>CM039680.1:130161537-130637392 GCA_022537955.1 Schmidtea mediterranea
TTTGAGATGTTATGTAAAAATAACTTTAAATTTTAAATTTAGTTTTTTAAAATTAAAATAATTTTTTATTTTGTGATGCAGTTTGAATACGATAATTATTGGTTAATTTGTTTAAATTTTCTTATTTTCATTCAGATTTTGTTAATGTGATTTCTTGTTTGAAGGAGACTAATAAACGGTCGAAATATATAGTGAAATGTTATATAGAATATATTAGGTCGTGTAAAAAGTTCCCGGGCAGCAGCAGCAAGTTAATTTACAAAGCATTTTGCATACATAGAGGTTAAAAGTTAATAAACTCTTTTTACACGACCTAGTATATTACCATTGCTTGAATTCATTTAATTTTGTACTGGTGTTTAAATTTAAATTTTACTCTATATTAAAATTTAAATTCTGTCGGAAATCGTTGAAATGTCAGATAAAAAAAATCGTTATTCGAGCTTTAATACGTCATTACTGGAAAAAAAGGATTATCCACAAGAGCAGCAGTTGAGGAAATTTGTGCAGTTCAAGGTGAGGGTGCGGTTAAGAAGTCATCAGCTGCGGAATGGTTCAAACGTTTTAATGATGGTGATTTTAGCAGGGATTAACCACGATGTGGGAGACCATCAGTATTGAATAAAAATGCTCTAGTTGATACATTGAATGCAGATAAACATGCTACCACGCGTTCTTTAGCCACGAGTTTTGGGGTCTGCAACAAAACAATGTCCACAATCATCTACAGCACTTTCATTACACGCTGAAACAGCCTCGTCAAGATCCATATGATCTCACTGATGCACAAGCTAAAAAACGAGTTGAGGTATGTCAGCAGCTGCTTAAAAGTCTTACAGATGATCGTTTTTGGAGACGCATTGTTACCTGCGATGAGAAATGGATTTATTTTGTTAATAACAATCGATTAAAACAATGGGTTAAACATGGAGAGAAACCTGAACCAGTAATTTGCCAAGACCGTTTTGGTAAGAAAGGATGCTGTCAGCCTGGTGGAACTACCAAGGTGCTCTGCATTACAAGTTTATTCCTGATGGTCATGCTGTCAATGCGGAGCTTTACTGTGAACAGCTGGATCGTGTATACAACATTTTAAAAGTTAAATACCCAGCATTAGTAAATTGAAATCGAGTTCTCATGCAATTTGACAATGCCCCTTGCCATCACGCTCGTCTAACTCAGAAGAAGATTGATGAATTGTTCCGTTCAATGCAACATTTCTTACGAGGACGGAAATTTACAACTTTATCTGAGGTTGAACAGGCTTGTTGGCAATTCTTTGCAAGTAAAGAACAAAATTGGTATTTTAATCAGATTCGGTTGCTTGTGGAGAGATGGCAGATTGTTATAAACAATGGAGGACTTTACTTTGACGAATAAAACGATTGGTTAATCATGTTTGCTTTCATTGTCATTCTATATGTTGAAATTGTAATCCAAAACTGTCCGGGAACTTTTTACACAACCTAGTATAGTTGGCGTTTTTCAATTAATAATAATAGTAATAATAATAATAATAATAATAATAATAATAATAATAATAATAATAATAATAATAATAATAATAATAATAATAATAATAATAATATAATAATAATAATATCAAATGTTCTATGTATAATATATAATAATATAGTTTCCACAACATATTGAATGTATGCAATTAAATGAGCATCTTTAACTATATTAGCTGCATCATCTACCTGTACAGCGAATTTCGAAGTATGTAGCCAAGAAATTAATTGATCGCAAATATCTTCCGATATATCATTGATTCTTCTTACGACTGTGTTATCAGAAAGTGGAATTTGTCACAACATTTTTGCATACGGTTTGCCGAACATTCTTCGAACCATATCATCAGCTGCTGGTAAAGTAGTGTTTCTCCTTATGTATGTGCTTTCTTACATTTTGCGATTCGATAAGATACATGTTACCACTCCAATAAGGTATTTGGTGTAACTAAAAGTAATTTTTTAAACGTTTACTTCTGAATATCTGTTTCGTCCAACATTCTTCTAAAACATTACATGGGCTTTTCAATGTATTCAGAATGTAGAGTTTTTAGGTGCCATTTTAACTTGACTGGTCTCATCCTATCTGAAGCCAAAACTTTCGAACACAACAAACACATGAGTTTTTCCAAGCTATGTATATTAACGTTTGTGAACCCTAACAATAAATATGATGAAATGTATCGCCTATTTTTGGAAGCTTTGTCTTCTTGTTCTTTTTGCTTTTATTACCACTTGTATACGCATCAGTATCTTCATTATTAGTCTCGTAACAACTCTAAAATTTATCCATTAAGCTAAAAAATATTTTGTTGATGTAATTTAAAATAGATAGTAATTATATATACTTAAATAAATAATACTAGAAATAAAAAAAAATTTCAGAAATAAATCGCGATAAAAACAATTTGACACACTGATAATCTTCTTCAGTTGACACTTTAACCACGAGTGACGTTTAAATTTGAGGTTATCGTTTCATACATCTAGTGGCCGTTATATGCATTACAGAAATAGAGAAAAACTTAAAATTTTTTTGAAAATTTAACTTCTTAGGAAACAGTATTTATTTTCGTGATCTATATAAATATCCCAACTTTTGGGAAATTTTCAAATGGTGGGGGGTGTCCTGGAGGTGACACATACTCACATCATATTTACAAAATATAAAATAATAAATATACAATAGACTATATTATGTGAGTTTGTGTAAAAAGGAAGATTCGAATGAAAAATAAAAAACAGCAGATGAATTAGTGTCAGTACAAGAACCAATAAAGACGTTTTCCAATAACTTGTGTGATTTCAGGATTGACAATTTTATTTCCTAGCATTTCTGAACATTATGTAATTGAATAAAATCTTTTTTTAAATTCACAAATTCGAAAAATTATTTATTGGTTACACATAAAGCTAATTAAAAGTTATATATTTCGTTTCATTGAAACAAAGCTGATAAGTGAGAGAGAAACATATTCGACAGTAGTACACTCCGGAATCAGTACCAGATGGAAACGGTAAGTAAAGTCTATACGAAGTAGACATCAACTGCCATTGCCTATCAAACCACATTGTTGACCAACGATAATAGTTGTCAGTTTCTTCAAATGTCCGATTAAATATAGTTTCCAATTCCGTTGGTCTCAGTCTGCAATAATAAACTTTTTGTGGCTCTGTATTGGAGGATGAGTCCGTATTATTGTTCTCGGAATCTGTTATTTCAACCAATGGCTTCAGCATTGGAAATGGAAACTGTAAAACATTGTGAAACATGTCGTCTAAATGAGAAAAACAATATGTAAAAACGGTAATGAAAAATAAATTTATAGATTTAATATTCAAAATAATAAACATCAAACCAAAATACAAGAAAAATACTACAAAGAGAGAAAGTTTATTGATGGAAAAAACAGCAAAAATCAAGAAATTTATAAAAAAAGTGACTACACAGTTCTTAAATATTAAAAAATTATTATCTTAAAAGGAAAATATGAGAACATTTTTAAAATCTTTCAAAATTTCAATTATATCCAAGTAATTTTTAAAATAATTGCACTTTCAAAATTGAAAACGGAGAATTAAGATAAAAACGAATTCGGTTAAAATACTAATATTATCAAAGATCCCTAAGAATCAAATAATTTCTAAATATAATCTTTCAAAATTAAAATTTTTTCCACAAATATTATTATGCTTTATTTCAATGTTATCTTACAATCAAGTATTTCTTTTATAACTGTTATTTATTTTATAAATGCAATATTTTAAACAATTGTTTTATAAATTAATTTGATTTCTAATAAATTTTGTGATGTTTTTTAATATTTAATAATTAGCATATTAATTGATTACTTTTTTTGAAAGCTCGTTTCTATGTGAATAAATAATTTCATCCAATGAGAAGTTCGCATGCTCTAAAATTTATAAATTGCAATATGCGAATCATCTTCAAAAATGACGTTTATATGTGGCATTTAATAATAATAAATTTTAAAGTTTTAATTTATTATTATTCCACATATCTTAGATTTTAAATATTACTTAAAACTGGTTTTTAAATTTTTATCTTCAATTCATCATAAATGAATCATTCAAGGTTTTTGAAAAAGTTTTAGAACTATAAAAAACAATTTTCATTTTGAAAATGATACAACTCTGACAAATAACATTCTCCTCTATTTACAATGTTTCTTAACTCGATTAGTCTTTCAAATGTATGTGACAATACACTAATTACATTAAAATTAACGAAGAATATCAAAAGAGACTAAGCATGTCTGAAATTTGTAAAATACAAACATAGTATAACAAAATCATGATAACAACCGTTTTATTAATGGTCGAGGTAGCGTCAAAGATTAAAGATTTTATTTTCCTTGATATGTAATAAATCTTAACGCATTCCCGGACAAGACGACATATACCGACATTTAACAAATCAACTATTAATACAAGACTGGAACTTATGCATTAAAATATATATAACAATTATACATGTGTCCATATAGAAACACATTTATATTCCTGTGTAATTTATGGTTTAAACTATGTCCGGGAATGCGTTAATCGTATTGACATTTAGAATTTAGATCACTAATAGAGATATCATCACGTTTTACTTTAACATTGGTATTTTAGCACTATTATGTAGTTGAATATCCACTCTTTTGAAATTGTATTGATTTACTGCGGTAATATAATTTAATCGCTATTCAGAATTTAAATAGGCGTAAGCTAATCATTTTCTTTTATTGTTAAAGATTTTCATCTGGTTGTTCTCTTATTTCTTATTTGCTTTGTTTTGCTTTGATTTTTCATTTTCCTTTTTTATCTATCTCTTGAACATCTCTCACTTGACGGTTATTTTCCGTAGGAATGCTTCCCTTCATATATCTGTCCACTATTGTTTCCAGTACTTTCTGAGACTTCGCTCCCTCTGCTCTAATATTTCTTTTCATAGCTGTAACCATTTAATATTAAATTATTAATATTGATAATTTAATATTAAATCTTTAATATTTAATATAAAACTAAATATATATTTTCAAATTGGTAGTTCATGGTTTTAATTAATTTATAATCTAATTATTGAATAATTAAAAAATTTAAACATATTTAATAAATCAATTAATAAATTTAAATTAATCAATTAATTTAAATAAATTTGAAAAAAGTTTTACCTACACTCTAAAAGTCAAATCTTATGAAAATTAAAAGAAACTTGAATTTTTTTACTATATATATATATATATTTATGTGTGTGTGTGGGTGTGTGTGGGTGGGTCAATTAATAGTGAGACAGTTATGAAATATTTATTTGTTTAAAAACGTTGTTCAGACTGAAGGGAATATTACAATCATAGAGCTCCAATGTCAATATACATATATTATCATAAAGATTCGCCGTAAGAGGTTTACACTGCAGAAATATTTTAATAATAATATGTGTTTTTAATTAATTCCAACTATTTGATTTTCCAAATACAGTCAGGGTTACCCAAATTATAAAGTCAAAATTAGAAAAGGTAAGTTAAATTTAATTAAAATAATTTTTTAATATCTAATGTCTGAGTTTAAGGAAATAGTTAGAAAAATATAAATTTCACATTATTCGTTAGAGACAATTCTATTTTATTTCAATAAATTAAAGATTTTAATTTTTTTAATTTCAATAAAATAATTCTAGCAACAAAATTAAATATTAAACTTTAAAAATTGATATCTTATTAACTTTTTTTGTTGGGTTTGATTAGCAGTTTATTTAGTTTAAGGGTATGAACGGAGAATAGTTTTAGGTCTTGCAGTAATAAGTAAAATATTTAAAGTTAAAAATTTATAATATTTCAAAAATAAAAATAAAAATTTTTGTAAATTTCAAAAAATAAAAATTTTACATAATATTTTAATAACCAAATATTTATTTATGTGGGAAATAAAAAAAAATTTCAAAAGTTATTTTTTAAATGCAATATATAAACATTTTGCAATAAAATAATTACCTTCTCGAAGTTTTATTCTCCACAAAACCAAATGCAATGTTTCTCCAGTCTCTGACTTCTTGATTCTGCAGATATAGTCTCCAAGCTTGTTCGGCCACATGTTACTAATCGGTAAGACATGCCCTGACCAAAGAGACCAACCAAGAGGCCTCTCCCATTCATAAACTAAAATTTTTAAAGGAATTATTTGATCAGGAATACAAATAACATTTAAATCAGCATTGATAGACGTGAAAATCTGAAATTCGGATGAATATTCCTGAGCAACTAATATGTTAACATAAATAAGAAGTAAGCTAAAACAGCAAATAATTATAAAATTTCCACTGTAATTCATTAGAAGTATTCCTTAAAGAATTCATGTTAAATGTCAACTGAGAATAAAACAGTAAGTCTTTTTGCAACTTGTTCTGATTAGATGAATAAAATATCATATTTCATTTTAATTCAATTAATGAAATAAAGTTGTTTTAATTAAGACATAAAATATTACAAAAAATTTATCTTTCGCAAATATTGAGAAAATTTATATTTGAAATCTTGATTTAGAAAAATGCCTATTATATTTATTGGCGTATTTGATGAAAAATTTAGATAAAATATTTATTTTTATTTTCTAATTTTCATAAATATAGTAGAGAATTTAAAATATTATTAAGGATGTATGGTTTTATTTAAAGAAATTTATAAAGAATAACTAACATTCAAATATTATTCAATAAGGATTTATTTTGTTATTCACATTTGATCTGTTTTTTTTCTTTTCAGATTATAAATTTATTTTCCTCGTGTAACACAAATTTTTGGAAAAGAAATTTTACCAAAATTAACAGTTCAAAAAGTAACGAAAATTGAAAAATAAAAATAAAAATTTAAATTTAAAAAATGAATACAGATTATTTCAAAAAGTTATAAAAATGTCACCAATTTACAAAATATTTAGTTAAATGTCAATGCAAATTAGAAGCCAACATTAGTACTAAGATGAGCAGAGTCTTTTGTCTTTTTATAAATAAATATGATGTCACTGAATAATTACAAAACATTTTTACTTCATCCGAATAAATACAGTTATGACATTTAATATAATCTTTTTGCACTTTTTGAAATTGTAAAAAATCAAAATTATGAAGCAAATTAAGTCTTTTAAAAATGAGTTGGATGTAATTGGCGACCATGACAAAATAAAAATATCCACAGTTTTGAAAGCAACTAAATAATTAGTGAATATTGAATTTATTAAAAAATATTTGACTATAAATCAGTAAAAATATTGATGTTTTTTAATTGATATCTTTATTAATTCATAGTCAATTATTTTTTTAAAAATTCCATCTTAAATAAAAGTAATCAATGATGAAAACTAAAGAAGTTCTTATACTAATTAGTGAATATTTTTATAAAAATCATGTTAAGATTTGATCACATTAAACATCCGACTATATAATGTGCGACGATCAAAAGAAGCAGAAAATGGATCAGAGATATATATGAATGACTCTTGGCAAATGGACAGTGATTGACAAGCACATTCGATATGCTATTAGTAATAAAAGCATGGTATTAGGGCAAAATGTCAGAGAAACACAAACAACATTTGTCAAAGCCAAAACATGGCATTTAAATATTTTCACAATTAAAAATCAATGACCGACGTAATCAGAAAATTGCCAGCTTTGGAGCAAGAAGATGATGAAAGATTTGCAGCATTTGAAATTCAATTTAAAGAAATTTTTGATTGAAATTTTGAATTCAATACGAAGAAAAAAATACATCTTAAATAAAGCACTTAATTCAGGATTAAGAGAAATATTATTGACAAAACCAGAAACAAAAATTGAAAAAAAGGAGCACCAATGAAGATGTTTGATAGCAATAAAAATAGAAGTACTTAAACTGAACATATCAAAGCGTTTGAACATATCAAACGTTTGATAACGTGTCTAAGAGAAGAAAAATGAGAACAATTAAAAATACTCAATATGCCAGATATACACCAGCAGAAAGAAGACTAACAAAAGAGCCAATCAATTACAATTGAATCAAAAAGAGCTTAATATCATATGAGCAAATCAGTGAAATACTTAGAAACCCACCATGGACGAAGATAACAATTCCAAAGAAAATAAATTTTTAGAAGCAATAGAATTTCAAATAGTCCAAAAAGAAAACTCCAACAGTTTTGATGAACAACAGAGCAAAACGACTATATAACAAAAATATGTTACTTTCACATTTATTGGTTCCAAAATTAACATGAAATGATTGTTTCTGTTGTGGACAAAGAAAAAAGGACATGTGTTCCAAATCGGCAATAAATTTCTAAAACACGGGTTTCGAGACTGCTTTTTATTAACTAAAGAAGTGCCCCGATCATATCAAAGAACAGCGTCAAGATTTTAGGATGGCCCGCGTGTGTATAGAATATAGATACAATACTCACGAAAAATATACTATAATGAGAAAAACTAAAATCAACACAGACTTTTCATTTCGTTGACGGAGTCAAGACAATAAATTCTGACATAAGACATGAATGACAAATAGATTTATCAAACGAATGAGCAGGAATGTTTGGAAAAAATAGGCAAAACGGTCTTTAATGAAGTTCTATATTATTTTGCGGAGTTTTTCAATGTGAAGAATCAATGAAGTACTTGACTATAGTGCCTATATGAAACTAGGAGACTATCTTTATTACCGTGGTGATTGTAACAAAGATTAAGGACAAATTTACATGTGATATTGATTGGTTTCTATTCCCAGCACATACTTGAATATGTTAATTTTATTCAAATTCAAAAATTTTTAAAAAAATTTCCAATAATGTATTTTTATATTCTGAGCAATGTCAACATACAACAACAATACATACATAAATTAGGCATAAGTATTTATTTTAAAAATAAATTTATCATCCGATTTATCTCACACCCATAAACTGGTTTTAACTAACTTTTAAATGAATTCAGCTTCACAATTGTTTGGCTTTTTGAAATTATGCTTTACCATAAACGGGTCACAATAAAGGAAACGATTAAATAAAGTAAGAATGATAAAATAATAAACGTATTTGAATTCTTTTAGTAGAATAACATTTTTAGTGAACCGCATAACATACCTCAAGCCTCAAAGAAAAGAATATAGATTAATAAATTATTATTTTTATGAAATAAAAATAAATAATTTAGAGTTTATTGATTGGGTTCGTTTTCTCAGATATTTCTATGGCACTGAGAAATGCATTTTCCAGATGAATGAGAATCTGTGAATGCTACGGAGACAAAAATATCGATTATAAATATTTATAAAAAAACAAAAATTTATCATTTTTTTTACATATTTAATATTTGAATTAATTAAATAAAAGTAAAATTTAAGTTGAATTATATAAATGTTGTGTTCACTTTCTGAAGTGCACATATTTAACGATTTTATCAGTAGTTGTCGTGATCTTCTAAAGTTAAATAAATTCAAAATATTTGTTTTCGGAAAATATTACCAAATCGTCAGCAATTGAAATGAATCAATTGACTATCAGTAAAATCATAAATTTTTTTGCAAACTTTTGATCGGTTTTTTTATTTAATATTTTTTTTATCTTCGTTTTTTTTCTAACAAAGTTAGTGAGATATTTGGAATTGATGTTAGACCAAATATCCGAGATAAGAATATCTCCTATAGAAATCCCTTTCGTATAATATTTTTATTTCGTGTTTAAATAAATTGGTTTTTGAATTTTTTTGTTTAAATGAAGTGATTTAAATAAATTTTTTAGATTTTTAATTAAAATGGATTAAATAATACAATAATAAAATGGATTAATCAAGTAAAAGGAAAAAAATATCTTATCAATTTATCTAGAATCTTTAAAATCCTTCCTCCACCCATTTGATCAGAATTTCGTCCAGTCACTCAATTAACATAAAAGATGAACTAAATATGACATAAAAATCATTTACATAATTTAATAAGGATTGAGGATTACATTACTTATTATGGTTTTAACTGTGGAGTTTGGATTAATAAATTCTAGGATATTTGCATTGGAAATACTTATTTTAATACATTACTTGCACAATTTTAAGGATAAATACCGACAGGATGGTTACCTTTTAAAAACTGAAAATAATGGAGTGAAAAATGATTTTCTAGACAAAATGTTAATGGTTTGGATCCTTATTTATCGCTATTGTTTTCAGCTGATTTAAACAACATATATTTTTCTTGAAATTTCGATTGTTTATAATTCAATTTATCCATAAATTCTTGCTTCATTTTTTATACTTTCTAAGAAAACTCCAAATTATTATAACTATTTAGTATTTTTAAACCTAATATTTTATCATAGAAATCTTTTATTTTTTCAAAAGACAATTTTTTTAAAATTTTGTTTCCTTGAAGTTTGTAGTGAATTAAAATGAGAACAATCGCCTGAATGGCTTAAGTCATGGCACACCTACCGGTCACAGACTGTCCATAGAAGTACTGTTGGGTTTTGGATTATTTCAAGTCGGTTCTCTCTGACTCCTGGTGTTCTTTAAATTAAAACAATGAACGACCCAACGTATATTGAAACAACAGGTTCACAATTTATTATCACGCTACAATGACCAATCAAAGTTTATACGATTCTCTGCTCGGCGTTGATGCTTTGCAAACAAACAATATTCACCTTTTGATCCTTTAGTTCTGTTGACTCTCGTTTTCCTCGGTTTCTGTTTGGTTTGATCCCTTTTCGCCTTTCCGTATTCTTAATTCTATTTCTTCTTTTCCCTACTTCCCTAATTCGTTTACCACTTTTCCTACAGTCTGATTCTTCGAACCCTAGCTGAGGCAGAATGCCGATTTTCTCTGATTTTCCCTTTGCTTATATACTCCTCGAAATCAGGATGACAAATGGTTATTGCCGAGCCAATCTTTCGTTTGACATTTTCTCCTACGTGTTTGCTTCGGCTGTCATCCATAATGGTCCAACGAATCCAGATAATTAATGGCCCTACCGGTCTTCCTACGCGCGCTATCTTCTCCTTACTCTTTTCCCATTAATCATTGTGTCAAGCTAATGGGCCCAAATCTTCCTTTTGTTTGCCTTTCTTCTTGTTTACCCAGCTCGGGTTTCCTTCATCTCTCGGGTTCTCCATTGGCTCGGGTTTCCCATTAGCTCGGGTTTTCCATTAGCCAATTAATTAATTAATTAACGTTTTCTGTTTTCATACATTTGAATGTTTTTCAACCCTTTCTAACCCTTTTCTGATAAATCCCTAACCGTCATCTTGTTGACCATTAGCTAATCTATAACTGTCCCGTTTTTCCCATTCGATTTCGATGATTTTTCCATTTATTGATTTTTCTCGGATTTCCGGATTCTCGCCTTTCGTAATTGCTTTTTGCATTTTCTAATACTGTTTCCATCGCACTTTCCTTTACTATTAATTCTGTGCACGATCCCGCTTTTATTTGCCTTTTTTCTTCGCTTACTTTCCATTTGAATTATTATCCTAAATTTTATTTAAATTTTTAATTTTAATTTACAGACCTCAACAGTACTGTTTTTGGTTTCCTGTATTATCTAATTATTATTTGATCTCGGTAAAGATGTTAAGATTGTTATTTTTACAAAGGTAAGTGGAAATTAACAACAAATTTTATTTAAATTGGATTAGGAAGTTACAATCTAAATTACAAGCCTAATTACACGTTGTACATACTCTTCAGTTTGTAATTTTACTCAGTGTTGATATTAATATATTTTTTAGAAAAAGTCGACTGTTTGAATTTAACTGCTGTATTTATATGAGTGACCTTAACACCAAGAGACAAGTATAAGTTTAATAATCGCCAATGAATTACATAATTATTTTTAGGATAGTGTGTCAGCAACAACTTCAGGTTTCATTTTCATAGCAACAATAGGAAAATCGTCTAACTGATCGTAAAGCTTAGAAGGGATTTAAAGACCAACTTCAAGAGTATACCCATAAGAAAAAGATTCAAGATTCAAAGTCGAAAATTCTACAAAGATATTATCAAAACCATCTAATACCCAACTAAATTCCACACAAGGTAAAGGTTGATTTAAAGCCCAACATAAAGACTATTAATATCTATATAAAGCAACTTAGCGCTTTCATCTGTTTTAACAAAATGTTTATTCACAAAAGTAAGATCTCCTCTAATACCACCCTCATAAAAGCTAAACATTTCATTTTCATTTATAAATTCAATAGATTCATCCAACGACATTCAAGCAGAAGACCAAGACATTCCAGGAATACCAAAATAATTCAAAGGCTCTAACTTATTGTGAGCTATAGATTGAGCCCGAAATTGCTGAAAAAGTCAGGCAAAATAAAACAATCAAGTTTCAAATAAACATATAAAATCAAGTAAATTCCTACATTTGGTTTCATCCTAGATTAGTTGAACTTTCTCATATTCATCTTTAGTCACTCCTTTCCAAATCTAAGGTAAATCATAAGTTTCTTCAAAAATGTCTAAGTTGCACGGAAAGATACCCTTTTCTTCTACAATTTTTCCAGGAAAAATAGATCTTGTCAATGGTAAAGTAGTCAAAGTTTTAACAGCCTTGGCTAATGAATCATTAACAAATTGGTAAGAGTCAATGAACCTAACACTAATTTTTCTCAGGTGAGGAATTAATGATATAAAATTTTCGGTGATTTTCGGGATACAACCTAAAGCCCAGTTTTTAAATTTACTTAAACCATACTTAAGAATATTGTGCATGTCGTAACCCTTTAAATTATGAAAATCTATTGGCAAAATTTTATTAATTTTTCTACTAATATTACATTCATTACAACCAGCACCCAAGTATTTACCTATGTAACAGTCATGATCTCTTACAGGTTCAACAATATTTTTCATACAAAGGTGACATTGTTTGAGATTATTTAACTGGTTTTGTTCTTTTTCATTTTGTAGTAAAATGGAAGAACTTTTAGCATTTCTATATTTTCTACAGCTTTGAGAAATTTTTCCACACAATTTCTTCTCCTATAAATTATTTATATGTTTTTGTACCATCAAAATTATTATTTAATAATAATCCTGCCAAAATCGGTAATTAGATTTGGTGGTGCACAGAATCCTTTGCTAAAACTGATTCGAAATCTGTATAGATAACGAATGGAGGTGTAACTGTTTTGAACCAGTCCGAGAATTTAATAAACGTTTTTCTGGGAAAGTATATAAGGTTGTCCCTAACTGATTTCGTTTGCATAATATCTCATATCTGAACACCTTTCGCTCCAAATAGATCGTATTCTTTCTATAGTTATATTTTTGGTTTCACAATTCATTAGTCTATTAATTGAAAATATTGCTACATAGTGGTAATTGTTTCATTCATTTAATAATAATAATAAATTAATTAATTGTCCTTTAATAACTTTGGACCTGTATAAAGTTTAAATACGGATGTTTTAAAAAAAATCTTTTTCAGTTTCGTCATAACTGAATACGTTTATTATTAGTCCTTCATTGTTCGCCTCAAATTTCCTAGTACCATTTAATTTCATAGGTATATCTGTAGGTTCATAAATTAAATCGTTAAGATTACGAGTATAAATATTTTTTCTATGTTCTTTAACAATCTCCTCTTTTTTAATTATTGCCAAAACGCTGTAAATGAAGCACAAATCGTCAGTATTTAGTATGTTGATTAAACATTTTTTGTTTGCCAATATTTTCGGAGTTTTAATATAGCTTCTCCCACTTATCCTACTTATATTACTGATTTTTGTGATAGTAAAGTGAATTTAAGTCATTCTTTTAATAACCATCCGTTCTTGATTCAATTTTTTCATTTAAAGCAGCAATACCTTCATTACAAAATGATTGAGTAAGGGGTCTTGCGCTGTTTGAAATATTATTTATTTTAATTTCTCCGTATTTTTCAAATTCAATCTCTATTCCAGACTGACTTTTCACATAAACTAATTCTGTTATTATTTGTCTTAATTTATTTATTAACTCTACTGGAGAAATAATTTCCTTAATGTTTAAATCGGTAGTGTCAATTGATAATTTTTGATGGGTACCCTTAAATCCGATTGAATAGTCGCAAGACTTCCACCTATTTGAATAATATTTTCATTTAGCCATATGTTTTCGTCCTTTACGCTACAGGCCTGGCTCGTAGCGTTTTCGATGTGTGCAATGCACACAGAAGCCGCAGGCGCAAAAAAGTAAAAGGTGCCTACAAGACAATATGAAATTTTAATTTTAACAAAAAGTATTGACAAATAAATTTTTTTAAAGTTTTTAAACACAAGTTTTTTTTATTTTACAAATAAAAAAGCGCATCCAAGACAATTAATTTTTAACGATTTTTTTTGTATTTATACCTATTTTCAGGCATTGAAATTTGCTTTTGGTTCTTTGGTTTTTAAGTTATTTGAACCATTCTAATTTAGTAAAATATTTTAACTTAAGTGCTTTGTATCAAAGAGCATAAAACAAGATGAGATAAAATCTCATATAAGAAATTGAATTTGAATTTATTTTTATGAAAAACTGAGTCCCACAAAATATTAATTTCACAGCATGTACCAATTTATTCTAGGATTAAATAAGAAAAAAACCTTTATTCGGTTTGTAGTCTATAAGTCATAGACTACAAAGCGAATAAATTGACAATTATAAATTATCAAACATCAAAAAATATTGACAACGGCTTCGTTTTACTTTTAAACGATAATAATATAAAACCATAGAAAATAGAGGCTGGTTTTTGTTTACAATATAGCTTTTTAGTAACTTATTGAAAAAAAAATCAAAGGCACCAAGCATTCCTCGCACACACAAAAAAAACCACGAGCCGGGCCTGGCTATAAATACAAAAAAAATCGTTACAAATTAATTGTCTTGGAGGCGCTTTTTTATTTGAAAAATAAAAAAACCTTGTGTTTAAAAACTTAAAAAAATTTTATTTGTCAATACGTTTTGTAAAAATTAAATTTTCAAATTGTCTTGTAGGCGCCTTTTACTTGCACACTTCGAACACGCTACGAGCCGGGCCTGTATAGGGATACTTGGTTTACTAATAATTATATTTATTATATTATCGTTTAATTGAATTTTTTTATTATTTGTTACTATTTCGGTAGTAGCAGATCCTTTAAATACTGCGTCTTTTTTTAATAAAAAAATGTCGCAAATGATTTTTATGTAGATTATAAAAATCGGAATAGGGAATTGGTTGGGAAGTTATGCTTAAGGGACATAAAAAGTTATCTTTTTATCTTTTTGAATGTAATACTGTTTCGTTTTTTCATGATACTCATCAATATGTTCTTTTGATTGGCAATAATTGGGATATTATAAATCTATTATTAGAATTTTAAAAGTAAAACTGATGATTCAACACGTACTCTTCAAACCATCAATTTTGTGTCCAATAATATTATTTTTGGAATTGCAATATTTTTACATGTTAAACTTCTTTCAGTATGGGATCTTAATTTAATTTGAACACTAACACCAGGTAATAAATATTTTGGTTGATCAAAGAAATCTAATTGAAGTGGGGAACATACACTGACTTGTTTTGATTCTAAAATACAAAATTTTCTTTTTGAATCATTTTCTTCATAACCCATTCCCCCTAAACAATGATTTTTTGCATCGTGATTGTAATTAATTATTATTTCAATCATTTCCTTGTGTGTGAATACATCGTTACTTCCTACAACCTTGGTAGAATTAAAAATTACTTTAACATCCTAAAAAGAATTTGGAAAAAGCAATTGTTTGCAGTAACGTCGGCTTCATTTAATAAATATTCCCCATTATTATTTAAAACTTTCATCTGAAGATAGAGTAATGTAACATTCAAATCCAAGTATTCGGTTTGAGACGTTGATGTAAAATTGAATTGATTTGTTGCTTAGATCTGTAATTGAATTCACCGGATAAATATCATTAAATGAACCATTTTCAATTACACCTTGAGGTGATGGTCTATCAAAGATGCATAATTCAGGTTTTGAGCTAATCATAACTGGAATATAGTTCCGTATCCTTTCATTCTTTTGTCTATATGTTTCTTGATAATTTTTCGACTTTTAAGTGTTCCTCCATTTCTTTCTTTATTAAATACATCAGATACTTTATTAATAACAGATGGCAAGTGTTGCATTACAGTAGGTATAGAATCTTTAATTTCAGAGATTGCATTTGATTTTAAAGCAGGCAAAATTTGAGCATTATTATTTATTATGTCATTAGCAGTTTTCATACCAAAATTTCCAATACGTTTAAGAATAGGTAATGCAAATCGTCCAATTGTTTTTAACCAACCAGATCCGAACGTTTTACCTACAAAATACGGTAAATCTCCGTCATTTTGAAGGGTACTATAAAAGTCTACAATGTCAGGATTACTCATTTATTTTATGGAAATGTAATGTCAAGTAAGTTTTATCTTGTTAACCAAATATATATTTTCCTCTGTCGTTACGAATATTGATTTCTATATTGTATATATATAAGGATGATACTTGCAAATACATTGGATTTTTCTCAATGATTTGAACAAGATCGTCATTGTTGAGTTTTTCTATCTAAATACATTAAGGAGAGGAACAGATATTTCACCCACAAGAATCGGTTCAATAATATTTGTATAAATCATCATTTGAATATTTCTTTGCTTAATAGTCGGTAAACTCAATTACCTTTTAACTATATGATTCTTCACTTAGTCCCAAACTAAGAGCCAAAAGTTTACTAAATTTAAAATTACTTACATCATCTTTCAATTCAATTTTAACAAGTTGTGCTTATTTAATTTCACAAGATTTGAATGGAAGTGGATAAAATGTCATTAACTGATCAGTATCTTGTGAAAATTCAGTAATGAATACATTTTCATCGAATGTATCAGTATACTCTACATCATAAAAATAAGTTATACTTGTTGGGCTATAAGCCACCATTAAAACAAAACAAAATGACTAGGAAAAAGGCATGTCGAAAAATTGGGAGAATGGCTATTTGTAATACAAGCACGCACCGCAAACAGAAATTCAAAATATAATAAAAACATTAAATAAAACAAAATAAAAAATAACATAATTAATTAAAACAAATAATTAATAAATTTTGCACGAAAAATACATGGAAAAATAAAGTGAAAATACAAAACCGCCAAAACCTTACAAAATAAGGTTTAGAAAATACACAGGCGGAGGAGGCGACCAGAATAAGAATCAGCAAAAAATAAAAATGCAAATTTAATAAAATTAATATTAAAAAATTAAGAAAAATAAATAACAAAAGAGAAAAATATAAAATTAAATAAAAGCCATCAAAAAACCAGAAAAAATGGCCAAAAAGATTCGAAATTAGCTGATTGGTCGCACACACGCACGAAAACAGTATAAATGCAATAGCCATTGTCACAATTATTAACCTTTAAAAACTTTTTATCTCATTTTTAAATTTTGAAATTCGCACTTTAGCAGTAGGTAATTTTTGTTTATTGTATTGTTATGTTGAATATATTTTTATGCACTTTAATTGTTTTCATTATCATGGATGGCCGCGATACTTTTTAGTATCTGCGACAGGTCCCCCTAAATTTAATTTTATATATTGATGTATTAATCGTAGAGAATGGCAAAGTAATATTCGATTCCGGCCGTTAAGTTGGCAGGACGTCGACGTGTTACTTAGTCACAAACCCCCCTTCGGTGTCTGCCTAGTCTGGTTAGGTCTCGTTACACTGATCACGGGGTAGTACACCGTCGTAATTCACCGAGGCGGCCATTTTCAATGTTGGTCGGAGCGGTACGAGTAAAATGCGGGTAGATCGCCATACCTAGGGGGTTGACATTTGTAAGATATAATATTTTTTTTTAAATGCCTGTCGAGAAATCGATTATAACAAAGGGGACGACTAGGGTTAAGTATAAGAATAAATGCATAACACAACAAGCCGAAACGAATTCAACAAAACGAAAAGATTTAAAATATTTTAACGTGAATCGAAATGACCGGAGCATCAATATTTTTCATTTTTCTCTTTACCGAATTATTGTCCGCAGACCAACAATAGATGTTTACGCGAAAATCGGCATTGTAGAAATTAATATTAAATATGAGTTTGGTGTAGGGATGTGTGATGTGGCTTTCTAATTAATTATTCTCTTTTATTATCCTTATTGTTAAATTGATAAAAATTTTCTTTTTACTGAATTATTCCCCCTCATTTTCTTTTATAATTTTTTAAAGATCTTCGACAACATGCAGCCAGGATATAAAATCCCGAAATTAACGTCACCGAGATCGGAAAAATCTAACCCATCAATTCCCAATAACGATGACAAATCCCACCAGGAATGCCGAAGGAAATATAATCAGTTGGTCATAGAACACGAACGCACGCTCGGTACGTGGTTCGCCCCCGGGGCTGTGAAAGCCCTCCACAAACAAATTCACTGACTCACCAGGTGTCGCGAAGATCTCATTGCCGAGAACCGAGCGCAACGGATCGTGATCAACAACCAGAGCGCCGTCCTAACCGCCTCTTTCAACAAAACGGAACTGAAAAAACGTCTGGCCGGCCGTGATCTGGCGATCAAACTGAATATAATCCCTGCAGAACACGTACCCGAAACGGCCACAACTGGCCCTCCACAAATGCCGAAAATTAGCAAGAAACATAACCCCAGTAAAAACCGGCGTCGCAGTGAACGACGTCGGGCTGAGGGAGTCACCCTGCTAAAAAATGCAGCCCAGACTCTGGAAGAAGCGGCGATGCTAGTAGCCGAACAACAGGCACAACTAGCGAAAGATGCTGAAAACCTGCCGGAAACGATTGAATCCGGAGAAGTTGCCATCCAAATCTGTGCCGGCGAAACGGACGAAAACCACAAGCCCTCTACTTCAATCGGGTATTGGACGGACGAATTTGGGGACGAACTCTGTCACTCGGTTCCCCAAGTCGGATCCAACAAACTAAGAATCGATAGAAAACGAAGATTTCCCGTCGATATCGACGAATAAAAGCCGATTCTTGTAGATAACCAAGTTTCGCGTCGACCAACTGATTAACAATTATTTATGACTCATTATATCCTATCTTTATTTTCGTTTATTTTCTTTTTGTTGTTGTAATTGTAAAATAGAATTTTTATTTGTTAAATTTCTTAAATAAGTTTCAATATGTTTGACACAGATGAGAAAAGGATGTATGGAGGTTTGCCTGAGCATAACATAAGATTGGTGAAGCTTGATGTATGTGAATAAGATGATTGGAAAGTTGTATTTAATTTAAAATATTGAAAATTGAAATAACTATGATTATTGAAAAATTGATTTTAAACCTTTAAAAAGAATATGTTAAGAAGCGAGAGGGTAGAGGTGAGTGAAAAGCAAATTGTAGATGTTAAAAAGATTTTATTTTCGTTTGAAAGTAATCAGGAGATTTTACCAATCTTAAAAACAGCTGATTTAACAGCAAATTGCAATTAATTATTTAATAATTTAAATTTTTGCCAATTACCTAAGGAAAAGATTTTCCAAATTAAAACAAAACTCGAGGTTAGCAATAGTTTTTCGCATTTTAATAATTAATTCAGAAATCAATCGGAAATTTTAGATAATTTAAGGATCAGAATTTTTCAAAAGCTATTAACCCAATTTTCCTTTGGAAAATATTCTATATTTTAGAAGTTAAAATTAATTTACTAATTATTTAAATTTAATGCTAATCAAATTTAACGGACCAAAGATAAATAATGTAGCCAGAGTGTAAATGAGTATATTCCTGGCAGTAAAGGTGCACGAATACTTACTAACGGGTAAAATGAGACCATAATGATGATCTGATTCGGACGTATACATATAATCGATGATAACAGATGGGAAAGTGTGTGCCAATATCGAGGGAAATAGACAGGTGAAATAGACGTAAGTCCTTCTATCGGCCGTCAGGAACCCGAAAGCGAGATTATCACAAGGAGTAGTCTTGGAAACGGGGCTCACCTGCTTGTGGACTCTCGGCTGCTGTATACAGTACCAACATGGGCTTGCTCATGGGTATACAGTGGTGATGTCAAAATTGTGGGGCGTCTGGGAGAGAAACCCTAGAAAGGCAAAAGTGATTGAGGAAGCGGAGTTACTAAATGCGTATCGATTAAAACAAAATTAGTTCTACCCAGTACGCCAACATACTTAATCGAATTGTATTTTACTATATTTAATATTGGAGTTGTTATAAAAAGAAAAATTATTGTACACAAAACTGAATTCAGTTAGAGCAACTTCCCAATTTAATGTCCATGTAATTCAGATAAGTTGTTTATGAATAAATTGTCTTCAATATAATTTTCAAATTTTGTTTTTACTTCGTAGTTTTTACTTATCTCAAATTGTCCATGACACCGTCGTCTGTAAATTTTGGTAATTTTAATCGACAATGATCATCTTCACTAATGACAGATATAGATTTTAATCCAAAACTAAATGCGTGAATATCGGGAATGTTACTTTAAATGGAACATGTGGACAGACAATAACCAAGTTCTCTTATTTTTCAACAAACACATCAACATCAGGAGTATATTTTGGATTTATTAATTTATAAGTTTGATTTTGATTATTTATTTTCAAATATTTTATTTCAGTGCCACTCTTTATCGTTTCATGACGCACCAAATAACGACTATATTATGAAAAAGGACTATACACAAAAGTGAAATCAATCAAAGTAACTTCCCATTCACCATCCAAGTAAACATGATTTTGAAATTGTACATTAGAATTACTAGCCTCATTATTTGGATAAATAAGAGGACAACTATTACTAGGTAAAATCGTATAAAACTGGTTTTCCTTCATAATATTTATTTAATCAATTGAGATGATGATATTGAAGTTGGAGTTTCGTATCCATACCATTTAACGTAGTATTGTTTATATTTACCAACATTTTGGGTTTTTAAAATCTTTTTAATTCTGAATATTGTGGGGATTAGAATGACTTGGGGTTCTTGTTCGTAGGATTTTCCCCTGATTTCTTTATTCTCATGATCTGATATGAAATACATTACAGGATTTTGTTTTGTATCAATTTTCTTGATTTGAAATACTCCATCGCTCCAATTGCTATCAAAATTCTTGATGAACGGAGAAGTACTAATCTTACTAATTCTTACGTGATCGCCAACCTTGTATTTTTGCTTATAGATTTTTTCTTTATTTAGTTTGTTTTTATCTTCCTCAATACTCCTTTATGTGGTGAGAGCATTCTTGTAAATGAGTAAATGAAGAAATTGACAGTTATGAAGAAAGATGCAGGAAAGCCTTCTAAGAGCCTTCAGCAAAAATTCCTAATTTAGGAAGAGATTTAAATGAAGCTATTCGATACGAAATAGGAAATGAATCGATTCAAGACTTCTTTAGAACATTTGATCCATTGCCAGAAAATTTCTTAAGACACGAATTATCGAATGAGAAATTAGCTGCCTTTTTATTGCAAAAAACAATAAAAGATAAAAATACAAAAATACAATAAAGATGAGAAATATTTCCAATGTCAAAAAGATTAAGGAGATTATTACAAAGATAGAAGAAATTAATAAAGAAATAAAAAACGAAGCCATTCAAAAGAAGTTATGCAAATGTGTTTCAAAATCAAAATAAATATTTAGTTCAATAATATCAACAATCACAACCAAGACAACAACATCAAAGATTTTGAGAAAACACACTACCACGAAGAGAATCATTTAGAAATAATTACAGATTTTTAGATCAAAGGAGTTTACCTAGTCGACCTTCAGTTCTACCAACACAAAAAAGATCGGATTTTTTAAATTCATACGAACGGTCAAATAGAAGATACGAACAACTACGATCAAAACAATTCTGATGATGCAAAGAAGTAGGTTATATAAGAGCACAATGTCCGAACATAAAATGTTCTCATTGCAAGAAAGCCGGCCATCTAAAATTTCAATGCTTCGATCTAAGAAGAAATCAGAGTTACAGATATCAACAGAATATGGCAGCAATTACAGATCAAGGAGATGATGAGAACATGATGTCCGACAGAGAATACCCAAATGGCAGCACTCCAAGACAGGAGGAAGTGATTGGAGCAATAAACTAAATGTAATTAATATCTTGAGCAATGATTGTATGTATGATAATGTTTGTAATTGTTTGCATGAAATTGAATTTTTTGATAATATTTGGTATGATGATGTTGATATGCGTGATGTTATATGTATAGATACTGTAGATAAAATAGATAAAGGGATGGACAATAAATTAGCTTCTTTAAATAATGGTTTTGATAGTGTAATAAAATATGATAAAATTGAGGGTAGGCCCGGTATTAATATCTTGATTAATAATAAAAAATTTAATTGCCTTTTGGATATGGGAGCTAAAATAAGTATCATCAGTAAAGAAATAATAAACGCGCTCAAAAATGTAAAAGTTGAAAATACTAATTTATTAGTAAAGTGTGCAAATGAAAGCTCCTTAAAAATATTAGGCAAAGTTTCGTTAAAAATTTAGCTTATAAATCTAGAAAATAATGTTGATTTCTCCAAGTTTAATAGGAGAAATTAATTTGTTAGATAAATTTAATATTAAACTTGTATTGAAAATATTTTAATGTTCGATGAAACAAAACCAATCAATTATAAAATTGAACAAATTAATCGAGATGTAACTTTGAATAAAATAATAAAAGACTATGAAAATATATTTTTGAAACATAAATGGGATGTAGGCAAAACCAATTTAGTAAAACATGAGATATTAACTAATAATGAAACTATTGTTATTAATCCTAGGTGCCAGCCATTTCATTTAATTGAGAAAATTGAAAAAACTATTAAGAATATGGAGGGAAATGAAATAATAAGTCAGTGTGAGTCTCCCTGGAACTCACCTTTAGTTTGCGTAAAAATGAAAGATAAAGATGAAATCTGGATTTGTTTAGATTATAGACCGTTAAATGCGGTGACATAAAGACCAATTTTTCCCATTCCGAATACTCAAGAAATATTAGATGTTTTGTTAGGCGCCAAATATTTCACCACCATTGATTTAGGAAATGCTTATTACCAAGTTGAGTTACAGGATGAATCTAGATTAAAAACAGCATTTTCCACAAATAATACTCAATATTGATTTAACCTTATGACGTTTGGGAATGTTACTGCTCCTGCAACCTTTCCAAAGCTCATGAATAAAGTATTAGGGCCACTAAATTGTAAAGAATCTGTTGTTTATCTTGATGACATATTAATATTTTCTTCTTCCTTATAAGAACATTATAAGAGAATAACAAAAGTATTTCAAAGAATAAGTGATTCTGAATTAAAGATAAATCCAGAGAAATGTCAGTTTATTAGAAAAGAGATAAAAGTTTTAGGACATGTGATAAACGAGGAAAGAATGCATACTGATGGCAATAAGATAATAGCGATTAAAATTTTTGAAACTCCGAAATGTGTTAAAAAATTACGAAACTTTCTAGGATTAACGAATTATTATCGGAGGTTTATAAAGAACTATAATATGTATTCAAAACCACTCGTGAAATTGTGTGGTGTAGATCAGACAAAAATTATTTGGACTGCGAAAATTATGAATGCGAAGATGCTTTTCAAGCATTAAAGAAAGCATTAGTAAAAGATCCAATTCTAGTATTCCCTGGTTTTACAAAGGAATTTATCTTGGACACAGATGCCAGTTTCGACAGAATTGAAGCAGTTTTATTGCAGTTGGATGAAAATGGTAAAGAAAGAGTAATTGAATATGGATCGCACGCAATGAATAAACACAAAGTAGGCTGTTGTATCACTCGGAAAGAATTATTAGCCATAATTTATTTTACCGAACATTTCAAACACTATTTATATGGCAAAAGGTTTAAATTGAGGACAGGTCAAAAAGCAATAAAGTTTATGTTGTAGACCAAGAGACCAATCACACCTCAATTTCAAACATAGATCAATCAATTAAGTGGTCTAAATATTGAAATGGAATACCGTAAGGGAGAAACGCATTCTAATGCAGATGCACTGTCAAGAGCTTATTGTGATACGTGCGTACAATCTCAAAGGATTCACGAGGAACCAAAAACAGGAAAACTAAAAACAAAGGTTCTAGCACTCATGTGTCAAGAAGATGGAAAACTGTGGCAACAAGATTCTAAGGATATATAAAATATCAAAAAAGATATACTAATGGGAAGGAAACGCAATTTATAGAAAGTAATGACATTATTCATTCACGTAAAGGTAAAATATGGAAAGAGAAACAGAATTTGTTTTGTACAATCATAGAATTCTGTATCATGCTAGAGTGAATAAAGTTCAGGAATATATTTCTAGAAAATTTGATATGAGAAACAGACAAGAATTTATTAAAGTAGTCGGATCGTGCGAAAATTGTCAAAAAAGAAAAGATATGACTACCCGAACAGCAGAGAAACAAATTAAACCTAAGGCAGTTTATTTATTTGAATCAATTTTCATCGACTTTTGTGGCCCAATGAAAACTAGGAATGAAAAGAGATATATTTTGGTAATTATAGATCAATTTATTAAACATATTTCTTTGAGTGCAGCTTCTGGTCAAGATAAAAAAGACAATTGCAGCAATAATTAATGAAAAATGAATTTTGAAATTTGGAGCTCCAGAGAGTATTCATTGTGACAGAGGAAAAGCATTTGAGTCAGCTTTAATAAAAGCATTTGCAGATAAACATGATATTAATCTAATATATTCAAGTCCGTATGCTAGTAGACAATTTGAACGTCAATTTAGAACTATTAGAAATGCTATCCAGATCTCCATAAAAGAAAGAATGTGCAAAAAATGTTGAATCCGACAATTCAGAAAAATGCTCAGTTGAGTCCTGCACAAATTGTTTTTGGGAAACGTGTGAGCTACAATTATTTATGAAAAATAGTAAATCAGAAAGATTAGAGTTAAAAAAGCGGATACAAGGGAGAATAGAAACTGAACTATTTTCCGAAGAAAAACGACAAAATCGAATCTTCAATGTTGGAGATGTTTTGTTGGTTTAAAAAGATATTGTTAATAAAAATGAAGATAGATTTGAGGGTCCAGGCAAAATAGTAAAGAAACTGCATTACAGACGTTTCATGATTTAATTTCAGAATGGAAAATGGAAAATTAGAATTTTTGAATTGATCAAACATTGTAAAATGAGGGGAGATGTAGGATAACAGTAAATTATAGATATTCTAAATAATATAATACTTATGTATGTGTATGTTGAATTTGTATGATTTAAGATTATGTAATATATGTCTGAATGTCAAAGGTGTGATTTATGTGATTTATGTATGTATGTGTGTATCTTGCTCAAGGTAATTACAATATAATAATTTCCTCCTAAAGGTTTCTCACTTGTTTTAGATAATAAATATTATGTCTCCAAAGTCTTCTAACAGTCGCTACATGGTTGTGTAAAGTCAAAGAATAAATAACCATGGGGAACTTGTTGCATTTTGGAATGATTTAATTTAATATTTTCTATTGTTCGGATAAGCTTGTCTGGCTAAGAAATCATTAATCGCTTGATTGCGCGAACTTTTGAAAATAACAAAGTATTGAACATTTAAATTACGAGTTCTATGGTTTCCTCCACGGGGAAATAAATTTTGTCATATGAAAATAGCTGTAAATACACAATATCTACTGATTTTTGAGAACAAGTTATAAAAATCTTTTTCCTTATTTGCTTCTTGATGCAAATCGACAATAATTATTACGTCGCCTTGATTTAGCCTAGACGACTAATGTTTATCGAATCCTTTATTTTTCATCATTTTCAATCTACAGAATTGATTTTGAGTCAATTTGTGTTCTTCATCTGCCCCCTTATATACTGCATCATTTCTTAATTCCATTTTAATTAATTTAATTAAATTTGTTTATAATTTGAATGATTATTAGTAATTATTAGTAATATTAATTACAGAGGAAGATGTCAAATAGACGGAATGAAGTTTCCAATTGGAAAACCTCAACATGTTGTGGACAGAAGCAAAAAGTATCCAATCTTATTCTTCAAGAGTGTGAAATGTATTATAATGGGCTGCAAGAAACCATTACGAGAAGGCAATCTCAAGTATCAGATTCAGGATTTACATATTCAATACATATCTTTAAAATATTGACATTGGTCGTCGAATCAACTTCTATGAACAGAAAACCTGTACGAGACTAGTCAAGTACAATTCACTCTATGTGATTGTATTTGCAAGTGGGGATTGTATTTGTTGTCATGGGGATTAAAACACTGGATTATTACAATCTAGTACAAGAAATAATTAATGTTATAAAATCCAAAATTATAAATCTTTCATCAAATGAAGAAATCATAAGTTATTTATTAAACACAGATTTTATTTAAATTGTTGATCAATTTACATCTTATACTTAATTATTTATTTTTCATTTAGTTTTATTTGATTTTTGTAAATTTTGCATATTATTAGAAGTTATTTATATTTTCCACGTTTAACTCATTTTCCAATTGTTTTAAGTTTTAAAAATTTCATAGATTTTTATGTAATGTTTACTTATTTTATTTTTTTCAGATGATTCTTTCTTATTTATCATCGTTTTTAAGATTTAATTTTACTGCACCTTTCTGTATTTTTGATTCTCGCGCTGACTAAACAAAATCTCTTATTATAGTTTTTGCCCAACACAAAACTATTGCGAAAGTTAAATGTACTGTATAGAAAAATGTAAAATGTAGTAAAAATCTTCACATGATTTGAAATTAAAACGAATTATATTAAGATACAATTTATACTCAATCTATGTTTTATTTAAGACACTAATCAATTTATATTCTATTTGTTATATTTAATTTTTGAGTTATCCAGAATGAGTTATCGTGTTATGAACATAAATATTATATTTATTTTATATTTGTATTAATTATTAAATTGCTCTAGTTGCTGATCCATCATTATTGTTTTTGTTATTTTTCTATATTATTCCAAGAATTTTAGGGGATCTAAGGTGAGTGGGACACGAAACTTTCTATGGTACTCAATTGACCAAAAGGAATGTAAGGACATTAGCAGTCTTTGAAGGGAAACTCAATTTTTGTTAACATTCCACTCGCTAGTGCACATTACCAACCTCATTTTTGACAGATGTCTAGTGGTAATATATTGTTAAGTGCTTACTGGATATGGATTTGTTGAACATTCTTACTGATATTAATTTACATTTATCCTATTAAAATTTATCCTATCAGTGCCCAGCAAATGTAACTTTATTTGTATTTCTGTTGCTCGTATGCAACTTTTTATGAAAGTTTTTAGCCAACCTGTATACTCAAATGCCAACATACAATTCCTCTATTAAGCCATTTATTTAATAAAATTTCACAATTTTGAATTATAAATAGATTATAAACTATTTATGGAACCAAATCTTTCATAAATTTTTTTATTCAATTTGTAATATTTCATTTTTAATAGATAATTCAATCAAAACGGTAAAATTGAAAACCTAAAATTCTGATTTGTTTAAATAATATTTGCTTTTCTTATGTAATGATTGAAGGTCATATTTATATTCCTTAACCGTTAAGCATATATAAAATTAATATTTATGTTATTTTGAAAATAAATACAATTCTTGATACTTTTTTTATAATATTATGATAATTACATATTAAATCGGCTTGTAATTTTTAGAAATATACGTAGTAAATGAATCAATGTGAGTTATTTGGCTACTCGCCGAATACTGTCAGAAAACAAATTCAAAATGAAATTCATTTTCAATTGTATAATTTACAAATTCACACAGTAGAGTTTTTATACAAATTACTGAACCCTTTTGTGGATTCAAATGATGAAATTATTATTTTATTAAAATCATTTTTAGATTACGGCATAGAAATATAGTAAGTTGCTTACAAAATTTATAATTATAAATCATTAATTTTTAGCCACAAATCTAATATTGATGTTTTGCAAATTTTACAAGTTCAATCTCAAATATTGAAAATGATTACTCCTTATATCAATGAAAATGTAATTAATGAAGCTAATGGTTTCTGTTTTTTATTATTTATAGGAATTGATAAAATTTTCACGTTTTATCATCATTGGGATGACAGTTCATAAATTACTACCTCTGATCACTGTTCAGTCCAACATTATATCAGTTAGTTTTTAGATATTTTGAAAATTCACATAAATTACAATTAATTCCAAATTTTGATTCTTGTTTATAATATTAAAATCTTCAAGATATTGTTATAAAATTTTAATAATATAAAATTAACATAAAATTAACATTAATTATTAATAAATCGATATAAAATATAATTATGTTTGGAATTGAGGCGTGGTCATCTGGAAGTTTTTACACAATTCAATTGTGTTATTACATGTTAATAATTTTTATTATTACAATTTTATCATGTGAATGTTATATCAAATTGTAATTGTTGTTGAACCATGATCCCACTCATTACATAATTAATTATTGATTAACAGAATTTTATATAAATAATGAATTGTAAAATGACTGATTAAATTATTATGAATTATTTATTTATTTTAATTTAATTTTAATTTTATTATTATTACAATCTATATATTAATAAATTAACATTATTATAAATGTCAGTAGTATATTTGTTATTTTTATTAATAATAATATTTAATGATTTATATATGAATAGAATATTACTTATTACATGTCACTACTTATAAATGTCATTTTATTCTTATTTCTAGAATAATTCCGCTAAATTTGAAGTCCGTTCTTAACGCAATTTGGACCACCTAGTTATTTACTAGTATTAAACTCAATTAGTTTCTTCGATTTTTTTTTCTTTAAAAACATTTCAACTGAGTCTGATCCTTGTTAATAACCCAAAGCTTCTTATAAATCATACTTTAATGATGTTGACTTAGTGAGCGCATATCCACAGATTTCCCTTCGGCCTCTTCATAATTTTCTATTAGCGATCTGTCCAGTGATGTTGGGATTAACACTATTTGCGTTCTTAGTTGGTTTTGTTGCACAGAAAACCTTTAGCAATCCTAGAAAAAATTTCCTTGAAATTTTTCGGGTAATAATCTGCTTATCAATAGATTCGTGGTTATAAATTAAACTCAAATCTTCAACCATGTTATTTATTAAATTATAATTTTAAATTCTCTCGTTTTATCTAGAACAACTTAGGCTTGGAAATTATAAATATTGATGCTACTACAGGGCATAACTCTGATTACTTTAATTTTAGATACTTTAATATGTAATATAAAATAAAATAGATTTTTTATACAAATTTAACTCAAATAGCCATTTCAACTTACTGATCACACTTATCACACTTCAATTAGATTATCTGAACTTCGTGGGCTCGTAAGATATATGTTGAACCCCACAGAAAAATATTAAGCTATAAAATGTTTTTCTAAAGTAAGTCAAGGTCGTTCTTAAGGTCAAAAAGTAGTTCAAGGTTAAATAAATAGGTCGATTTCACTTTAAGGTCAAATAAGTAGGTCAAGGACATTTTAAGGACAAATAAATCTGTCAAGGTTATTTTAAGATTATATGTACCTCCTAGAAAATAGTAGTAGTGTTGCAATCTGGTGAATGGAGTTTAAGCGCATTTGATCGATCTTATGTTATATCGCGCATTATAATTTTTAAAGTACAAAATCTGCAAATTTTAGTAATAATAATAATTATTATTTTTAATATTATTGTAAGAAATCTTTAAAAATATTATTATATATTCGTATGTTTGTATAATTACATTGCTCTGGATATTTAGGAAAATTCTCCACATGTTAGATTGGAAAATTGTCTTTGTTTAAATAATATATAATTGTGAATGACTTATGAATAAAGTTATATCTTCTAATAATAATTATTATTATTTATATAGGAACTGTGCTGTGGAATATTTTATGGTGATAATATTGATCAAATTGACCTCAGAGATCTGGAAAATGTTTTTATTAAACAACCTTATCAATCTCAAATATTAATGGAAAATTTCAACAAAAATTTATTTGACCACGGAATATCATTGCTAAATGTTATTGATGCCTTCTCAAAAAGCCCAGATGACCTATTAAATTTTCTATTCATGATTGGACAAAAATTGAAATTAAACGAATCCGATGAAAATTGCATTAAAATGCTGATTGCCAAATCTGATAATAAAACAAGTATTTTAAAACACATAGCTATCGAAATTGGCTCTTCCCAAACTGCAGAACAGCGTTTCAGGTTCTCAGGTTTCCTAAAACAGTTGGTCATTGATAACCTGCTCGCCTCAACGGATTCAATTCCTAGCGTCATTGTTGATATCAATGAAAAATTATGTTATGTTTTAATTGTAAATAATAAATTTCCTCTGACTCTTAAGCATGCGGGATTTTTTGAGTTGGGCTGGTTAATTCTGGTTACAAATTCTCAAGGAACAATACAAATTATTTTATCTCTTATTCACAATTTAATTGAAGCTCAATTAGTTCGACAGCTATGTAGTCTCTTGCAATCGAAATGCATGACTTTCTTTAATCCATTACTTCTCGTTAATTTGTGGCGTCCTGACCTGGCTAATGTCGTGACAATGGAAGTTTTACTTGATACTTGTTTTCCCACGAAAGTAAGGATGTTTTGTAATTGGTTTTTTGTATTATTTTATAATTATTATTGTTGTTATTATTTTTATTATTATTATTTTTATAATATTATTATTATTATAATAAAGAGGATTATTTAATAATCGAAACTTTTTTCAACAATATAATTATTACTTCACAGCAAGTTCTTATTATGTTATTTACTTATCTGATATATTAATTTATGCTGCTACCAAGGAATCACTGTTTTATATTATTATTATTATTATTATTATTATTATTATTATTATTATTATTATTATTATTATTATTATTATTATTATTATTATTATATTATAATGTACATTTTATCAGATAACTTATTACAATTTTTAATTTTTATTATTTTTATTATTATTAATATTATTAATATTATTATTTTTATTTATTTATATAAATTACTATTATTTTATTTATTTTTATTATTGTTTATCATTACTATTTTTAATTATTATTAATATTATTATTTAATTATTTTACTTTATTATTATTATTTTGTATTATTTTTAATTATTATTATTTATTAAAAGTTATTTTAATTATAGAGTACATATTCTCAATTAAATTATGTTGAGCAACTCTGTTTAAAGATAAGAAATAGATGGGATACATTAAAAAAATTTAATTCTCGTTTAAAGTAAATTTTATTATTATCTATATGGAGACCGCGATGTTTCCAGGCTGAATTCTCAGTATATGAACTTCTTTTTAATTTATTTTCTTTTTTTGATTATAATGAAACTTGGCGGTCTCTGATCAATATTGAAAATAAAATGTTTGCTTGATAATTCTGTGTCTCTCGCTCAGTTTTATGAATACAACAACTAAGCCCAGTTGTGATATATTATCTCTGACTGCCATGGGAAATACGAGTCACCTGGAATTGATAACAGGACTATCTGATCCCATAGGCCTTGAAGAGCACACGATATTGGATTTGATAGAACGTACCGGTTGCAATTCCTTTAATTCCTTAAATGAAAATCAGAGTGTTCATTTAGGTAAAAATTGAATCAATTACTTCATTTATTTTTAAATAAATCTAATTTTTTTCAAATTAAGAATCCGAAATCCTAGAAGACGATTGTGATAAATCGATTTACTTTTCTGCGGTGTCAATTAGAAAAGTCTGGGAATGCATGATTTTGTTTTCTCCAATAAATACCCGGCAAATCATTATCGATTATATTCACTCAAAAAATTCATGGATAGATGTGGAGTTAATTGATGCTAAAGATGCTTTTTGCATCCAATTTCGATCAGCTTTGCAAAATGGAAATTTAGAGTTATCGGAGGAGGTTAGTTTTTCAATTGAATTACGACTTAAATTGATGTTTTTTAACTTTTATATATAGTTTTGTTTTATTTTTGTCATTTTTTGGTAATTTAATTATTTATTTATTTAATTACAATTTGTTTAATCGAATTTATTTTTATTAATTTATAATTTTTTTAATGAATTAATTTTTATTTAATTATATTTTGTTTAAATGAAATAATTTCTATTTAATTATAGTTTGTTAAAATAAATTAATTTCTATATAATAATCATTCATTTGTTTCAATAAATTAATGTTTATTTAATTTTAATTTATTTGTTTCAGTAAATAACTTTTATTATTTTTCAATTTTTATGTTTAAAAATATTTGCACTGCAACATTTCCTAGCTAAAATTTAATATTTTCTAAAATAATCTCTAATAACATCAATGCATTTATTTCATCGACTATATAAATAATTGATAATATTTTCACATATTTCTGGCGATATTTCAACTGCCTAAAATCATATAGGTCTTAGATATTGTTTTCACATGCTCCTAGGCCCCATAGTTCAAGTGACTTACCAGTCTAAATAAATGATCCATTTTCTAGGAATTTTTGAACAACTGGAACTTTGTTTAATTATAATTTATTTAAATGAATTAATTTTTTTAAATAAAATTATTTTTTTAAAATAAATTAATTTTTATTTATTTAAATGAATTAATTTTTATTTATTTATTATATATTTGTTTGATAATTTTAGAAATAATTTTAATTTATTGTAAAATTATTTCTGAGATCAATTTGCTACATACTTGCAATATGATAACTCATTTAGGCTATATTGAAATGGTTTTCACCATCAGCATTTTATGAGAAAAGAATTAACCATAATTTTATTTTTCAATATTAACGTAAACTGTATTGGTGTCTGACCAGTAGTTTCTGCCCAAAGTGACATTGGTGAAAATTTAAAATTAAAAATGTACCGGACAAACTATTAAATTTGAAAAATGGGAAATGATAAGCTTGATTCAACATATTTGATTACCGAAATAATAAATCATTTGGTTCTTAGTTTGTACTACAAACTTCGTCTAAATAGATTGAGCCTCCTATCACTGCTAAATAACAAGCAATTTATATAAAGTAAAGATTGGTACAAAAGTTGTAAATCTCTTCAATGAAATTTCGTTCAAAAATCAAGAAATAGTATCGTGAATCCAATCGATCAATTATTGGAAGATTAATACCTAATATTGAAAGATTTATCATGGGCCGTACAAATTTATTATTGGGAGATTTGAAATTTTTAATTAATATATAATAATCGATATCTAAGAATTTTGTTTGGTACTGTATCGATACTGTTACAAGCTATAACATTCAATTCTTCTGTAATCAAATAAGTTACTAAGATTAAATAAATCCAAATAAAAATAAATATTCTTGGGACATTTTCTTTTTATAAATTTTAATATCAACAAACCATCAACATACCACATTCATACTTGAATTGTAATTTTATTAAAAACTATTTTATTTCAAAGATTAAAATTAAAATGAATATTTTAATTTTAAACCATTTTAATTCTAATTTATTTTAAATAATTTAAGTTTCACTTTTAATTTTACAAAATTTAATCATGACATAGTTTTAATTTAATATTTTAATTTTAACTCCTCATAGACACTATTGATTATTTAATTGTTTTTAAAATCAGGTATGTGTTTTTATTTATATGAATAAAATATCTATACGATTAGTTTGTTGTTATGGCTACAAATTTAACACCAAATGATTGTTGATAAAAAGATTTTGTGAAAGATCAGTTATTCTAAAATTTCCGAAATTGTACGCAATATATAGGAATACAAAATAACCTAATTGCAAATAATATACCCCATTTAAGGATACTTAAAGGCAATAAAAGAATAAAATTATTGATTTTTGTCGAAATCAATTGATTTGTTTTTATAAAGAAATTCTTTTTTAAGTTTTTTTGGAAAATATTAAATGAAAAGTTATTTCCTGGAAATTCTTTAATTGTTTTTTTAAAAAGATCTATCAAAAATTTATTTTCAACCGCCTGGAATATTTAAAAACTCACATAAATTTAATAAATCCCGTTTCTCTTCGATTGGAATTATTAGAAAACATCTACAGCCTTCTCTTTATCACGGAATACGACCTTTTTACTCAATGCCTATCCATTGTCGACTCAACAAACCCTAGAAATATATGGCCATGGCCAGAAACGATTAAAACAAAACATTCGAGACCGAAATCCAATTCTACTGTGGCAGAATCTATTCCAAAATTAAATAAAGTTGGACTTGATGTATTTGTTTGATAAATTAAACATCTCCACAGAATCGATTTATTTGTTCGGTTTTCTTATTGAAAGACCTATTGGCATGCATAGAGAGAAATCTAATGGAAATAACGGCAATGGATTTCACGCATTTCAAATTTAGTAAGCAAAATGAAATTGACACAAAAATGGCATGTTATATCAACTATCCAGTTTATCATGAAATTAAAGTGAGAGATAAATCAGAATTTAAATACCATCATAATATCTTGTAGCCTCGAATTGAGATCCTGTCGAAATCTTTACACAGCATTCGTTGGCGGATTGATTTGCTAACTACAAATCAGTTGGATTTCACTTACGACTCAATTGGAATTATCGATATGCCGATAAATGTCATATTCGATTCAGATTCGAGACAATTTTCAGATATATTTCGACCGCGAGTAAATAGAAGTAAGAACAGCTTTTAAAATTAAATAACTTGTTTCAGTTTTCACGTTCTGCTTTTATTTGAGGTTAAATTTGGCATTAAACATGATTATAAAATATATATTTTTATTGTATTATTATTATTATTATTATTATGATTGTTATTATTATTATGATTGTTATTATTATTGTGATTGTTATTATTATTATTATTATTAATTATTATTTTTATTAAACTTATACAACATTCTCTTTGGTAGAAATGCGATCAAGATCTACAACATTGACATATAAGCCATCTATAAAAATTCACAAAAAGAAGAGTGTAAATATAAAAGATTCACAGAAAAATAACGAGTACAAGGATGAAAGTTTCGATGAGGAAAGTAAGATTAGTTTTCTAGAATAAAGATCAAATTTTTAATTGTAATATTTTATTATTCATTAAAATTTTAATCAATTACAAAAACTTTACCTAAATTCCACATATTCAATTTAAAATCAAAACTGATTTTATATTTTTTAAAAAATAAATAAAATTTACAAAAATTTGAATAAAAATAAATCATGCTAAAAACAATATTATGAAATAAAAATAAAAATAATTTATAAAATACAATAATAAATATCTTCAATGTATCAGTTTTAATCTGAAAAATAGTAATTATAAAGTTTGTTTTTTATGTTAATTAACTAATTTTAACTTGTGAAATATCACGTTATTTATTTTTTGATAATATTTATCCTGATACTGAGCACCTCCTGCATAGTACCGATGAGATCCATTTGCTCGAAACTAGTATACTATTGGGAATTGTACTGGATATCTCTTATTGTATCGTATTTAGTAAAATGTTTATAGCAATAATTTTTAACAATATTCTACTTGTAATTAGGAAATAAAAAATAGTTGCAAATAATCAACAAACATTCAACAAATGTTTATTAACTATCAATTATCAATAACATAATCCCTAATATGATTAGATTGCTACTAGAAATAAGATACACAATTTCAAATTTCTATTTCTCCAAAAAATCAAATTACATTAACAAATTACCGTATATACTCGTCTATAAGTAAATTGAAAATTTAATGCCAGTTTTTTTTTTAAGTTGAAGTAAATTTTTTTTAATATAATTGACTTTGTATTCACTCTTCGATATCAAATTTAAAAACTTTAAAATAAAATAATATGTAGATAATAAGTTTCTCTGTTGGATAATTGCAGATTACTGGTTTTATTTCTTTGCAAATATTGGTTATTGAATTTTATTTTATTAATAAATGAATTTTAAATTAATAATTTAATTTAAATGTCTTAATAATTAACAAATCTGTGGATTGAATTCCATAATTAAATTGAAAGTAATTAATTTAATACAAAGTAACACGATTAAAAAATTCATTTTCCAAAAAAGTTTTTTTGGAAAAAATAAATGATTTTTTTTGGCCCGTGTATAAGTCGAATTGAAAAAAAGTCCTCAAATTTAGTACAAAATTTCTCGGCTGATACACGAGTATATATGGTACTTTTTTTCAATGCTTTATAAATTATCCTTTATAATATGATTTCCTTTGAAAGATAATCGCGATAGATTTTCTTTTTCGAATTTTATAAAAATGATAATTTTTATTTTTTGGAAACGTTATGCCACGATTGGCTTTTAAAAAATTAATAAATATTGACAAAAAAAATATTGTAGTTAAATTTTCTTTTGGGAACATGGTAAAATTCGAAATTTTTTCTTCATTGTTGGCGGGTTATAATTCGTATGAAAGAATAATATGCGTCTAATGTGGATTTTGAGGAATGCAAATTAATTAAAGTGTGTTTAAACTTTTCTTTTTTTTTGTTTCTTTATTTAGATCCATCAGTTAGCTTTCGAATGAATTCATATAAAGAGGAGTCGAAATATTCAGTAATTCGATTTCCTGCAAATAGAGAAACGTCGGCGTCAACGAGTGATAATGATTATCAACTCTATTTGACTTCGGTTGCAAGTTCAACAAAGCCAAAAATGAATTGTCAATTTCTTATGGAATCTATTCCATGGATAATTCAACCGATTGAACATTTAGCAATAACAGCTCTAGTCTGTGGATATCAACAAAAAGCTCAGATTATTGCTGAAGTAATTTATTATTATTCTTCGCCGCCGAAAACTTGTCCCCGTCCGTGTAAAATAACGCTTAGCGCCATTAAAAATATTAAATCTCTTAAATATTAAAATATAAAAAATTAAAAAATTAGTTATTTAATAAACATATCACATTTGTTGTCCAAATTATGCCGTATTATGGCCCATTTAGCCCTGTAATTAGGGTGATGTGACTGCTTTTATTATTCTGATTTATCCACTTTTACGAAAAGAAAACAAAATATTTTCATAAGATTTAGTGGTTTTATTATTTAATCATATAATAATTGTAATATACTGTAAATCCAAATTCTTTACAATATATGAATTTTAAAGTTTATCGTTATGGTAAATGTACATTTCTAGGTTAATGTAGATATATCATACATTTAACGATTATTTTGTTACCATATTTAGTCTAATCTAAAGGTAATGGTAAAAATGAAAAGTACGACTGATTAGAAGATTTTGAAGTTAGATTCCGAAATTTCCACCAGATTACGTTTGAGTAGCGTTTGAGTAGATAAAACCAATAAATCACTAATGCAATTTCTTGGGATTTGACAAAAGCAAAACTATATTTAACGAAAATAAATTCTTAATGCATTTTTTAAGGTAGTTTAATATTTGTTTAATATTCCCGGTAAATATACACATTTTTCAATTATTTCTACATTTTCCACTGACGTAGACACAATGTATACATTTACCGGTAAATTATTAACATTTACGAGATTGTAATCTTACATTTGCCTAATATTGAAGTTAATGTACACATTTACAAGAAAATGTATACATTGTGACATTTTGTACTTTAACCGTAACATATCAAAGCTTACATGAATGTCTTCTACGATTCACTTTATTGTAGACATTCCTTACCTGCACAAATCAATTTGCTTCAAAAATTATTGAGTTTCAATATTGAATTGTAAGACGAAATTCGATCAACTAAGGTTTCTCTGTAAAATCACGAGGAACTTATATAACACATCTGGAAACTATTCCAAGTTCGTGGAAATAGTTTTCTTCCAGTTTTTGGTTTGTACTTTTTTGATATTTTTATTTGATCATTTTTATTGGTTAAATGCTTATTTAATGTATTTAAAACCATTTAAATTTCATTTTTACCAAGTTATATATTCTTCCTTTAGCTTTAATTGCAATATAGTGCTTACAGTCGATTTTCAAATACCAGCAATCAAACTGATTTTTAAATATAAATGCATGTCAGAGTGTATATCAAAAATTCTTTTTTAATGAATATTTTATTAAAAGGAAATTAACATGTTTAACTGAATGTATATATTTAAAAGAAATTTGAAAAATCATTCACAATAAAGTTTAATGTGATATTTAATGCAATTTCCAATGTTCAAATAGTTTCAAGCTTATTTGAATTTCATCGATATCGTATAATTTATGTAAAACCTTACAAATACGCTACCAGATCTTTCAAATATCACTATTGTTCCGATTTTATCAATTTTATTTATTATTTGATGTCATAGTTAATTTTTAATTGAGATTAATTTTCAAATTTTCATAGGTATATAAGGATGCCGATATCGCTACGAAAAATCCTCTATTACATGATTTATTAACCGAGATACGATATCGTGGTTCGTTAGAGAAGTTTGTCGAACAGTTAAAGTCGTTAAAGATTTCGCCAGTTGAAAATGAACAATTAATTAAAAGCAACCGATCTTTTGGGCATTTTGATTGGACAAAATTGCAAGGTCTTAGTGCAAAAATTTCATCGAATAAAGAAACCGAAATTGTTGAAGTAAAATCGAATTCTGATAGTATCTTAATGTTTTATTTTTCTCCTTCAACTTCGCTATAGTAAGTGATCTTATTTTTATTTGTAGATTGTTAACCATTTGCTAATGTTGAATTTCAACGAACGACCTTTTCTTAAACTTCTGAATTCCGACGAAAACCAAATTGATCAAATTGCCAATCCAAATAATTACAACAATAAAAAGAAAGATTTTGATAGTGGCTTATTATTAGATTTTGCATTGAACGGAACAAATAACAAATGGCAATTGGTTCAAATGCTTAATCAAGTTGAGTTACACTATTCCGATGAAAAACTTACAATTGACAACAAAACTCTGGAATCAACAGATTATCACAAATTTGTCGGATTAAAACCGTTTGTGAAGCAGTTGCAAGAAGTTTTAGCCACTGAGTGCAATGAAGAGGATAATGAAACATATGCGTCTGTCGAAATGAGAGGAGCGATGGAAATGGATTATTCAACAAAAATGCAGAAATGGTTATCGAAACTAAAGGTTTTGAATAAGGAGTTGGAATTCAATATTAAAAACAGTCTTGAATTTCAATCGTATAATCCAGATTCTGAAACTCGGTTGACTATGCTAATCAAATTGAATGATTTTGTAAAGAAATCATTGAGTGATTTAGAAATGCCATTCAAGTGAGTGAAATTTTCTTTTATTTTATTTTCGAATTTTGAATTATATTAGGATTTCTTAGTTTTTTGTTGGATACCGAAATTCCTGGATTATCCCTGAGAATTTTATTAATCTACTGTCATTTAACTAAAAGTTTTATCTTCGATAAAAGTTGAAAATAAAAATTACTTATAAAAAGGCAAAATACTTTCTGTGGTCTCTATTGAACTTCGATCCACATTTTAAGGGTTAAATCTGCACTGCAGCACTAAATTTGTCAAAATATAAATTTTAAAATTGAATTATATTGATTGTAGTTTTGATTATCAATATTTTTTAATATTTTAATCAATTTTATATAATATTTAAATTGATAAAATGCTTATAATATAAATAATAATAAATAATCAATAAAGCAGAAGTTTACATGTGTGGTGAAAATTCATTAACAATTACATTACCGAGATGGGTAGAAAAAATTAATGATAAATACAAAAGCGGTGTACGTAATTTCTATATGAAAATTTAATGCTTACTAATGTTTTAAATTTGTTTTCAAAGTCATTTATTTTACTATAATAGCTATTTTATGATGGATTTTTATTATAAGAAATTTAAAATATTTTTCAGAAAATTTGTAAGGTTTAGTAACTATAAAGGTAAGACAATTATATATAAACGATTTTTTGAAAACTCGTCATTAACTTATTGAGATATCGGTTATTGAAGCACATTGTACTGAATCCTTAATCTGAAGAAACGTTTGTTCTTTTTCCATTACACTCCATGTGGTTTTATAAATTGAAGGAGGCAAATGTTCAATTTTATTATTTTGACATGATTGAGAATTGATGCATTTTTATGCATAAAAAATACTGTATGCCATTTAGCTTCACTACTAGTAATTTAAGTCCTTTTAATTTATTTTAAATTTTGTAATAATTTTTCTTATTGGAAGTTACTAAATTCTACAAAAAACAAATTAAGTAAACCAAATTGCTTATTTGTTTGCATGGAATAATTGGTAATATCGAGACATCAAAAATTTCTTCGAAAGCATCCGAATCTCCATTTTATATTGTCCTATAGTGTATTATAAAAATTATAGAGAAGGCGAAATAATATTGCGAAATGAAGGGAAATAGAAGTAGAGAATGAGAAATTTTATCTAACACAGAAATTTACATAGGAATTTTGTAAATCTTACATTTGTGTATAATAATAGGAACATGGAAACACCTATATTCGTTTAAAATTAAAATACTAAGTATATTTATGTTCGAATACGATTGTTTTTAATTAAAATTTATGTCACATTATTTGTGGTTTTTAAAATCTTACTGTGGGTGCAATAATCACATTAGCTAACTCATCTGGCACATAATTGTAGCTATTATACAAATTCATGCCTATAAAATTCTTTTGCATTATCGCTGATTAATGATACAGAATTCACAGTTCATAATCTGATGGCAACTAATAAATGTTCCTTGAAATTATCTTTTATTTATCGGGTAATAATTTTTTTTCAGATATCTCATTAGAAATTCACCACAGTACTTGGATGCATTACAGAATCATTTGCAAATATTCGCTAAGTTTCTGGATGAGCATAAACAATCTGGAGAACAAACTTTAGGCATGTTGATATTATTTAAATATTCAAGTTCTGAAATGTGTTTTATAGATACTCAGAGTCCGGTTCAACAATCATATTTGGTTCACGCATTTAGCGTCTTGAAAAGATCGCCATCCGATGTTTTGGGAGAATTGATATTTTATAAATTCGCTAATCCTTCAAGGTTCTAATAATATTGTTTGATTTTTTTGTGAATATGTTTAGTGATGAGATATCGAAAGTATCTCGAGAGTTGGGATTAAATATTTCTGAAGTTATATTGGACAATTGTCTCCCTGCTGTTTACACCTCAGCTGCAAAAATTAAGACAGATATTGATTCGTGTAAGTATTTTAAATTTTTAGATAATTTTATATTAAATGAGATTTGTAATTATTCATTTTACAATAACTTAAATTTTAATCGATAACATGACATTTATATTCAAATCCTATCTGAAAATCGATTTTTTTCTATATGAATCCATTGCCTAAAACATTTATTTATTTTTATACCATTATTCTGTTAACTAATAGAATGAATTTATTTTAAATAAATTATTAAATTAAAATATAAAGGATTTAATTACAAGAAAACTATTCATTTTAATAAATTATACACATTTCATTTTAAAATAAATATTTTTTATTAATTTAATTTAAATAATCATTTTTTAAAATTAATTTTGTAAAAAATATTTAATAATAATTTTGTTTTAATTTTTAAAATGTTATTTAAACAAACTATCTATAACATTAATTTTTAAAAAAAGTCAAATTATGTAAATTAATAATTTGTTAGATCGGAAAACAACAACAGCATTCGTCATTCGTCATGTATACCAATTTTACCAATCAAACAATTTAAAACATTCAAAACATAAATGTGCAACGCATTTTCCACATTAAATAAATAAATATAGCTTATTGAATTTCCCTAATAGTCTTGGAATCGATTTGAAATGAATATTTAATTTAATTACAGATTATTAATTACAAGAATCGCAAAACAATGGTATTGAATTAAATAAAGGAAAGCACCAGTCCAACATATATATTAAACTACAATATATATTTTTAGAAAATATATTCTGTTAAAAAATTATAAATTTTGATTTATGGATCTCAATTTTTTAAGAAAAGTTAATTAAAGAATATTGTACAATTAATTAAATTAACCTATAACATGTTATAGACAAATTATTGGAATTTTTTTATACTACTGGTGAAATTTTCCGTGGCAAACAAAAAATAGTTTTGTGACATAGTGGTTGCGGAGCACTGTATTAATGTAAAGGTTTCAATCTTAATTATTCAATCGATCACTTATGGGATCGACTTAATTATTATGTGACTTTAACATTCATAAATTAATGCATTTCTTCAGAAATTAAAATTTTGACGGCGGCAAAAAAGAACTTATTATGCGCGACAAAAAATTGTTATTGTGAGCATACACTTCTTTCTGAAATTTTTCATTTTGAATTCCATTATTTGCTTTTCTTTGATACATGTTTACGAGTTTTAAGACTTACTTTATGAGATCAGTTTCTGATAGTTTTATAAAATAAAATTATTTTATTTCTATGCTTTTCGTGAATACCCTAATAAGTTCTATGGACCTCAATTTTTACAATATTTTCCCTGTTGCTTCTCAAAAATATCAAGTGATTTCTTTTGTAAATAACTATTCTTTTCTGTTTTTTTTTGGTTTTGTTGTTTCTAAAAACCGATCTGAAAAAATAAAATTAATACTAAATAATATAAAGCGAAAATATGTGTTGCATTATAAAGAGGTTTAATGTAATTTAATTTAATGTCATTACTTTTTTTTCTTAATTAATTTGAATATTTTTAAATTCTTTATCATAAATAATTTATAATTATATGTAAATTCGAAGAATTAGCTTGCATATATAGAAAATATTGTTTGTTGGACATTTTAATTTAAGGTTCCAAAGAAATTTATTTTATCAAACTTTTAGAATTTAATGTTATTATTTGTGTAAACAATTTTAGATTTTGCAGTTATTAAATTAATCAACTTTTTTTAGCGAGCTTTAAATATTTCAAACGGATTAGAAATCTACCGAATGAGCAAATCATCAATCAAATGTGCCAATTTAATCCCATGAATGTTGTAACAACCTGTTTGGAAAGTGTATTTCGACTTCTTTTGAGTAGGTTTAGTCATGTAATTAATACTTTAATACTTTATTATATGTTTTACTGAGACAACACTTATATAAAATTAAAGATATTGGTATTATACAAGTTACAAGAAATAAAATATAATATTTCGAATTTATAAAAATCAATTAAAATTAATTAAAAATTTGTAGTAAAAATTGATATCTTTCTCTGGAAAGAGTGTTAACCGGTGGCAAATTTGATTTTGAAGACGAATAAAATAATATTAAATTGATCAGATGTCTATAAAATGGTTTAGAGCCCAAAAACAAACTAATTAATTAAATTTAAGACGAGCCCATTTATCATTAGACATCCAGTCGAATATCAGGATAATAGGTTTCTGGGATTAAAGTCAATTTGCAATAAATTGCCACCCGGTTCAGAAACGTTTTGTTTTGTTTAGTCTTTATTAATGAGCCAAGAATTGCTATAAAAACGCTGGGAATAAAAGAAAATTGCCCGTCGATCGAAGTGAAGTTTTAAAAGTAAACTCGTGTTTTGATTTTACTATTGAGTATAATACTCATCGAGCGTCTACTCTGTTCTTGAATATTTGGATTGATTTTGGAAATTAGGACTTTGTTGGGATTTGTTTTGTTAATTTGATTTCTGAACACAAGGAGTCAAATCGAGTTTCAGTTCCATCGACAACTTTCAGCTTTTTTTTATTTTCTTTTAATATTTTATATATTTTCATTAAAGAAAAAAAGGTTTTCAGTAATAATAAATGAAATTTTACTATTTCGATTTCAAAAAATGTTTTATTTTTCACCATTGATTAAAATTAATACGCATTTGTTCAGTGTATTATTAGGCACTTTTATATGGTGATGATACTTATACAAAATATCCATAAAAATATTGATCTATTGTCCTCTAATAATAAATAGAAATAACATCAATACTTTAAAAAAATTTACATTTTCGTAGATTTTTGAAAAATAAAATAATTTGAATAATTTGTTTGATCGAACAAGTTAAAATTTTAATTTCTATTAATACTTGAAACAACCACGAAAAATGTTTCTAGTGCTCGTTAAGGCATGTTAATTTTGTATAAATATAATTAATTTAATTATTTTTAATTTTTATAAATTTAATAAATTTTTTAAAATAACTTATTTCATTATTTCGAGCAATTTTAACCAAACCTATTTATATATACGATGATATTTATTATTTAAAAAGCTTCTTACAACTTTATAAAATTATTGCTTTGTTTTTAAATAAATTTGATTCAAAATGATAATTCTCTTTGTTTTATTTTCTTAGAGCATTCGTGTAAATGTTGCCAAAAAGAAAATAATAATATTCCAAATTTGAATGAGAGTGGTTTTAATTCCCCATCCGAAACTTCCAGTCGAATGAATTGGAGGAAAGTTAAGCGCACAATTTCGTCGTCTTCAGTATCGTCACTCGAAAATAATCAGAATCTTTCACTGTGTATAAAAGAGTCACCGGAAACAGTATTAGTTGATTGTGACTCAAAAGTATTGTTGGCTTTAAGCCAAGAAGAAGAGTGGATCAAAATCATGGAATCTGGTGTTGTAGAATTATCGAATGTTGATTTAAATCTTTTAGTGACAAATTTTGAAAAAACAGCATTCTTCATTAATCTTTATAATTTAATGATGATACATATGATGGTTTGGATTGTGAAAGTAATTTTTTCTAATTTAATTTTCTTAGTATACATTCTTTATTACAAAATAACATTTAATAGATCAGGGTGGGCCATTAGTTCTTTCGAAGGGCTAAATTTTTTATTTTGTGAAGCATCGCGGGTCATTGATAAACTCAAAAAAAATTTTAATTTATGTTTATTTTGTTATCGTGAACCATTTAAATATACATGGTGGACCCAATTTTTATCGTTTGATACATTTTGCCACCTCTGTACTATTTTTTAACAACTACAAAAATTATGAAATTATAAAAATCTCTAAAATTATTCAACCTTCATTAAACATCGAGGTTTAAAATAATAATAATAATAATAATAATAATAATAATAATAATAATAATAATAATAATAATAATAATAATAATAATAATTTAAAAATAAGTAAATAATAAAATTAGCCCATTCTGCAAAGTAAACATTATAATATTAATTATCGTTTTATAATATTAATAATAATAATCAGAAAGACATTGTATTTTCTACAAAATTTGACTATAAATACCATATATAAATTGTTATTATTATTTTCAATAGCTCAGTACGTTTGGAATGTATAACACTTTTCTTTTGAACATATTTTTGAAAAAAAAATCGTATCTTTTTGCATAGATTTTTACTATAGACTGACATTATAAAGAAGATCATCGACCGTTTCACTATTTGTGTTCCACAAAAAGTGAAAAAAATGAAGTTCTCCGTGCAACAATGAACTCGATTATTTTAATTTTGTGTGCATCTTTAAAAGTCTTTGGAGCTACTGTTTTTGTATTATATAGTTGATATGAAATAAAGGATTGTCAATTTAATTCTTATGCTCTCAATATTTAATTACACCTTTTACCAACATTTTTTTTTAAATTTATTTAAATTTAAATTTTTGTATTATTGCGAGAAAACATTATGAATTTACAATTTTCATTTTTGATTTTTATTATTCATTTTATTAGAAAGATAAATTTAATTTAAAATACCGAAGTTTTGAATCTAGAAGATTTCGTGAAACCTTTTGCTACAAAGTTGGTCAAATTGGTGTAATTAGGTAGAATCATGCATTGTCAAATATTACGATATATTAATGTTTTCCAGTATATATGAAATCAGCCAATATTATTTAAATATACCTGATGTTACTTTTTCGGATCTCGATACAAATTCTGAAGACTTCGGTATGATTCATGAGATAATGTGCAACCATCGTTGTTTATGTAACTGTTTTAGTAGGACCTTTTCCATTAGAAATTGAACAAAAGTACATGAATAGCTGTCCAAACCTGCAAATGTTATCGGTATTCAGTATTTCTGATGGAACGGTATCAGGCCCACCATTAAAAGTTAAATTTATTTATATATGGTTAAATTATATATAATTCCTTTTAATTGTTTTTGCCGATATCTAATTACATTTGTCTTCAAAAGCTTTCTTACTAAAAACTGAAAGTGATTTATAAGAGTTAGTCTAATAAAAAATTTATTGAATAATAAATAATTATTAATCAAAAACGTTCGAGTTTATATTGTCGCAATTTAAGATGAAACTTTTTGCGTTTAATTATAAAAATTCCTTGATCATTTAGTTATTATTAATAATCACTGTTGGCACAATTTTTCACCCCGCTACTATTTATTTATCCAAATTATCTAATTTTCCTTTTTAGGCAGATAAGCATTAATTTATTAAATATTTTACCTTTGTGAGTGTTGAATTCGACCTCTGAATCATAAATTATACAAAGTTTGATTCGTTCTGCAATAGCATGTTACTATACACATTCATAAAACAAATTTGATGGCTGTCAAACGATCTTCATTCATTTCATTCATTGAAATAGCTGTATATTTAATTGTTATGCATCCTTCTTGCTCATCTTTTCGAGTATAATTTATCAGCTTTACTCTCTGTGATCAATATACATTCAAATTTCTGATGTTTCCTTTCAAATCTCTTGTTTGATCTATTGCAAAATAAGACATCTTTAACCCTTTGGGTAAGGATAGTGGAAAGTTAACATTGCAAATTTGAGTGATTGCTTTAATTTATTTTAGATAAATCACTTAATCAATTAATACTAAAATAATATATAATAAATCATAAAAATGGGAAAACAAAAATTGATACCAAGCTTCATCACAAACTAACATTTATAATATTTACTTTTTTAGGTCGTTCGACTTTTTTAGCATATTTTTAATTTGAAAAAAATTTTTAAACAAGATCCAATATGTGTTCTAATACAACACAGGAAAAAATGCAAAAATTATTCTAGTTATCAATGTGTAAAAGGTTATGCAAAGTTGTGCAAAAGAATTATTTTGATCAATATTACATTGTAAAACACATTTACATTTATACCTCCAGAAAATGTTTTTGGTGAAATTAAATTATTAATGAAGAGCTATAGTTGCTCCGTAATAATAACAATAAATTACAGTAATAATAAATAATAATAATCATAATAATTATAATTATAATAAGAATAATATATAGATAGATATAGATATAGGATTCTTCACGGACGATTGAACAAAGTCTTTTTTACAGTATTATATTAGTGTGCTTCACAATTAAATTATGGTGTTATTTTTTTTATTAATTATTTTTCATTAATTAATCAATTAGCTTATTTATTTATTGAAATTTATATATTTATGCTTTAAAAACCTGCTCACTTTACATACTGAACGCATAACTTGATAACATCATGTTTTTGACATAAAAGTAATGAATCGTCCGAGAATGAATCACCTGAGGTTATAATTTAATGAAAAAATAATTTAGTATAAATTTAATTGTTTTAATAATGGAGGTGAAATGTCTGGTAAAAACTATTCTCTAATTTTGGTTTTAGAAGGGGAATTCAAACACCGTAATTTAATTGTGAAACACACTCATAATATTGTAAAAAGCAATTTTTTTCAATCGTCCGATACCAGGATATATATATATATATAGTATTTATAAATAAAAATTTTGAAAAATAAAATGAAAATAAAATTACATTAGAAACATTAAAAGTTTTGAAAGAGTGGAAAAAATTATAAATCTTTGTACGTTATGTGTTAGGAAATATGGTATTTCCTTAGTAAATTGTATAAAAACTGATATTATTTCACTTAATAACATAGATATACAAACCTGAAACAGTTCTTAATGAACTTCAAAACAATCTATCTAGCATCATCAAGCACATGGCATCTTGTGATCCTGATAAGCGACAGGTTTTAATTTATTTCTTAGTTTTATCAAACACATTAAATGCAGATCCATCTTCCACAAATATTTAAATGGTTCAATACACATATTCTGCTGAATTCAAGGAATCGGAGATCTAGTAGCAAAATTTTGTCTCGTACGGAAGAAAATCTCGTTGAACGAATATTGAGTAATTGTAATGAAGAAATTTATCGGAAGTACTCTCATCTATTACGAGTCGATACAGAACTAATTAGTTATAATACAAGTAATTTTTTCAAAATTGTAAACTAAAATTCTGTTTTAAATAGTAAAATTTTTTAAAAATATTAAAAATAGAAAATTTTATTATTATTCTGAATATTAGTAGTATTTTACAAAATTGGCGACTAAAAAACTGCTGCTTATATTATTTTTATTATTATTATTTAAAACAATCACAAAACATTGACATTGAATTGATAAATTAAATAAAACACCAATCCAACACATATATTTCGACAGAATCACTGTCATCTTCTGGTAAATATGAAATTTAAAGTATTTAGAATAAATTAATTTTATTTAAACAAAAAATTTTTATATTTTAAAAATAATCAATTAAAAATTTTTCTCAAATTTAAAAAATTGATTTTTTTAAAATTTTATAAAACCGAGACTTTAACAAATTTTAATTATAATTCTCAACAAAATATTTGAAAATTTTAAACAAAACTATTTTACATTTATTTTCATCATGCATCACAAAATTGCATTAACTAAAATCAATCAATTCGCTCAGTCTACTGTGATCAAAAACTTGAGAGTGGAAATGACAGGCAGTCCTTCAAATACACGTGGCATTGCACCCATGACATATATATTAAAAACCAAGATCCAAACAAAATCTAAGTAGGACTTGAAATTATTATTATTTTTTATTATTATAATGTGTAAAATGATATGATTGTAAATAATATTATGAAAGTATGAAAAAGTATTTAAATTTAATAAAAAATATATTATAATTAAATTTAAAAATTATTTCAGGGATTTAAAAACAAAATTTATTTATTGATAAAGTGTATTTTTATATTAAAAAATTTAACATATGAATTTATAAATAATTTGTCTTGTAATTTTCAAAAATATCTCTTTAATTTGTTCAATTAAAGAATTTAATATCCATATAGTTTATTATATTTATTATTAGAAGAGGCATCGTACCCAAAATCCATCAAAATCATATGGTTGGCCAGATCTGAAGCCATTGGGTGCAGTTTGGTTGAAAAAATACAAGACATCATATCTGGTGTTTCAAAATCTATCGACAATGAATTTTCGAAGGCTCTCGTTTCAGATGACAATTTATCGGCATCGGCAATATCTCAATCAAATAATATCCCGTCTACTAATTACCATCCTAGAACAGGAGTGATAGATCATTTAAGACAAAAATCTCCGCTTGTAGCGTGCTTAGTATATATGATAATCGGCGATGATTTTCTTTCCAGTGGCAATTTTTCCGATTCTAATGCAGATTCAAGAAATTCTTTCGATGATAACATTAGTGAAATAAACAGTTACAAATACTCAAGGGTGAACGACAATTATCCTTCAATAGGCAAATGGATTACTAGATATTGGTCTTCTTGGCATGCTAATAACAAAAGTCCAATGATACCGGAACTTGTTTTATCATCAAATCAAGATTCACTTTTGTCTTTTTGTAGAGACAATATTCCTATTGAGGTGAAATTTTAAATATTTATTTTTAATAATCAAAAGATAATAGGAAAAGATGTGGCTGAATAATCATAAAAATAAACTAAAAGTTATTTAAAAAAAATATTCTCGCATTATTTTTAGTTTATGAAATAATGAAGTCTTAAAAATTACTTAGGAATTATTAAAAAAACTTATCTTTGAATCTAGCCATTTATGCCTAGCGACCTATATTTAGTTACCCTGAAAATATTTATAGAAAACTTTTAGACAAATCGAATTTTCCTAGGACACCTCGTAATTAATTACTAAATTATATTTTGATGTTCATATGATTTATTTATCAAATTAACCGAAAACGAGTATTTTTAATGCAAAAATTCAGAATTCTCGTTGCTCATTTCTTGGTTTAAGTATTTTTAAACTTTTTCACAGCCCAAACTTTGGGAACCTCTGCATTGGATTAAACTAAAATCCATATCCAAAAATTGAAAAAAGTACGAATTCTTATGAAAGAGAAACTCAAACGAAAAAAAAATTCATATTTCAATATTTATTGATTATTATGTTTAGCGATTCTAAAATGAGTGCATTAATGTACATATTGACGAAAATAATGGTAATTACAACATTTTTACTGAAAAATATAATTTATTGGGCTCAGGTGAAAGTGCCCAATGTATCTACATGTCACTGGTGGAAAGAGAAACATACTTTGTTACCTTCTTACTCTAAATTAATAAGTCAAAAAGTTGAGTGTCCGCAGCATAGTAGTGTATATGAAATAATTGCTATATAGCACCTTTCTGCATTTCAAAGCATTATTCAAATTTTTGAAGCACATTGGTTATGAAGGGAACTGCACTTGAAAATAACTTTGGTAATATAGTGAATAGTATGTGTTCAATTTGTCTACAATACGAAATACTTAAATATATACTTATTTATATAATGGTTTGCATTGTAGATTCGTTGGGCAGCATTTAATCACCCAATGGCAAAAAATTTAGATGTAGTACTGATAGATTACTCCGTTCAGTACATGAATCGAAATCCAACAGGATACTTTCTCATTAGCTCTGCAATCAGGAATTTACACTCTTTAACGTTGGAATCCAATAAAGAATTTCACAGCATTCTAGATATGATACTAATCAAATCAGCTCAATCTTGGGCAGCCAGTCTCATAGAAAGACGTAATTATTTTAAATTATAAAATTTATGTTACCTAAATAAAACAATAATGTGAAAGTTAAACTATTATTAAATAATAGATTTTGGCATTGTTTTTGACATAAGGTTTAGGTGGGAGTGAATCCTCAATTTATTTCCGTGAATGTTTTTCTTAGAAACTAAAATACTAATTCTAAAAGTTATAATAATTGCATATAGTTTAATTAAAGCTGTTAGATCGGTGATTGGAAACCTTTTGTACCGAAGGTCATATGTTTATTTTTAAGGAATGTAAATACATTTTAAACATAAAATCTGTCTAAAATAAGTAAATTTTTAACAAAATATCAAAATTTGAAGTAATTAGAATCGTGTAATGACTATAGTCGTAATCTTGTTAATATAATAGTTACATACTTTAGTTACTATATTTAATCATTATTGAAATTTTTGTAACTATAAACAGTTTTAACTAGCTTCCCATAATTCTATGCCAAAGTACTTGTTGAAATCTGTAGTACAGAATTCAAACTTGAATCAGCAAACTGATGAAAGAAATTTTGTTAAGAAAACAAATGAAGTAACCTTCATTTTAGATTTGTGCATATATTTTACAAAATGTGTGGAAGGTCTGTTGAGGCGTAGGTTACTTACCTTTGTGTTAGATGTATTTATTCTCAAATTAAATGGTTCAGAGGCTATTAGCGCCTTGAACTTGTTTTGGCTTATCTCCCAATAAATCTTAATAATTTTTCTCATCTCCTTCAGTTTATAAATCCATATCATCTTTCTATATAAATTACTATTTGAATTTCATTTACTTGACATTCATTTTTTAACATTTCACTAGTCGAAGTAAATAAGAGTTTTCCTCCTGATAATACAGCAAGCTTGGATGAATCTATCACATACAAGGAAACTCGCCTATTGGATTGTCTGTATGCGATCAACGATAACAATCTCCGTCTATCGGAATCCTATCGGTATTTGAATTTTATGAGCATCGACAATGTTATCATATTGATGGAAACGAATGCTCAATTGCTATATCCTCAGAATGGTAAGTTAACTTAGTTCTGTTGGTATGTTAAATTCAATTTTCAATTCTCTTGTACATGAAAATAATTCATAATACGTTTTTAACTCTTTATTCCAAAAGTTTATCTGTTATTTTACTAATATAGGTATAAATTTTATAATCTCTAACGCAAGTATAATGCAACGTACCTAACTATAAGATTACAAAAGAGACCATTCGAGAATTGTATCGTATATTCCCATTTATTTATCCAGACATTTCACACTAGAATCGGCTTTTTCATAAAAACCTAGTCTGAAAATTATGTTGTTTGGCTATAAACTCACTTTTTTATCCCTTTCAAAGATAAAACCGCCCGAGTTAAGTGACTTTTTCGCCCAAAATTAACGTAAACATGGTGTTTGACTGAAATTTGACAATGTTAACAAAGAATCAAAATGGTGACCACTTCATTAAAACAAAAGTTCATGATGCGATTATGTAATATGACCTTGACCTTGATAGTAGGGTATTGACTCAGACCTGATGTAGTATACTACTATATATGACATTTATTTAAAAAATATTTGACTATGAATCATTAAACATCGATGTTTTTTGATATTCAGGAATTAAGTTGTTTATCACTTGAAAAAAGCCTTGAAAATGAAAAGTAATCAGTGATAAAAATTAAAAAAGTATATATATATTTATATATATATATATATATATATATCAAAATTTTTCTATGCTCAATAATATAGAGAAATGTGCAATGGAACAACTAATTTTAAAGATTTTAAAGTTTTGTATAAAAACTTCAATAATTAGTGAGAAATTTTTTCTGTGATTCATTCAATAACATTTGTATGCATGACACTTCATTGACAGCAAACAAAATGCATTTCCCACAAATACGCTCAAGTATGGTTTACTCAGAAGAATGCTTAATTCCTTATTCTGAAGAAATTATAGTTGCCGATAGTTGCTCTTCAAATCGCTTGATACGATCGAAAAAGTGATTCTCAGTTTTTTCTGACAAAAGTTTGTTCGCAGAAACAAGCTGATAAATTCCAATAAATATTATTGTTTTTGAATTTAAAATAAATATTTTATTTGCGAAACTTCAGTGTTACTCTTTTTTGCTTAATCTTCAGAAGAAAATGCATTGTGTAAAATACATTAAACTACTCAGTTTAGTTAGTGAACAAATCAAATGATATCTAGAGTAAATGTTTAAACAATATCTAGAGTTTTGATTCAAAATAAAAAGAGTAAAGTAAAAAGATAATATTTCATTATTTTTTTATTTATTTGATTCATTTAGAACCATATTATTTGAAATTATGTACATGTATCCTTTCTATAACATTGCCGATAGATTCCTAAAATATGACGTGTAATGTGAAACCGTACTATAGAAGACTAGAAGCTGGTACAAAATGAGGGATAACGTTCCAAAACAACGTATGTGATGCTTTTTCTCCTTTAAACAGGCTATAATAATTTGTTTTTTTACTTCTAAAAAATTAAACTTTCTGTTTCAAGTTTTATTTTTTCACCAAACATAGTTTTGGGCGGAAATGTATTTTTCAAAAAATAGTCAAAAATTTAGCTTCTACTAATTACCTTAAAAATTTTAATTAAATGGATTCCTTGTAAATTAAAAAATTTTAAAATATTTTTTTCTCCTATTTCACAATTCCACACAATATTTTTTTCTACTTCACAATTTCTTTTTCACAAAAAAATATGGTCTGCATATTTGTAATGATCTCCACTATTTTAATTTTAAAATAAAAGAATTTAAAAAATTACTTTTATGATTTAGTTCTATTCAGATATTTTTTTTATTCTTTTAAATAAATTTTGTAACTCATTTTTATATTTTCTATTATTTAGAAAAGATCCTTCAGAAGTTGGACGTGTTTCGGATTTTCAAACGGATTCATGATTTAGTTCATTTCTGTCAATCGAAAGATGAAATATTTTTGAAAGCTTACTTACCAACTGAGTTTCTAAATTGGACTCAGCTGCAGTCAATAAGTGAGAGCAATCCCAATGAAGTTTTCAAATTCCTCATACAACAGAAAAGATTTGATTTGTGTCGTAAATGGTGCCAATTTTTCATGAAAGAAAATGGAGAAGAGGTAATAATGAAATATCACTATTAGTTTGTGAATTATTTTTATTCTGAATGAGATTGGAGGAGGATAATAAATTACCTTTATTTGAGAAGATATTTTAAATTTTGTATATTAACTGTGGGTCCTGGGAAATTAATGTTCGTGGATGTATAGGTCGTATAGTTATCATTTATATAAACCTCTGAGTTTCTGTGTATAGGAACCATTAGTACCTTCTCACAAAATATCTCGTATTGTTGTTGATGAACACGTGTTATTAAAGTTTCTTTTTCTAGTAATTCTTGCACTTAATTTTGAAAGCTTTTAATAAAAGTGAATGAATACAAGTTATTGAATTGTTCAGTAATTTCTCACTTGGCTTGTTTTGTTGTTGATAATGAAACGTTTGAAATTGAGAGTTCAAGTATTATTCACAAGCCTAAGGATTAGATGGTGAAAAACATAAGACCAAAAATTGTGAGGTGCAATGATGACAAATTCTGTGCTCCGTTACGCGGAAGCTTCTGAAAAAGGCTTAAAGTTTGTTTCCTACCACCTCCGTTACCTATGATAAATATTGTATTAACTGAAGGAGAAAAATTTAAATATTCAATTGCATTGGAAATGATTTTTTTTCATCTAATGTTTCATATGATCAACATCAGAAACGGATCTGGCGATGGGTGTGCACCACCACCCCAGTTTTTGCTACATAAAATAATTTCGAAATTATGAATGCATGTAAGATGTATGAGTTATTATTCAGACTTTATCCAACAAATGTTTGTGTGTCATCCCCGTATCTGTGAAAGGGCATATAATTATATTTTATATATTATTTTTAGTTTTTATTATGGAATCAAGCAAGCCTCCGTGCAAAAAATTTAATCAATTCACCCTGCAATTTGGACCTAGACCACCGCCCAAGTCAGACTTATCCAGGTTAGAGCCACAACCGTTGATCATTGAACCACTCTTTATCCAAAACACTAAAATATCTAGTCATTTTTATCATTCTCAATCTCGACAAATAGGTCTTTACAGCCAATTCTCATGTATGTTCTAAAAATACAGGATACTTTTTACCAACATGGTATTTCAGATTTGAATGGGCTGAATTTGATCTAGTATTAAACAAAGTATTTTGTTTCTGCTGTCGTATTTTTAATCAAACACTTCGTGGTCTGGCAAAATATGCATTCATCACAAAGTGCAACAACAACTGGCCTAAAGCACTCGACCCATCACGCTCCAGTTTCATTAAACACAACTTGTGCAAACAACACGTTACAAGTCAATCGATGTGGGAAACATTCAAAACAACTCAAAAAGCTGATATCACAGTGGCTGAACAAATTAATCCATTACCTCAGTGTCTGAAAGAAAAGGACATATGCATTGTTTGCTTGAATTTGTCCGTTTTTACGTGGCAAGACCTATTATTCCGTGGAAGAGATAAATCACAAGATTCTTTTAATAAAAGGAATTCTGTTGAATTTATTGAAATGCAGTTGCGCACCAATAATGTATATCATATTCATCAACAATGTATTCGAAAGAAATCAAGGGGAAAATGTTGACTGATCTATCAAAACAGTCTATTAAGAGATAATAAGAACAGTCATGCTGACTAGAAAATAAATTCTCAATGAAATCGAAAGAGCAAGAATGATTTCTCTGTTGATCGACGAATGCTTGGACAATTCTAATGATGAACAATGAAGTATATGCTTCCGAAATGTTTATGTCAATGAAATCAACGAAAAATGTTACACATTTATTGAGTTAAAAGATTCGGTGCAGATAATATTTTTTCATGCTTACAAACAATCTTTCGTAAAATAAATAGTTCAACATTTATATCAATTAGTGCAGTTGTGGCTAGTGTGATGTCACGGGATGAAAATGGTGTTTGTACTCGCCTCATACGTGAATATCTAACTGCAGTATATGTTCACTGTATCGATTGTAAGACGATTGCTTGAAACGGTTCCTATAGTGTCTGCAAAAATTAGAAAAATCAATAAATTGCAGATTCTTATGAGCAAACCTAACAATGCCACGAGAAAGCGGAAAGATCACTTCTTTATCAGGTAAAGAAAAAACCCCACCGCCATGACATTTACTTAGTATCCACAATAGTGTTAATGGAAATGAAGCTGCAGGATTCTATTGGCAACTTTTCAGTAGAGTTTATTGTTACAGCTGTTACTTTCGACAAACTAATTGGTATTCTTTCTGAATTCAAACAATTTCGCTGTGCTTTGACAATCAATGAGACTTTTTTGGAATGTGAAATAAAATGGGCTAAGCGGAGTATGAAAACTGGAAAACCAATCGACATGTCATTTCTTCCCAATCTGAACAAGCTAGATCAAGTGACCAAGGAGATTCCTATTTCAACAGCTACTGTAGAGAGGACTTTTTCCACTTTAAATCGTATAATGACATTTGCACGATCCTGTATGACAACTGAACGAGCAAGTGATTTAGTATTGATGGCCTTCGACAAAAAACTTATGAATGTACAAGGCAAACGTCAAATTATAGAAAAGTGGACTTTTCTCCGCCCACCAATTTTACTTTTTTAATTAATAGTTATGGATGCCTCATGGTTGTATACTGTTAATAGAATGTTTTTGTGATTTAATAAACTTGTTTCAAATTGTCAGTATCAAAAGGTTTTTCTTTTTCCCTTCTAAACAGGATATTTTCATCAGGAATTTAAAAAATAGATATTCACAAATATTTCTTTCTATTATTAAAATAAATGTAAAAGACGAAAAGGTGGTTGTGAAAAGTAAAGACATATTTTTCTCTCAATGTAAGCCTTTTGGGACTTACATTTGGAGCATATTTCAATCTTTGTAAAATTATGACTATGACTGAAAAAATTAGCACCCCCCCCATATTTTGTAGTTAGGATCCGCCACTGGTCAACATTGAACTAGTTTAATGGGTAAAATAAAATCACGAAATTGTTTAAAATTTGATATTTATTTTCCATTACTCATATTGCTCACTAATCATCGCAACATTCATTATAAGGAAAAAGAAACGTCAAAAACAAGAATCGGATCTTGACACTAAACGACATTTTATTTTAAATGCGTGTTTTTTAATACGGTACGCAAGTGAAAAAGCGAGTTAAAAATTTTCTTATAATATTTTACAAGAGAGAGGGGATTTAAAAATGCCATTTTTGAATTACGTTATTTACAAAACCTTCCTTATACCTACTTTCGGTTGCATGCAGCTAACGAGAGCTACTGATCACTATTTCATTTTGAAATGTTACTTTTATTTCAGAAAACTGCAGCTGAATATATTATTGGTTTTGTAAGTGAAGATAATGATAAAGTGAAAGTCGTAGAGCTAATATCAGTGAGTCTTTATTTTTCTATTCAATTACAATTGTGTTTGTTTAGCACATTTCTAAGTTATATTTGGATATTGGTGTTGAAAACTTTCTCAAAATTATTCATCATGTGATTGCTCATTCAGAAGCGTCTTTCTCAATCATAATCTGTTGTGGATTCATCATTAAAAACGATTTGTTTTCAAAACTCAGTGCTAATGAGTTGTATTGGCAGAACAGAATCATACGAGCATGGACTGGCGCATCAATGCTACGAAGCATTCCTAATGGAATTACAAGAGATTTATATTCTCATTTAGTTGAGCATCCAGATTTAATAATGGAGCAGCTGTTGATGAATTCGGAAGTAAATCGGTTTACGTTGTTTATTATTATTATTAATATTATTATAAGGACTTTTTTTGTGTTTCACCTATGATTTCTTTATAAGTGACATAAGTGACATTGTAGAAAATATTATTATTAATGATATTATTATTAAAAATTGTGATTTTCAATAGCAGCATAAATTGAATGTTAACCTCCCTCGGTCCCTAGGAGAAATGGAATCGTATTGAACTATTCCTTGGGTCATCAACTCGGCAATATTTATATTTCTGTTTGCACTAAATATATTCAACAACATGGTTTGAAATAAGTTATTATTAACCTTCAGTTCCAAGAAAATATTTATTTCGACACCTTTGGACTAAAATGAGCCGAAGAAATTAAACAAATAAATAAGATTTTGTGGCAAATTTTATTATAAAATTTTCGACTATTAAACTATTTTTTTCAACCTACTTCAAAATTTAGCTGATTATTTTCTGTTTGCTTCTATTTTCTTTTAAAGGTCCTTTTCTAACTGATAAACAAAATGAAATTTAAAATAAAACACTTAAAATTCAAAATTCCTAAAATTTTTCAAAAATTATTTTTAACAACTTTTTTTAAAAAAAATTAAACTCCAGAATTCTAATAAATTAAAAAAAAATTTTAATTTTTGAAAAATTAAAAAATACGCCAATTAGTTACCTTTTAATTTTCGAACTTTATAAATTATCACTCCATGAAAAAATCAAAATATTCCAGAAAAGAATCACATTGGAGATTTTATTCGAATATTTTTCTTTTTCAATATTTTTTAATTTAATAATAAAACTAATTTTCTTTGTTTTGTAACTGTCTCTTTTATGTATTTTTGTCATTAGATTTACATTTGTGTATTCAAGTATTATTTTTGTTATTTTAAATTAATATTTTAGATTGAATTGTTTCGAAAAATGCTGGAACTCTATAAGGAGCAAAAGAAAGTATATTTGGCAATTAAAAGATCTCAAAGCCGTACCAAGATATCAGGATTGTAAACGAGATTTGTTATTATACCTATTTGTTAAATTCATTTTCATAGCAATAATGAAGAATTTATCGAGGAATTGGAACCTCATCAAATCAATAAACTGCTCACTGAATATATATTCAAAGCTTTGGAATTGCCGGCTGTCATAGGAGAGGGAGAAAGTGAAAGTGGCGATTTCTACACAATATCTAAATTTCCAAGCCGTCGCAACAGTGTTATTTCCGTGAGGTTAGTTTAGCTTGTTTTTTATTAAATAGTTATTGTTCTTAAAATTTTTTATTCATTTAAATGTTTGGAAACTCTGAGTTCTGTTAATGCTAAATAACTCTAGGACTAATGCAGTTAGAGTTAGTGGATGTCATTTTGGACAAAAACTTTATTATCTGTTTGTAATTTAACCAGTAATATTTTATATATTATAAATAAAAAAGTATATTTTACCGTTAAATGACATTTTCATTGTTAATTTATTTATATTAAATTTCATTTCTATTTATTTTAATTTTGATAAAACATCATTTCAAGGTGATTTTTTTTAAAATGCTCGGATTTCAGTCAAACAGCACCATAATTAGTGTAACTTTTGGCTTTAAAGCCACAAAAAATTATGATTTCATGGTACTCTGGGCGGTTTTGTCGTTGAAAGAAGTTAGAAAGAATGAAATACAAAAAGTTTGAAAACTTTAAATGGAGAGGGATGGATGGTAGGTGTCTGGGGCGACAAGTTTATGACGAATCTTTTGACATTTTCGGATTTTTTTAAAATGCTATCAGATAGAGACACATTGATAACATTAATTGCGACTACTCCAACGATAAAGTTAATCGAGTTGCTCTTTCTTCACTGCAGCTAACTATTATGTATTTGACTTCTAAAACAGTTGGTAATTTATAGACATGATGATACAGTCAATAATTTTACTAGCTAAAATAAAAACTTAATTTCTTTCACTTTTTGTTTATTTTAATTGTTAAATTACCATTTTTTACTAAATGACTTCCATTTATGTGTATTATTTCCTCTATCTTTCTGCAATCATTATTACTTTACCTCCATAACTTACTAAAGCTTTAAATGTTTGACTAAATTGGGGTGAGGTGACACTTATCTTATTTGTAGTTTATCTTCTAAAATATCCCAATAGTTTTCTATACAATATAGGTCGAGAGGATTACAGATCTCGAAAGTTCTCTTTGAAATCCGTCTTCTTATTATCTTGTATACTTGTTGCACTTGTAGTTGGATAATGGTTAAAATTTACAGATATAAAATAGTATATGTGATATTTATTTCCTAATTGCTAAAATTGCTCTTTTTACTTTTGAGAATATTTTCATAACACTCGAAAAATGCACTTGATATTTATTTTTGCTAGAAATGATATCAATTCTTCAAGTGATTCAATTTTCGGTGACAATTACAATAATGATACATCAGTTACTCCTCACGCCTTTTTATCACCGGAAAGATGGATTCAAGATCGAGATGCACCTGTTTGTATGTGTTGCAAAAAAGAAGTTTTCAGCATGGTTACACTTTATAATTTTTAAATATCGATCATAAAAAATGTTAAAAATGTTATTATTAACTCTCTTTTTAAAGTGATAACATCGTGATCCACAGTGGATCATCCACTGGACTGGTAATGACAATTAAAAATAATGACTTATCTCCTGTTTTATATTTAATGTATTTAATTTAACAATAATAAACTATCTAAACTCAAAGAAGCCAATTAAAAATAATATTTCACAGGCGAGTATTCAAAATCCCCATTGCTCTCCTCTTTTAGTATATAGATTTTTAAAATTTGTCGCGACCCACACTTTGAAAACCTCGGTTATATACAATGCTACGTTTTAATATAATTTGTTATTTTTTTGAAAGAATTATGTTGAATGGGAATTATAAAAAAACTTACTTTAAAAAATTTAATTTGTATGATTTACAAAAATTTATTTTCTTATTTAATTATGAGAAAATAAATAATTTTTAAAACATTCGTTCTCGATTTATTTTTATAACTAATGAAAAACTAAAATTATTTACGAGAGAATAATGATAGTAATTATATTTGTAAAAATTCAATGAAGAGATTCAACCAAAATCTAAGATTAACAAAATGTGTAAATAAGGTGTACTTTATATGGAGGTTTCACTGTATAGTTAAAATGAAGCTTATTTGGTTTCCGTTTGATAATCTTGTCCTTCTTATAAACTTAGTTTTAAATAAAACTCTTGCGACTTAGTATCAAATTATGTTTTAATTATTTCCAATAAATTTGTCAAATATCGGAATAAATTCGGAATACAGAATAATGAATTAAAATCAAAGTTATATTTCATTATTTTGTGTATTTCTTATGCTGACTCGTAGTGATTCTGAAAATTTTCTAAATGGCTCAAACGACCAAAGTTGCACACCGCTGGTCTAAATGTTAGTTAGCAATCAAAAACTTACTAGAATATAAAGATTATCTACAGATTTTTCATCTTTGGAGTCTGAATTTATAGTCGTAGCACATGTGACTAGTCAAAAACTGAATGAAGTTATTAATAACTTTTTTCATCTGTTAATGTGTTATCAGTAAATAATATTTGGTTCAAAAGTTGTGATTATAAATTTTTGGCTGGCATAGACTCACGACGAATCAGATAAATTCTATATGTTATAGCAGTGATGCCAAACGTTTATCTACTGCGGGTCATTTTTCAAATTAATTAAAAATTAATCTCTTAATATTGTATTCTTTATAAACGGCAAACAAATAACAAATATTGTTTTTGAACTCAATACAAAAATAAATCATGGTTCATCTTTCTTGGAAATTGCGATTTTCATCATCTACCTTTCGTTTTTTATTCATTTCTACTATTTGTTGGTGAAAATAATTAATTTAAATATTTCAAACGATTAAATTATGGAGGTACCTGATTTGTTCAAGGGTAAAATAATTCGATAATATCACAATAACTTATTATTAATAATAAATTCGATGCAAAGAAAAACAATAAATTTTATTTATTTTATAACATTTAACTTTAACATAAATCTATTTAATATTGTTCTTTTTATTCTATAATTCGAATACAAGATAATTTTTTATTTAAACATTTTAACAAAAAAATATCCGTTTTGTTGAATTATTTTTTTAATTTTTCTTAGTGCAATGATTTTAAACAAATTCTATTCTTAATCTAGTTCTAATAAATTTTGTTTCATTTGTTGCAACGAATGCATTTAACAATATTTTTAAATTATAAGGCAAACGATTTTATATATTGTCTCAACCAGTGGCACATTCGTAAACAAACTACAAACATCAAACGAAACCATAACATCATTCATACTTGAATGATGTTATGGTTTCGTTTGATTTTATATATATATATATATATATATATAAACTAACTATTTTAAAGTTTGCGTATAATTGATCGCGGGCCATTCTGAGAAACGTGGCCCGTGGAAAGGAAATTTTAATTTGAGTTCTAAGTCAGTTAAGAAAATCTAAATTTGTTTATTTAAAAGTATATTCAATATTTCAATAATGTAGTTTAATCGTCGTCATCACTGCCGAAAATGTGGTTGGGTCGTTTGTGGAGTATGTTCAACTCATCGGACGATGATCAAGGGTGTTACCGTTCGAATTTGCACTAAATGCCACAAGTCCATTCATGATAATCAGTATTTTAGTAGTCGCGTTAGAAATGGTAGTGTGGTCTTTGATGACAACAAATACCGATCTTCTCGTGATATTTTGTATGCTCGATATAGCTTTACACGACAAGAAGAATCTCCGAGATCGAGTTCAGATTTAACTAATGTTGATATGTTAGATCCAACCCCGAATTTGCTCTGTGAAATTGAAGTTGGTAATCTTCAAAGTGGTTGGAAACTGAGCATAGATTCGTCGGAGAACGATTTAATTCGACAAATGTTCTTTTATGATGATGTTTGCTTTAACTATTTTTCAATTTTATTATTTATTTGATTTCTTTCGTGCAGGCTCCAAGTATTACAATGGCATTTTCTTTAACGTCCTTTCATTCAAATTCTAATGAATGTGGTAATTCTTTATTGGATCGCGTAGAGTATTTAGCCGAATTTTTAAAACCAATGAAATCAGGATTACCAAATTCTGAAGTTGATTATTTGTTGGTTATCGAGTTAGATTTATTTTTATTATAACCAATTTATTGTCGTTTTTTTCCTTTATATATTTAATAAAAAAAACTTTTTAAAATTCTCGTGGCAAATTTTATCTTCGTCGATTTTACAATTTTTCTCTAATTTAAAATAATTTTAACTAAATTTTTACATAAACATCAAATGTTTTTATTAAATATTATTCTACTGATATGTAGATAAATATTTGACTCACAATAAATTTATGATCGGTTAAGCCGTGATTGAACAAATTGTGAAACTTCCGCACAATTAAAAGGAAAAGATTTCATCACCTATCAGATTAATAATAAATTATATCATTAACGACATATAGTGATGTTCGAATCAGTTACAACCTAATTGGAAAAGCTTTTCTACTCCATTATGATCATGGTTGCCAGACCTCCCGATTTCATCGCGAGTCTCCCGTTAGAGAAGTACATTTCCCGACTCCATATATACTTGCCAAAAGCTCCCGATTTCTGCTTCCGTTTTCTAAATTAAGTTTTTCCAGCAATTGGCATCACTTAAACATTTTGAAGTTAAAATTTTTCGTTACTCTCGACATGACGTTTTCAAAATCTGACATATTTTTGCAAATAGCACAAGAACTATATTAATATGATGTAGATGCCTTTCCAGATATGAAGTATCTCAATATTTAGTGTAATTTAAATATAAATCAATATTGGTAAATATTTTTATTTTAAAATTCGTTACTAGAAAATTACAGATATAATATAAAATCTTTCACTCTACAAAAGATTTGTTAGTAACTAAGTTTTATCTTCTAGCATTGCGAAACGGATTACTTATAAAGCGAAAGAAAAGTTTAGTTTCACAAACAATGATGTTGATTTTGCTAGAGCAGAAGTGTATTTTAGTCGGCTTGATCTGCTTGGAATACTAGTACGATCAAATTATAGTCACTATTTGCCATCCTTAGGAGATGGGTCAAAATTTATTGAAAAAATAAAGTATTAAATTTTAATATTTCTTTTTGTGTGTCATTGTTCTTCTGTACAGATGCTTCCGAGATAAATTGATTGCTGAAGAACGTTTGGAATTGGCACGAATAGTGTCTAATAAAGCCAGTCTGTCAAATTATCCTGTATTTGTAGCTATGGGTCTCCATGACTTGGAAGAAGGAAAATACGACGAAGCAAGAAAATTATTTAAATCATCCATCCAATTTGGGCATTTGGGACCGTCAAATTCTAGCAGTGTTATACCTTATCCATTAAATGAAATTATAAAAATTCTTGAACGACAGGGACTATCGGTTGAAAAAGTATATATATATTTTGAATTGATTTTTCACAATTGAATATTGTGATTTATTTTGCAGTTAGGTGAAATGATAGAAAACATTAGAGATTATTCTGATTTATTGAAATATCCTGAATCAGTACTTGATTTGCTTTCGTGTTATATAATAGATCACTTCTTCTAGAGATATATGAAAGAATGTGACATTTCTCAGAAACAAATCGAAGAAGCGATATTTTATTATGAATTATTCAATGCACCATTGCATCATTTAAAATTTCTCTGTCGTCAACAAATATGGTCAAAAGCTGTTGATTTCGTCATCAAAAAGGTCGGGCGGTTGAAATGCATTTCATCATTAATATTTTATAATAGAATGTATCAAAAGATATCTTTATCGAGGGATTGATTGTTCCTACAGTGTCAAGTGGAATGTTTTCTCTTTTGAAAAGAGAAATGCTGATGAGAGAAGGAGGATTATTGAATTGGAAAAATTATTATGAACCTCTCTGTTCATATCTTGATAAAACTAGATGCTTTCAGGATCTCTTGGAAATTCAAGTTGGTACTTATCAATATGTTTTTTATATATTTTTGATAATTTACTGTTTTCAATTACCATATTATATATATTTTATGAAATTCCAACTAGTAAATTTGAAAAAGAAATTAATTTATTATGAGAACGAAACTAGAATACATTTTTGGGACTTCCGATTATGATAAAATTCCAATAATAACATGATTCAGTTGAACAGTTGATGATCAATAAAATCCCAAAAGTTTATTTGAACATATATTATCTTGTTAATTGTAGACTTTGATCAATCTTCGACTTAAGTAAACTTGTAGTAACTGATGTTCGATTAAATAATGAATTGAATTGTAAGCACTTTGAGAAATGTGAATACTTTGAAGGTGAGAACATCGAGCAGAATCGCTTGATGGAGGTAAACATTCCTAAGAAAATATTAATAAAATCTGGAAATTTTTTGAAAATGATTTCATACAACTGAGACTGGGTTTGTTTATTCAACGAAAAGACATGATAAAAGTTATTGGAAGTTGAAACTTTGCTAATCATAATAATTTGTGTCTGTAGTTTCCGAATTTAGAATAATGAGATAATTAATATCAGTTGCGTTCAAGTAAATAACGTAAATATTTAAACAAACAATTAAATATGTGTTATTTTTAATAACGCATTTGTAATTTAATTAAACTTAATTAAAAATTAAAGGTTGCAGTCACTACATGCATTAATTTACACTTTTAATAATTATAGAAATATTAAATGGTAGTCGATAATGAAAATATTTAAATAAATCAATAATAAAATATATAATTGTTAAGAAGTAATAATAAGAAGTAGAATAAGAAAAAGAATGAAATGAATTTGTATTGATATTTGCTTTAAAAAAATCTTAATTTGAAATTTAGGGTGTAGTTTAGTATATTCATCCACATTATATGTAATTATAAAATTATGTTTTATTGAGTTTTTATTTTCAATACATTTATTATAAAATAATTATAAAATAATTGTGATGTGACAATATTATCCACGAAAGAGGTTTCTCGGATTATATCATCATATTTAATATTGTTCACCGAAAGCATATACATGACAACCGTAGATTTTTTCCACAACCATTAATTTCCACTGAACCACATGCCATCGAAACAAGACTTCTGATAATCATGTGGAGATTGTTCACGCTTCCTGCATATATATATATATATCCCTTCTGATGACAATATTCCACGTTCCTGTCCCCGTGCCATGAGTTTCTGCTCTTCACATAAAATATCACACTACAGTCTAATAAAATATTAGAAGACATAAAAAGAAGGCATTGAAGATAAAACTCAAAAAATACTCAATAAAATATAATTTTATAATTACATCCGGAATTTTTTATCGAAGCAATCTATTTTCGTTCAAATAATTTTCCAGTATACCAGGTCTCGAAATATGGTCTTTCAGCTATAACTTTGAGATTCGGACTTATATCAGTTAAAATATGTGAAAAATTTATTTCATAATTTTCGGGGCCTCCATTAATTTTGAGGATATATTAATTTGGAAACCGTGTAAAAACCGCAATTAACTTTTGTTGGTCAAAAATATATCCAAGCAAAATATTCGTTTAATACCAAATAATAGAAACCGAGAACTTACAAGATTGATGTGGTTAAATTTCAAAAAAATTGAAATATGATCGTAATAAATCATCACAAAAACAAATCAACAGGATTTCCATTTCTAAGTGGTTGTATTGAAAACGAATTTGAATTATCAAAATGTAACTGTTATAATAGAAACATAGAAACACACAATTCCGATGAAAATTTTATTGATCTAAAATTTTACTAAATGTTGGAAATTTGTGTTTCATAAACAGAGTTAACCACTTGCGCTATGATTTAATTTTCGGTAGCTGGGCCGCACTCTACTATATATGTAAAGTATCGTTGCAGTTCGAATAATGACGTTACGTCTGTCAGCCGACGTTGCACACACGTCGTTTTTGTTTTTGCGACAAATGCTAGCGACGTGGTATTACATGTCACTTGCGGTTTTGAAAAAAATCATCAAGGCGTGCCTGGCACGTCAATATAGCGCAAGTGGTTAATATTACTTAATTATGTGTTGATTAAAGTTTGATTATATGTAAATTAATTAATTTATTTTTTAAGACTAAATTAAAGATGAAATTAACATCAAAGTAAAATGAAACATTTAATTAGAGAAACTTTTAAGGTTTCGCAAGTAAATGAAACATCAATGTTTTTTTGAATATTTGCAGTTTGTTCGCCAAACCCTCACTTTGGGTTGATTCCGTTTGAGTTGTATATTTTTTGACACCCAATTCCTTATATTATTTTATCAATTATACCATAATATCATTGATAAAATACATATATTTGCATTAAACTTTAATTGTTATATTTAACATTCATATAGTATAAAGAATTTATTTGTTCAGAATTAAAATATTAATTTTTTGTGTGACCAATTATGTTTTTTTGTACGGAAATAGATGAAAAGTTCAGATGCAGTTTTTATAGCATTTTTGTTGAACAAATAAAGGACGCAATGTGATGTATTGGTTTCCTAATTTTTGATTTTATTTTTATAGTAATTATCACATTCCTATGTAATGTCGTTTATTCTTTTTGTCCTGTTTTTATTTACTTCCGATCATTGTATTAATTCAGGAAAGTTATGGAGATTATTTGAGAGCTGCCACAACTCTCATTAAACATTTCTATCTGGCTGGTGCTAATTCTTACTCGGATTTAGAACGACAACTTTCATTTCTGGAAAAGGCCAGTAAATATTTTGAAAAGCTTATTAAACAGAGCTCCAATACTTCAGGCAGTGAAACTGAAAAATATATCAAGTTGATATTATATTTACTTATTTTTACTATTTTGAAAGATTTTTTTAATATTTTATTTTCTATTTTTTCAGAATAGTTTATTGGTTTTTTTGAAATTAAAAAATTTAACTCATAATTAATATTGTAATTAAAATCAATTATATTTTAACCTTTGGGATCTCGTGTTAAGTATATATTTTATAGATCATAGTTATTTATTATGTCTTTGTTAATGTGTTCTTTTATGAACCGGGAATATTAATAATAATAATAATTTGTTTATAACAAACTGTTTATGAAAATGCAATGTTTTACTTTAAATGGCGCCTTAAAGAGATTTTGTGTCCGACAAAATGTCAAATAAAATAATATAAAAGCCTTATTTTATTAGAAATCATTAGTGATTTCTTGAGTTATTTCTTTCAAGAAATTATCTAATGAAATTATATGTTGAGAACATTGTGAGAGGGTGATTTAGACAAACAAACTTTGATTTCCATGATTCTTGAAGTTTGTTATCAGATCAAAACCTCTCGATTTTTAGGCTCTAGTGGGTTTTTTTCTTTACGAATGTGTTCGATTAGTTTCTCTAATGATGAAGGGTGACAATCAATTGAAACAATCTATGACAGTCTCAAATTGAGCTCTTAATCCATAACAAGTCATATATTATTCTATTTTGAATGTTCCTGGGATATAAGGCAAATTTTGGATATTCATATTGGTATCTTTTATGGGTCCCAAATAGTTGATTAGTGGTTATTGGTCAATTCCGTTTTCGCGCCTCTGTACGCGATTGTAGTTTCTTGATTGTTTAGGTGCGCACACAGACGCGAAGCAATGGTAATTTATTATTATTATTAATTCTAATATGGTTTATTGTAAATTTTTATGAATTTTAAATGAAATTTAATTAATTGTGAAATTTTGGAATGATAGAAATTTAATGATTTGTTTTATCTAATCAATTATATGTTTATGCTGATGTTATTTTATGAATTTGAACTCCTGGGTTTTTAATTTGAATTTAGTCTTGTAAAGTTTAATTTTTAGTTTGGACTTGAGTTTTTTTGTTGTGAATTTTCTACACTTGATTTGAATTATTTTGGAACTATGTTCTTTGGATATTTTGTGAATTTCGACAAATAAAGCTCTGGAATTTACTCTCAATTATTCAAATGTCTTTTAACGATATCTGTATTGATTTGAGTTCTACCTATTCATGTGTTGGTGTTTTTCAACATGGAAAACCTGAAATTACTGTTAATGACCAAGGAAACTGCATAACACCAAGTTATGTAGCATTTACGGATATAGAACGATTTATTGGGTATGTTGCAAAATATCAATATAGAATAAATCCCGACAATACGATTTTCGATGCCAAGTTGCTGGTCGAGGTGAACAATAAAAATACAGATATAAAAATGACACAAATTATGTAGTTTGGAAAAGTTTCATCTTTGAATGTTCTCTTATATTGAATTAATTACAACCCTTTGTATATTGTATTAATACCTACTTCCTTCATTCAAGAATTCATTTTCTGTATTAATCGATATACAAGTTCTTTGGGGGACACAATAAATTTTTTATTAAATTTAAATGTTTCCTGTTGATTTATCATGTAAATATGTAATATTATAGGATTGTACATTTCTAAATATTATCTCTTTTTACACAAAAAATTTTTGCCTAATTAATGTCTAAAAAGAATGTAAAACAATATCAAAAGATATATTTAATATGGTTAAAACAATTAACACCATAAAGCGTATTGCATTATGTATTGGTCTTTGTTGGTCGTCTGTAAGCAACATAATTAAGATTATTTTGTAGGAAAAATGTATCGATAAAGTTGAATAAATTTTACCTACAATCAAAAAAAGCAAATTTAAACAATATGACTATTTTATATAAACAATAATTAGATTTTAAAACAAATTGATTGTGTTTATGTATAGAAAAGTAGAATGACTAACTTTGTAATTCGAATTCTCAAATCATTTAAATACATTATTTACCAATTAATTGTTTATCCGTAGCCTTATAATTTGTGATTGGATCGCCGATGATCAAATTTTTGGATTCTATCAATGCTTATTAAAATTGACCACGAATGCAATATAAGCTCCGAATTTTAAAGTTGCTCATTTAGAATATTTAACAATGTGATAACTTTCCAAGTGTAACAATTTGGAATAAAATTAGGAATACTTGTTTTATTTATATTAAGAAAATTTTTCTTCATTTGTTGTTGGTCATAGCGAACTTCTTAAAAAGATTAATTCAAATAATGTTAATTTGATTACAATTCAATTAAGACAAATCGTTAATATTTTTGAGGAATTGTTCTAAAATAATAATTTTTAAGGATTTCATACAATATGCAATAATATAAATTCTTAAAAGTTCACAAATTTCTAAAGTATAATTTAACAAAAAAACTAATTGATTTTCCAAAATACAAATTAATTTTGTCACCAAAAAAAATTTAAAAATTACACAGTAAAGTATTTTAATAAATCATTTAGTATTCTCCCTCAATCGAATCATCGAAACAATGATTTTATTTGAATTCTAAATATATTGATAACGTTGAATCTCTTTTTACTAATTAGGAATCACATTTTGATCACTCAACAAATTGAAGCCACGAAATTCCTTTCTAATCATATTGCTATATCCCAAAATCAAGATTTCAAATATGTAAGCAAATCCATCAGGCCTCCCACATTGTTCGATCAGAATCCTGATTCTCTTGTAGATCTTTGTTTAATGGTTAAAACTAGTTTTTGATTAAATTGACTTTAGATTTTGTTTTAGATTTTATTCTGTCGACCAAATATTCTAGACGGTCTCCATTTGTTACATTCAATGATGCCGAAATGTCATTTGTATCCGGAAAAAATATTGCCTAAAGCTGCAATTTGGTTACTAGAAAATCCTAAATCTGTTCGTAATTCAGTTACTCTCGGAATAGACTCGGTTCTTGACTTGTGTAATCATATACATACCTGTTACAAATTGGATTCCAGAAAAAGTGATGAGATTTTGATTGCTATATTAGAAGTTATTCCGACTTCTATAATTACCGTATGAAAAAATACTATATTACAAATATATTGACATGCTTTTAGGCTGACGTTGTCAAAAAATTTACTTCATTATTGAATAATGAACAGAAAAAGGTCAGCCTTTCTTTATTTTATATTTGTTAATCTCATATTTATAACGAAAAACGTAACAATAATAATAATAACAACTATTATTATTATTTAAACTTTAAAAATAGTTTTTTGTCGATAACGGATTAATTAATAAAAATATAATTAAAATAAAATGGTTAGTTAATTATTTTTTTATTATTATTATGATCTTCCAATTCGTATATCACACAAGTCTTGGGTACTGAGGCAAGCACTGGCAAACAACAACAAAAAGTAAAAAACATTTGCAAAGTGGGAAATTGCCAGATACCGAAGAAAATATGGTTATACAGCTGTCTACTATATCACGTGCAATACATGCAAAGAAATTACATTTGAAGTACACTTATCAACTTACATCCATCATTGAAATCAGTGAAATCGCCAGTCTGATCTGTTGTTGAATTTGATAGTTTGATATACAGATTAAGTAATTTTAAAAAAAGAAAGCTTTTAAGAATAAAAATCAGAGTAAAGTTTTGTTAAACTTGCTTATGGGAGTAATTGGATGGCTTTTTATTTGTTAAAGGAGGAAAGCGTTTTATATACTTTTCATGAACTTTTAAAAATTCAGGAACATAATTTTATTTTGCTCTGAATTATATATTAAAATTTGAAAAGGAATTTAAAAAAATAGGTTTTAAAAGAAGTTATTTATAATTTTAAATTTGATGGAAATGTAAGATACCTTGTTTAAAAATTTTAAATGGAAAATTTAAGTCAATCAAAAAATAAATTTTAATTGAAAACCAGAACGTATTTGAGGATTTAAGATAATTAGTCTGCAGATAATTGAAGATAATTATTTCATCAATATAATGATTACTTTGCAGCAAGGGCTTATTTTATTATTTACTTATCTGATATATAATTATAATTATTATTATTTAAAGTCAGTATATATATATATTAGACTACAATATATTTTCCAAGACTCATGGTCATCGTCTCGTAGATTCAAATTTGAAACTATATTGATTTAAAATGCTTTATTCAAACAAAAATTAATCATTAAAAATACCAAATTTTTTTTATAAATCTCTTATTTTAAAAATTTAATTTAATAAATTTTATAAAATTGAACTTTAACAAAATTTTAATAAACTTTTAATAGAATATTTTCAAATTTTTTTCAAACTTTTAAACAAAAACATTATTTTTCTTGTACACTTAAAACCCAGTTTCATTAATAACCAAATTTGTCTTGTCGTTGTCGGCTACATCCATAACATAGCTATGACGTTTTGAAAACGCATCTTTGGTTATCGTGTGTCAGGAATTGTATTATTGATTGAAACTTTAAAATATAATTCGATGAAAATAATGAGCTTATGATTTCAGATCGAAGCATATATATTGGTAAAATATTTCAGAAGAGCCTATAGTCAAGCTATCAAATTTAAATATGTCAGTACCGTTGAGAAAATTCTTGAATTAGCAAGGACTTTGAATGATGAATCTGGTGTGATAGATCTTTGTGAGAAATGGCTAGCCGATAACAGATAAAAGAACTTGATAAATGATTTCAAATATTTTCATTTGTTATTTTAAGTCATCTACTACTTTGATTGATAATTTCGATATTTTCTTTATATTTATTCTTTTTCAAATAAATTCATTTTTTAATATTTTTCATTGTTTGTATTGAGTCATAGTTAAGTGGCCATTTATTTTCAGCAATAAACCGGGAAATATTTGTTAAAAAGATAAAAAAAATTAATCGAAAATCAGAAAAAAATAAAAATTATTTTTTCTAAAAACGAATTCATTTATTTTTTTAATTTAAAAATTTTGAATAAAAATCCAAAATAAATAAAAGTAAAAATAAAAATTCATATGTACGAGATAAATTAATGAAAAGATTAGCACAAGAGAGAGAAATACTGAAACGAGCAGTATAAAAGTTTTATTTTATTTAATATTTTATTATCTCAACACTTCCGTTTGTATTATGGTGAAATGGAGTCGAAAAACATATTATGATTCCCATTGATTCTGTTAAAACCTTTATAACTTTTGACTCAAATTTCTTTTGTGTGCTCTGAAATTTAAAATCCATTCGTTATTTATCGTTTCTTCTATCGTGTTCTCATACTGTTTATTCACTGCTGACAATGAAATGTACAATTATTGCTATTCAAAAAAATATACATGATGAAAAATTAAATATTAAAAATAGTGTAAAACAGCCAAAAAATTGAAAGCCATGAAAATTGCGAACATGAAGGTGGTAAGCCTGAAACGTTTTGTGTGTATTGCAACATGCATTATAAAAATACATATATCAAAAATCATTTATTCTGAACAACACTGGTCTGCTTTTCAGAAAACTATAAAAATCCAAACAGTATTCTATATTTCATTTCGTTAAAATAATTGCCTTTAACATGGAAATAAGGTATCATAAAACTAGACAATCCCGGCTAAACCGAGACGAATGGTCACATTATTTATAGTTAAAATCTAAATTTGACAAAAATTTTGAGCAATACAAGAAAACTCATTATGTTCTCGAAGAAAATATTTATAATGAAATTGATATTCAACAGTGAACATTGTAATGCAAATTTCTACAATTGATATTAAAACAAATTATTATTATTCTTTTGAGAAATAATCGACTATGCTAAGCAATTCAAAATAGAATATTAACTAAATTGAATCAATAAAATTTAAGAATAAAAGGAAAACTAATTTTATTTATTTAATGACTAGAAAACTAAAAATAAGTAAAAAACAAATTCGAATTTTGATAGAATTCGATAATATTTAAAAATGATGACATAAATATAAATACAGCCATGAAAATAAATAAGTTATCACAGATTCCTCCAAAAGGCTCGATTAAATGATTACGTAAGCGGTGAAATTATCATTATCTCTGTCATTGTTTTCCAACTTCGATATTGTGTGACTTTTGGGCTTTATTATTGATGGAGTAGTTTTAATAGACTCTATATCACGAGAAGTCCTGAATGAATCTTCTGAAAAATAAAATATAAATGCATCACAATAGGTAAATGTGAGCTTTCTAATTCCCTTTTAGTAATCGACCCCCCTTCCTCTCCAGCGATAACTTATTGCCTGAGTCAGAAAATTTGTTATATCATTTAAAACATTTTAATTAATTTTTAGCGAAAAATTTTACAGTTTTTACTTATGAACCTTTGAGAATTTCGAAAAATATTTTTCTAAAATTATAGATAATAACGAGATCCGTTCATTTACTGATCATAGTTTTTTCTTAATTCATTCAAAATAAGCTCCAAAAATTACCTCGGAGTTTGTGATCTTTTCTAATTCATTATCAGTTATCGAGAGAATACTTTGTATTAAGTTTAAAAATTCCTTAATAATTTTTTCTACTGAATGAAACAAGACATTTTGATGTTGATATTTCTCACATGTTCATAGGAAATTAATTAAATTCACGAAAAGAAATGTTATAAATCAGATAATTTGATGCTATTTAATATATACAAGTCCGCATTTTTAGCCTAAATTTTAATATTGGGATTTTAGTACAAAACCAATATTACTAAGAAATTGCATATTAATATATTATTATGATGTTCAACAGTGCTAATATTGATTATGAGTGCAAAATTATGCAATAAATTGACATGGAGTAATTTAGACTTTTGAAATATACCTGTCGTTTAGTCTCATTAATAAATTTAAAATTTTTAATTCAGTCAAATTAGTTTTTAAGATTATACTTATCTAACCAGAAGATTAAAATTAATATTTTCATGTAATTATCTTAATATTTTCTTTTCGATAAAAAGGAAATATAATACTCCCACAATAAATATCTATATATTTATGCTCTTAAGGCTATTATTTATAATTTTAAATATAAATTTATGATAATATTGTTTTAACATTACATTTTGAAAAGCAGATTTATAAAACTTTATTTCATGTTCTAATATATTATGAATGACTTAAATATTATTCTACTGATATGTAGATAAATATTTGAGAAAATTAGGCAATTTGGAAAAAGGCGAAATTAAACGACAATTGGACGTATTCATAGAGGATAGTATATTTTCCAAAATCAAGGTATAAAAACTCGAATTTTGTTAGAGGTAAGTAAGAAGCATCATTACTAATTGCGATAAAATTTTAAATCCATTAGTTACCTTATGAACGTTATGTTTAAAAATCTTAATATTAGAAATACATTTACTGAAACATAATCATTTGTGTTTACTATTTAAATTAATTAGATATCGGTTTACGAAGAAACTCCAATCAATAAGAATACCATCCTTGAAATTGCAGCGTAATACTTAATATGATATGCGATGCGAAGTATCACATAGATATTTTCGTTACAATTAAATGTATGTAGATATTTTATAGACCCGATAGTGAAGTTTGAACCATTAAATGTAACCAAAAATTATTTGACATTATGATTGAATTTGTTATTATCAGAAAATCTATTTCTTTGCATCTAAATCACCATTAAAATTACACTTCCTAATAAATTCACTGAATTGTTTCATTGAGTAGGAGCGAGTTGAGTTCGCCTCCTGGTGAGAAAAGAAGAGGGAGAGAGAGGAGAAGAAAGGAAGGATGCATGTTGGGGAGCCACACAAGCAGTTGGGAGGAGTCACGAATAAGTAGGGTTGTGTCTCTTATTCATTGGTTATTCACGTTAGCATAAATTCGTTGATCGATAGCTTTGCTAAATTCTGTTTTATTGCTTCTATTTTTATTACTCTCAAAAATCTTCGCCGTCACTCCTTTTACTTCAATTTTTGTTTCTGGTTTTATCTATCATATTTCTCTCGACCTTTATTTGTTTTATTTGCGACGAGGTCTCCGACAATGTCTTCTTCTCGATCGGAATTCAGAAATACGGTTAAGACAAAATTACTAACTCGGACAAAAAGCTATTTGGTAATAAGGCTCTTTCAATTGTTACAAAAGATCACTAAAATCATATTATTTTGTAAAAAAATGTTTCATATTTTTAGGTCACTTGAATTTTTACGGATTAAATCCGACATTATTTCATAGCAATTGTTAAATAAAGTTTGATGGAGTTTCATATTTATTTTATTTGTTAGTTAGTCATAGTTCAAATAGTCAAAAATGTAAATTCAATAAATACCTATGTCTATAGATCAAGAAGATGTACCAAAACGATAAAAAACTAAATAAAAATAAACTATTGACAGATTTTTATAACCAATAATCATACCATTAGACGTGATAATTTTATCATAACTTGATGTTTTGTTGAGGTTTTCTTTGAATATTTTCCGAAATGTTCTTGAAGATCCAGGAGAGCTAATCTCAGATATGGCATTGTGTCGTTGAGATAACATAGTTCCAGTGAGAGAAATACTATTAGATGTCATTATATTTGTTGGGCAATCTTGAAGTTTATAAGACGATAAAGAATGCAATTCTACTGGAACAGGCACGGTATGGCTTTTCTTTTCAACACACTAAATTATTAAATAAATAATTTCATAGACTTTACAAGTCCTACATAAATTAATGTTCATCATACTAATAAAAGATTTTTATAATGTAAAGATCAAGAATTAAAAAGAATTAATTTTGACGTTTTGCTAAAGTTGGCACACATGGGTTTCGAATAATGGTGCAAATAATCAATGACAAATTTCACAATAGATCTAGGTTTATGGTGACAAACAACCATTGGTATTGCCAATAGACAGCACTGACTAGTATTACTTCAAATAAAATTCCCTTGATGCTAAAAGTGCGAATTTTTGCTATATTTGTTAGTGTAACATCAAGCCCTTTACACTGATTACGGGTGCATATGAGTGATAATTCTTAATGTGAATATTACCTATTGTAGCTTAATTTCTAAAGTATGCCAGTAGTGCTAACCATTTTCCTAAAATTAAGGCAAATGTAAAAAATACATTATTTTCAATTCATTAATAGGAAATCAAAGCGAATAAAAATGGAAAAGATAATTAATATAAAAAATCGACACCCAACCTGTAAATCCAGTCGTTCCAACTTCATCAGAAACTTCATTAACGTTATTGGTTATTAATAAAAACTTGTTAGGTTATTTTGCCTGTCGTGGCTTTGAATGAAACAGAAAGTATGATTTTTGACACTGCTAAGATATATATGCAGATAAAACACATTTTGGCACTAAATCTTTTGAATTTTGGAAAAACATTATGATCTTGGCTAATTTATTCCTCAACTAAATTGTACATGTTTTGTTACCCATGTGATTTAAAAAATCGAAAATCCAGTGATCAAAGAATAATTGTAAGTTTTACCGACTGCAAAAATGTAAATATATAAAGAATCAAGTTCTCATAAATTATCTATAATTTTAAAGGAAAGTGCAAATTTGGAAAGTTCAATCAAATAAAGGAAAATAATATTGAAGTTGTAACAGAAGAGATTTAGATTTATGTTTTAAGATATTTAGGTTTTGATAGTATTCGTTAATGTAAAGATGGGTAATTTTTTTTTCATAAAATATATTGTCGAGCTTGATTTATCTCGATTCAAGAATCTAAAACTCAAAGTTGACAGAAGCTAATAAAATAATTTTACTTGTGGGAAATAAAATTAGAAATTTCATAATAACTAAAACAAAAAATGAATCAAACAATAAATAATGTTGTCAACAATATTTTAATTAATTAATTAATTAGTTTATAATATTGTAACTTTCGATTTTTAAATTTTTAAATCAATTTTTTTAAATTAAGTGACAAAATTTTATTTTTTCGTAATTTTAATCAATTCTGCACTTGCATTTTCCATTAACTTTTTTGTACTTATTTACACAACTTCGAGATTATACTTAATTAATTATAAACAATAATCCTCATTTTTTATTTAATATTTACTTTTTCAAAACATTTTGTAGCTAAATTTATATAAAACAATTATTTTAATTTTACTTGTTTTCTTGGACTGACTAATTGAGGATGAAATACATTGTTATTATAAACTGAATCGAGATATTCTTTCGACGTTCCTAAAATTTCCTCTTGAGTTTCTTCATCTTCACTAATAATTAATGAAGAATTTTTCTTTGATTCCGTTTCACTACATTTTTCTATATCATCGTAAGCTGATTCGACGTCAGAATCTCCAAGTGACAATGAATAGAGTGGAGAATCGCGTGTGGAAGACTTCTTTGTTGTTCGACGATGTTTAGAAATCACAAAATTTGTAATATAAATTTTTATTGCCGAGAATATTAAGATAAGCCCGATGATACTTAATACTAAATTCATAGTGTAATATAGACTGATTTTGATTCATTTTATAATTACTTATATAAAATAAATTTCTGATCCAAAACGATTGGTCCGAAGAATCGACTTCTGAAAAAATAAATTCAGAATCAAATAAATAAAAAATTTTTAATACATATAAAAATAAGTAGTGTTACGTGTGCTACCTGGCGCACTTTTTGCTACCCCCTATACTACTTATTAGATTATAAAGATTAATATTATATATTTAATTTACTGACGTAATTTACTTTTTATTATTTTATATATTTTAATCATTTATTTCTTTTAATTTAATTATTTATTAATTATTTTAATGTATTTATTTTAAATAATTATTTATTTAATTAATTTTTTTTTAATTTTTTTAAATTTAATTTATTTATTATTAATTGTATTTATTTTATTCATTTAAATAATTAGTTATTATTATTAATATTTTATTAATATTATTATTTTTATTTTAAGGAATTATTTATTTTATATATTTATTTTTTTTATTTAATTTTTTTTATTATTATTATTTATTATTATTATTTTTATTATTATTTTTATTTATTTAATTTTTTTTACATATACTTTAAATACAAAATTTTTATTACGAATATAAAAATAATTAATTAACATCAGAAACCAATATACAATTATTAAATAAATACAACAATGATAATCACAAGTATGAATGAAAAGTTTGATAAATATGAGCAATTTGATAAACATGTTGATGATCAGTATGGTGATTAGCTTGATGATCATTTTGATTAGTTGTTTGATAACTGATTTGAAGAGAAGTCATACACAGTTTGAATACTATTCTGTAAATTGATTGATATTCTCTATCAACAACCATCAAGTATGCTACAAGGCTCTCGAATTCCAACTTGCTGCATGTAGAGATTGCAATTTTCGCAATTTAATCAAGGGAAGATTTTCACATTTCTAAAATTGTAAAATTTATCATTTACATTGACTATTTTCTTTGAAAATTGTAACTTGATATTACCCTGTATAACTTGAAGGCATCACATAATCCGAACAAAAATTTTAAATTGTCTCGCCATCCAGTATTTTTACTTTCCTTGATTTGAGCTTCTCCTCTATACAGTTTCTGCAGTTCTACCGAATCTTTGGTAATTTCATCTATGAATGCATAATTTAATGTAGGTTTTCGGAAATGATTTGAGATGAAATAATCCCATACGTGTTTCAAGATTCTATCTAAATTATGGTGTTGACAACCGATGTATTGAGGTTTTTGAAAACCTTTTTTAACCATCTCGGGTTTAATTTTGGTCACAATCCCGTTTTATTTACAACTGTTAACAAATCCTTATCTTCTCGGCACAACAACAGTCCATCATGCTTGGTGATATAAAAATTGCTAGCAGTTCATATACTAACTTTGCGACTGCATTTTCCTGTGGTTATCGTATTGATTCAAAATTTTCTTTATTTTTGCAATTACTACTTGATGACTGAGGGACGGAAAGTTGAATTTAGACCACAAAGTCACTAATTTATTACAAATTTTCTTTATTCTACAACTTCTATCCTTTTTTTCTTCGTATAAAAATAAAAATCTTCCAATTACATCCTTCTTCAAAGGTAACTTTACAAAATCTGACAAATTCTTGTCCACAAAGTTCACATCACTCCTTCGTTTAACTTTCTTTGTTCGAGTAAGATTATTATGCCACAACTTTGCGTTTTTATCAACAGAACACTTGGACTTTTTAGACGGAAATTTTCGGGGACTAAAAAAGACATTGAAATCTTAATTATTATTATCACGAATCTTACATTGTAAGTACGAGCAAACGAAAACAAATAATAGCAAAATTCAATTTTGAAAAAGCCAAAATAAAATAAACCTTTTTAATGAATAAAACAAAAAGTATTGTGATATTTGCAATTTGATTATAATATCACATTAAAATTTACTTTTTATATATATAAAGACATAATAGTTATTAGAAGTAGTGTATATGCTTGCATATGTTGTCTTTCTATATATTTCAATCAGGGATGGGGAGTCGATCGTTTTTCAATCGACTCCCAACTCCCGACTCCGGAGTCCATAATTTTGTTTATCGACTCCGACTCTCGACTCCGACTCCGACTCCTTTCAGCTCCATTAAGGCACTACACAAAACTTCCACCAATATTTCAAGTTTCAAAATTATTGTAATTAATAAATACGTATGATAGGTGAAAGACAAATATATCGCTAGATATCTTGTTTTGTGCACTTTCAAATTCTTTTTGTTTCGTTGCAATTTAATAATTAGTTTTCGAGATATGTGTATTCGAAAAATCAATTCGTTTGATTATGTTGGCAACAATGAACATTTTTAAAATTTTCGTCATTAATAAATAGTACGATAGATGAAAGACAAATATATCGCTAGATAGCTTGTTTTATGCACTTTCAAATTCTTATTGTAAATTTTGCAAAGTGACAACGAAAACAAAGGCGTTGACACAAATCTGAAATTATTTTTATTTCGTAAGTATATTCAGCACAAAATCTGCAAGCTAAGTAACAATTTTCAATATTAATGCATTAAATATAACTGTTCTTTCCAATAACAAATCGGCTGTTAGTTCTTTTTATTTCCATTTTTAAACGTGCAACAGTATAGTTAGAATATTTAAAATCTCGTTTTTAAATGATTACTTTTATGAAAATATAATAAAAAAACTTATAGTGGAAATTAAGTCTTTTAAAAATGAGTTGGATGCACTCGGCGAACACGACGAAAATAAGAATATCGACGCAATTTTTAAAGCAACTTAATCATTAATAGAATTCTTACCAAAATCATGCCAAAATAATGTCACACTGAACATCCAACCATATGATGGATGATGATCAAAAGAAGCAGAATAATTGCTCGAAAAAACTTAAACGGATGACTATTGACAAATGAGCAGCGATTAACAAGCACTTTCAATGTATTATAAGTGGTGTTATCAGTGGTGTAATTTTTCGAGTCACCTTACAAACATAAATCAAATGAACGAGCCATAAGATATGATTACAGCTACATTGATAGGTTGGTGTAAAGGTACGAACTGGTATCAACTTTTACCTTGAATCGAGTTCAACAAAAATAGCAATCTACAAAGCACAACGGGTTTATAATTTACATTCAAACCTAAAGTAAGCAGATATATCAAGAGGAGAATTGATGGAATATATGAAATAACTCAGATAAATCTGTATATAATATGAGAGCTATGAACACGATAGAGAGAAGCGCTAGTGCTTTTGAGGTGAGTGAGGAGATATTAATACGTAAATGTCTGCAGAACAGACAAAAATTGGTATATAGTACGATGGTTCATACAAAATCGTCAAATTTCTTTCACCTCATCTAGTCGAACTTCATTCCCAAGAAGAAACGAAAGAAAGAATAGTGGCTGGAGAAGTGGGGAAAAATATTTCGAAGGGAAGAGCTAAAATAAATAAATACTTTTGACATTTCATTTATTTTCATTATTTATAGATCAAATTTTTTGCCAAACATCGGTTAAAAATATCAAATAATATTCAATCAAGACAAAAAAATTGATCTTTTGCCTTAATTAAAATAAATAAAATGTTAAAAGAAAATATAAACAGGTCAAAGATGAGAAAAATAAGAGATTTTATTGATGTTTTATAAAAATACTATTAAAAACCTACTGATATATCCGAAACTTCTATTGTATTTTGTACAATTCATTTCATCAGCCGACTCCAAATTTGAGTTAGAAAATATTTTACAGTCTTCTCGTCCATCACAACGAAGTTTAACATCAATACAGAGGTCACCGCACCAGAAACCATTTGTTTCATTGCAGAATTTTTCTTCTAAAATTTTAAATAAATTGAGAGATTATTAAAAAGAGCTATTATACAATAATCGGAAATTTGTTAAATATCAATGCATAATATAGTCTGGCAAAGACCTAGCTAATACGGCTGCAGCTGGCGACTTGAGGTTAGCCTGAAAATTGACATCAAGAGTTGTTTAACTTAAAAACTGATTAGGATATATAAATTTCATTATTAGTCGATCTACATATTGTGCTCTTTTCTATCCATTCATAAACTCAATTGATTGAAAATGTAAGCCATTATGTTCTATATGGCACCATCATAAATGTCTTTCAGTAATGAGATTAGTTGACTGCAATTTGTGACATCAGCTGTTTTCTCCAACTGAAGAGGGATCTTTAGGGAACTAGCTCTGATATCTGCAATAAATTGGTTCGAAATTTCCGAACTCAAATCACCCATCAGCTTTAAATAACAGGCAATTTATAACACTACCAATTAAAGATTATGTTTATTTACCTAGAAAAATTGCATTCATTTTTAATGCACATGGTTTTATCATGTTTTCTGTAATTACATGGGGCTCCTTTGATTTGGCTACTTTATAGTCGATGTGGTATTAAGCCATCTACAGTGATTTTTCAGAAGAAATAAGAGCTGAATTTTGATGTGTTGCTCGAGAATCAAAGTGGACTCTTTTAAGGTTTCATTGATTAAACATCATGATCTGCAACATCTGCTCCACCATGCCTGAATTGATTTGTTTCATTAACTTAAATGGCTTTAGATGTGTGTTTGAAATGACAGCATCAATAATTTTCCAGTGGGGTTTTTGCAGATCCCCAATTTTTCCGGTGCAAGTCAATCATGTGAATACAAAATACAAATAATAAAAAATTAAAATCGAACGTAATTGGCTATAAACACGAAACGACAAGTTTGACTCCTATTTTAAATGTTCCGATTACAGACAATTATATGGCGATGCCATATAAATGAAACAGATGTTGATGTCATTCCATTGAAAAATACGGCATCCCGATTTATAATCTGGACTTTAGAAAATCGATATTCTTTTCTTTAATATAAGCAAAAAAACTGATGTTACCTCGCGCCACCTGGAATGCTTTTACGCATTTCTTGGTAGAAAACCCTGCACTATAACGAACGTTATTGAGATAATGACCCGACTTACAATGAAGTACTGATGAAAGATAAAGCAGCCTGGCTAAATTTTTCTGATTAATATTTCGGCTGAAATCAATCGATAAAGTTCCAAAAATTACGTTTTCTGAATGATAAACTAAAAATTCCACGGTGAAATTTTTCACTGAAAGCCGGAAAAATTTTGCGGATTTTGTAAATAATCAATTTAGTAAATTTTTTTTAATTTGGTGTTTGACAATATTAACCTCATAAGTGGTTTATTTCGTCAAACTAAATTCGCGCCTCAGCGGCGAGTTTTGTTACCCGCTAGCTTTTATATACGTCTTGAGCATAGTGTTACAAAAATAAAATAATATATTATTGGATGATATTTATTAAGATGCATAGTGGCATACACAATTTAACTTTATGCGAATATATTCGTTTTATGCTTTTGTAATGCATATGTTGATGACGTATATATCCGTTATAGCCACTTAAGAAGTTAACTGTGTTTGCTTTTTTTCTATATGTGAATCATGAATAATCTGAGTATAGTTATAAAGCCAGGGGAATAAATTTATTTGAAGTCGGCTATTATTCGTACTTGGGAATCACTATCTTTGGGGATTTAAATTAGTACCAATTGAATCCGTAAATTGGGCAAATAAACTTATAGTTTTGTCTTTTGGTTAATGGATAATCCAACAGAAACAACTAGAAAAAGTATCTAAGAACGACAACAAGTTGATTCCAGTAATAGTTGAGGTGGTTGCCAGAGCACCTTTATGTCAAAATTTTGTTAAGAACTTTTCGATGGATTTTTCGATTCTGACTACTTTGGAGTTTGTGAATTTGAGGATGATTAGAGTTTTGATTGTGGCAAAGTGTTAAATGTGCAGTTTATTATAAATGAGTAAAAATCGACTGATAATGATACGATATATATTTTAGTATCAGAACTATCGAAGCGTTTCAGAATTTGTAAATGCGCAGAAATCGGCGACACGGAACTTTGAACCATGAAAGAAATTGCGAAGCAAACGTGAATCAAGAGACTGAAACCGACCTGGTTTTGACCTGCGGATGTGAAAGCACAAGCTAATTTAATAGTAGAAATTGCATATTATAAGTGATGATTGGAAAGAGAAATTATGGATCTATAACACGTACGCTGAAGGATATTTTTGATAGAATACTCAACCGTTATGCACAAGGTCTTGGATGGAAATAATTCTACATAAGAAAATACAAAATTGGAGTCGGTAAAATTGAAACTGCAGATAAAAACCAACAAAAATAACAAATCAAGCAAAGTACAACAGACATTTTAGGTAATGACATGAAGCTGGATTTCTTTAACAAGTCAAGGATTCAGACTTAATGATTCAAAGTGATAAAGAGTATTTGCTGATGTTAAGTTGAAACCGTGAGACTGGAATTGTGTGATGAATTGCACATACAATGAAATTTGTTTTTTTGTAAAATTGAAGTTTGTGTTTATTTACAATATTCATAGGTGGGCCAAGTGAAGTTGCTGCACCGGCTATTTACGGCGCTGGTTCTGAATGACTGCAGTCGACTTACACGTAAAAAGAGTTAAGACACTTAATGAAATGACTCGTAATTATTGTAAATTATTCTAGTTAAGTCGCTAAATTGGGAGTAATATCATAAAATATAGTGATGTTACAGTCAAATGAATATAAAATTAAAATGTTAGCTAATTTACACTTACTTTAATTATTTATTGGTTTTTAATGTTAACTAGGAATTTGTTAAATATCAATCAATATTTATTACATGATAAATAAATCACTAAAAGTTAAAATAAGTTCTTTAAATATTAGAATAAAAAATCGATAAATTATTTAAATAGTTTTAAATTTACACTAGAGTTTTGTTACAAGTTATTGATATGCTTACTTTCATGAATTTTAAAACTTCCAAAGAATCTAATGTAAGATACAAAATCAATTTGTAATCGAGGCACAATTTCTTTCTTCCAGTCCCACCAAACAGCTATTTGATGTTTTGTACCGTAAAATATCTCCGGCAAAGTAGAACGGCAGTCTAATTTCTTGATGAATTTTAAGTAAAATCAGGTATTGTATGTTAACCAATCTAAACCTTTCCACTGTTTTCTGAAAGCTGTATTCCTAAATCATTTTCATCATTATGTAATTCTCCATAGCCGACAAAACTGCTGCATGAACTGAAATTACCATTTATTTTCATTGCTAAAAACCAAAATCCTATTTTCCTTTCTTTTTGAAATTTCTGTTCGTTCGGGTTTTTAGACGTTTTTATAACTGTAATTGGACACAATGAATAATTTTCATATAAAACAGATGTTAGATTTGGTTCACTTATTAGCGATAATCTTCCATGATCTACTGTCAATTTATTCATGACCATAGTTTTAACTCTATTTCGACAGTACTCATGATTAACAGGTGTAATAAAAACTAAAATTTATAAAATAAAATAAACATTTTTTAAATATCTTACAGTTATTTATCGAACACTTTATATTTTCGATCAAAATTAATAAAATTAGAAGCATGAGTAATTATTACTCATTTGGGAAATATGACCTTAATAATTAAATAAATAAATAAAACTCTGAGAAAATAATTTTAGAATTTCAAACACTCGAAAGATGATAACAGAAATTTATTTGATTTTTAATTTATTAAAATAGAAATTATGATTATGTAATTTATAAATTACAATTAAAAATATTTTTAAAAAATTAAAGCTTTTAACAAAAACAGTAAATCTCTACTAATAAATATATTTGAAATGTTTTAGTTTTAATATTTCGAGTGATTTAACCCTCGATATATTTGTTTTAAATTATACAATAAACATGAGTATTTGGCATGGTTTCTTTCTTATCATGATTACTTAATTTTTACCGATATTAATATTGTTATTTATAATTAGTTTTCTTTTTTATAATATGTTACTTTTAATAATTTTAGAAGTCAAAGCGTAAAGTCGTTTTGAGTAATCGTTGCAATGTGCCTTTAAACGTTTCTGGTAATAGAGTCCATAAGAATTTTAAAGCTTTAAATCTAATTTAGACTCTAACGATGAAGATTATAGTAATAATGAGGCGGAATATGGCATATCAAGACTGAAAAAAGTTGATGTAGCTCGGAAATATTCAAAAAAAAGTATTATGGGGAAATTACATGCACGCCGAGAATATTCCAATGAACAAGAACGTGTGAGGAGGCAGAAACTTCGTCTTTGCAGGGAAAATTTTAGGCAATTGTGTCCAAGTGCTTATTTAAGTCATGTACGTGAAGGAAATGGAAGTTCAAAGCGTCAACCTACCAGAATCGAAGTTCTTAAAGGTGTTTTAAATTATCTAGAAGACACAGACAAAATTGAACAGTACACGTTTTCTTTGATAAATGAATTAAAAACACTTGACAAAACAATGGCAGAATTTCTTGATCATTATGAAATGATGGGAATCGATTTTCCTTCCAATTTCAAACAAGATCTATTAAATTCGACTAATTTTTTCGTAAGATCTTTCTAATTTTAAAGTAAATGAATTGTGTAATATTTTTGAAGCATTTATATAACAAAATTAATAAAGTTTTATGCGTGTTATTTTTGCATACGTAATTCTTTATAGTTTTCAATTTTTGTGCTTAAAAAGGTTGGTTGATTAGTGTTGAAATACATTAATTATAAATGTTGTCTGACTTTTTTCATATATTATATGTAATTTTTAGTAAAGAAGTTAAAAATGAATGTATTGCTTAAAAGTTTAGGTTACATTTCCACTGAAAATTTTTGAACGATTGGCCAGAGTTCAAGGTTGGATTTAGGCGAAATATGTTTCGTTATAGGCTTACACTGTCGGTGGGTATCGTCTCATGAATGGCTACTTATTTCGGTCTTGTGAAGTTGAGGAACAATTTACATTTAATGGGCAGGATCCAGTCGTCTCCGATTAGTTATTTAACAACCCAAATAGTAAAATAATGTAAAACCTTTGTTTGGCAAGAACGGAAAGACCTTGAAGTTTGTTTTATCGTATCGATTATGTTTCATAAAAAACAATGCAGTAAGACGACTTAACTAAAAGATAGAACATCAATTAAACAAATTGAAATCCGAGAAACAAAAGTAAAGATAAAATTAAACAAAATAAAATCTGTATATGATGCACTAAGATCAGAACGAAATGTGCATATTCACAACACGATAACATAACCTTTTAAGCGCTATGTAACGAAAATTTTAAATAGGAACAAAAATTCTAATTAATTATTGTAGAAATAAATTTGTTAATTATAAATATATAAAATTCTAGAAAATCAAATTGTGTTTAGTTGCATAAACGCAAACACGCAAACTGTAAATATCGACGCGGTTTTGCAAATTTTAATCACTGTTTTACTAGTAAAAGTCTATTGAGAATTGGTAAAACTCGAGAAAATTTTGGAGAATCACAATACTAAGTAAGTCATCTACTTTATGTTATATTCTCCAAAGTGTGTTATAAATGTTTGTCAAGCCACTATACTTGTAATATATTTATGCTATGATTATATAGTTGATCAGAAGATTTCATTTGTTGAAACTTTTCCGGCCCACAGCCACCACATATTACAAGTTGTTAACTAAACATATATCTGCAACTTCTCCGTGACAGTGAAGGTCCGTCTGTTGGTACAGTGGACTGGAACGTAAAATGATAATCATATTACGGTGTACGGAAAGCAGAGTGGAAGACTTGTGGTCTATCGCTTGCTTTACAGGCGCTGATAAAATCGACCTGATCTATAAATATACATCAGCTGAAAATCTATAACATCTGGTAATTCAGTGAGCACCTAGTAAGTCGATATTAAAGTCTAACTTCTCGGTGTCCTTGTTTAGTAAAATCGAATAACCCAACACAATAACGTTTATTCCGATTTATTACAACTGATTACAAATTCTCCACAAAGTATCTACACAATAATTTTAATTTAAACCTGCACGATTTTCAATAAAGATTTGATCCAATTGACCCTTTTTCAGCGCTATTTGAAATAAAACTGTTGGGCTAAAAAAGGTTTTGTTTAAATCGTGTTGGGCTCAGAGCCAAAATTTACAAAACCAATTTAAACAAAAAGGTGAAAATTGTATAAGTTAAAACAAAATAATTAATGTCGTTTGGAAATTGTCAATATGGCTGCTGTAACATAAGCACGCACCGCAAGAAGAGATCAAAAATAAAATAAAACATATTAATTAAAATAAAAATATAGCAAAATTAAATAAAAACAAATAATTAATCAAAATCATTAAAAAGCCTACAGCTGCAGAAAGAAACATACGAAAAATAAAATAAACTGCCAAAACCTTGCAAAATAAGGTTTAGAAAAAACACAGGCAGAAGAGGCGACCAGAAAACAAAATATTGGGCTTTAAAAAAATAATATTGTCAGAAAATAATAATAAAAATAAAATCCAACAATAAAATATTAATATATCAAAAAATAAAGAAAAATATATAAAAAATTACAAAAATATTTCGAAATAAATAAAATAATCAAAAAGCCCTAAAAATCGCGAAAAATCGCCCATTGGTCGCACACAGGCACAAAAATACTATATATACGGCAGTCATTTTCATAATTTCTAACAGAATAATAGACTTACAGACAACATTCTTAGACGAACAGTGAGTCATTTTTAGACAGAATTTTTATGCCAATTTTTCCAATTTGGTTGCATGACTGTGGATTGTAAGTATTGTTTTCTTGTATAAATATATATTTTGAAGTTAAAGTCTTGTTATTCTGATTTTATTCTGGATGGTCGTGGAATCTTTTGGTGCCACTGACAAGTTCCCCTAAAATCTTATTTATATAAAAATGTATCGAAATAGCTATCGATTAGGCAGATCCTGGTCTGACTGACGGATTAAGTTCCCTAGTTGTGATTGTGGGTCGCGCCTTATCGAAACCTCGGTAGTCCGCAGTAGGGTCTGGCAAAATTGCACAGGAACTCCACGCAGGGCATCGTTGAACGACTCGCAACGGCCGCTGAAAATCGGCCGAGGCGAGCAGAAAATTTAAACTCACAGGAAGTGCGACTTTAGTAAAGGGAGAATAAAGTTTTGTAGTGAAAATTTAAAATATTGTCGGAAAATTAATTAAAATCAAGTAGGAAAGGATAGGATAGTGTAGGAATGTAAAGTTGAAAGTATTTTTTTTCCAAAAGTTGAATGAGATAATCTGCCAGAAGAGAGAAATGTTTAATGAAGTGACCGCAGAGGGTTGTAACTATTTAAAATCATGGGAAATGAACCGGGAGTCAAAGAACTGGTAATTAAATTTTTAATATAGGGAAAGCTAAAGGTAAATTTGGAAAAATGTAGTCGATACCGTGATTAAACAAATGAAATAGGAAATTTACCAAAAAATAAGTGAGGAACGCTGCCCAAATTTTTGAAGGATACATTTATAAATAATGGGTAAAGATGACAAATAAGTATGAGAATTGTAGGAATAGACGAGTAAGGACCAGGATATAGAAAGAGAAAGACGTAAGACCTTCCATCGGCAGTCCAGAACCCGAAAGTGAAAATATCATGAGGAGTAGTTCTAGAAATGGAGCTCCCCTGCTCATGAATTTTCAACCCTTATGTACATTACCAACATGGCAATCACCATGGGTACATAGGAGGGATAGGATAATAATCTTGAAGGTGTTTAGAGGGTAGATGCACAAAAACCCTAGAAAAAATAAATAAAAATCCACCCTATTCGCCAACAATCGATTGGAAATAGCACGCAAACACAACATGCAAATTTTAAAATCAGACCCATAAACATCTAATAACCACCTTGAAATGTGAGAAAGCACAATTTAAAATATAAAATTGAAAATAAATAAAAGTAAATTAAAATAATATCAAATGCATCAAGATCCACACGAAATGACATAAAAATAACATAATAACAAAAGATTTGACCGAAAAACTGACAACTTACGGAAAAGAAAAGAGTTAATGAATAAATTGTCAAATAAAATCGAGAAAATAATAAAAATTAGATTAGACAAGTAATATCAAGGTCAAATTTTGTTTTATCGCATGAAAATTAACACGCTAGGTTAGGGTCACAGAATAGGTATATATACCAAACCATTTTCACAGAATTTTAATGCTTATATGCTTTTCACTTAGTGAGCAAACCATTTTTCAATATTGTTTCCTTGATGGGTGTTTCTGTTTTCTATTGACTTTCGATTTGATTTTCTAGAGTTCTGAGGGTTTGAACGATCTGTTTTTCTTGTTTTAATCCTTTGACCATTGGGTATAATAAGAATTGATCAGTCCGTAATTGGTATCCTTTTGGTTTCTCATATATCGGCATATTTGTTACAGTTAATCTTTGCATCGATTGATTGATTGTGGGGTTTTTCGACATCTTTCTAAGGGATACTAGGTTGTATATATGGGTTTATTACTGCCATTTTCTTCCTCATCGCCAATATCATGCTGCTTTCGCATTTCACAAATTTCGAGCTATTTTAATAAGACTCGTTATCATTCCTCTTGATTTTAGGTAGCGGTTCGACTTTCTGTTTCTCTTCCTTTTGATTTCTGTTGCCTTTATTATCATGTCTGGTTTCTCGTTTCTGTGATTGGTATTAACTTTAATTTTGCATCGCTTATCTTCTTGGTTTGCCTTTACTAACATTTGCAAGATACTTACGATATTCCATTTTGATTGAGTGTATTTTGTAGTTCAGCCTCATCATCTTTCGTCTTGTCGTTTGTTGGCATTGCCCTTTGCCTTCTCTCTTTACTGATTTGATTTATCTTTCTTGTTGTCGGGTTTTTGATTGTTGAGTTGTTTTTTGATTTTTTCTCTGGTCCGTTCTTTATTTGTATCCGGTGTTGAACTTCAGTCATGTTTGAAATTGCTATTTCCGTAATATTCATTTTGTCTCGTTTGGCTGCATCTAGTTTCACTTGCAATTGTACGTTTTTCTTGCTCTTTTCCTGGCTTTAATTTTGAGTCTCTTCCACTCCTTTGCTACATTTATTTCTTTGTCTTTTTAGTTTTTCCATTTAACTCAATCACCACAAATTTCGTTTCTCAGTTAGCTGTCCTTTGTTGTTATTCGCCAGTTTCTCATTACTTGATTCAGTTTTTTGTTAAATTATTCTCCCTCGTTTTTTTTGTTGACTGACTTGGTATTTCATCTATTTCTTCAATGCTTTCGTTTCGTGTTAATACTTCCTTTATGTTTTGCTGCTTTATCTTACACCGATCGTGACTTTGTTTTCGTTGTTCCTGATTTTCGTCTCTCATCTGATTGTACTGGATTTTCCAGGTTTTAATTTGCTTTCCAAGTTTACTCTTGTTTCTGATTTTCTTGAAGGCTTCGGTATCTCTTAGTCGGTTTATTTCAATTTCTGATCCTGATCTGATTCTTGTTTTACACTCATCTATCTAACTAAGCTTTACTGCTTGATATTTGATTGGCTTCCATTTGATTTGTTTCTCCATTTTAACGTAATATCGCATCGCCTGTCTTTCTCATTTCGCTATATTCTTTATCCCATCGTCTGATTTCTAATTTATTTTAGCTCTTTGACTATAATATTTATATACTACTTTTATATATTATCGGATATTATTATACTCATTCCATATAATATTATACACTACTTTTATACATTACTATATAAACATATCTATTATATAAATTATATACACATTTCTAACTATTTGTTACTTTATCTCCAAAGGGTCTTCGCACAAGGTGCGTATCCCTTCGCATCTCTCATCAATTACTGGATATATATCGATCTCACTTGGCTACTGGAGTGGTGAAATTAGTGACGGTGGTCGTTGCGTCCCTATCATACTTGGGTATTGGTTCATATTTTGACTTGCTTTGTTCTCTCGATTTTGAATTTTCTGTGAGTCCATCGTTTGGTTCAAACAGATTTTGTCTGTGTTTTCTCCATCTTTTGATCTTTTCTGATCGTCTACGTTATTTGGCTTTGATTGTTATTTTATTTCTTTGTAGGCTACTGAATTTTGCTTTTTATTACTATCTCGGTTTTCTCCCTCTTCGTTATCTTCTAGGCTCTCTTGTATTGTCCGTGAATTTTATTTCTCCTCTCTTTAACAGAGCTTTTATCGTCCTTGGTAATGCATACTCGGAATTTATTGCTCTTTTTAGTAATAATTTTTCATTGCTTTCAAATTTGTTTACATCTACAATTTCGTTATTGGATTTTCTTTTTCTCTACTTGATCAGTTTTGCTTCTGCTTTATCGTATCCTCTTCCGATTGCTCCAAGAATTGGGTTTAAATTTTGTCCTATTATTTCGATGTCTTCTTGAATTGCATTTATCGTAACGAACTCTATTGCACTTGCTTCTCGCGACATCATAACGTAATTTAACATCGTTTTTCCTTTATTGTCATTCTCATTTAGAGTTGATCCTGTTTTTAATAACTCCCTCAGAATTTTCGTTGATGCATCTCTTGACACTGCAATCATCATGGGTGTTTTCCTTTCTCATTTCTGATATTTGTATGTTGTCCACCTTGGTTCATTGCCTCGATAATTTCCATCGTTCGTTCCTCGTTTTCGCTTTCTAGGGCATGGTGTAGTGGTGTATTACCCGCTCTGTCAATTATTGTGAATAATATTGGCATTCTTTTCTTTCAGATTACTGATTTCTGCTGTTGATTTTGAGCCTTTTGCGTAGTTCGTGATTATCTTTGTTACTCCTCCTAATATCTCGGTGGTATTCTTGTTTCTAGTCCATTTCGGCATTATTTCCTTAGTTATCTTGATGATTGTTTTTATTTGTTCCGGGTAATTAATTCTAACATTGTGGATTTCGTTATGTTCTCGTTTCAGTTTCGCCTGATTTCTATAATATCTTGATTTTGTCTCTTGGCTGTTTACGACTCTGGTAACTTGTTTCGTCGTGTCTAATAGGTTTTTCTGTCTTCCAGTTGTCATGTCTTTTCCTGGTTCGTAGCTTGATTTGACACTTGTATCATTTGCTGGCTTTATTCTGGTGTTGGTATTGATCTCATTTGATTTCCTATTGCTTCCTCTCATTAGTCCCACTGTTTCGGATGGGTTCTGAGTCTGTTTATGTGGACAATTCCGAGTCATATGTCCCCATTTTAGACAGTTAAAACATTTTCCGCGTCTTTTGTTACAAAATCTATTTACGTGTCCTCTCTTCCCGAATAGTTGGCTTATTTGATGTCGATAGTAGTCGTTCTCTGTGTGTCCCGATTTTGACATGTTTCACGATATTCTCTGATATTTACGTTGTTAGCTTTCGTATCGATTGTCCAGATACTTTCTTCGTTCGTTGGGGTTTTTCTATTTGTGTTTTGTTGAGTAAATCAATACCATATTGTAATTTTCCTTTCCACATGGGTTGTATTGTTGAGTTCGTCAATTACATGTTATTTTGTCTCAATTTTCAATTCACTGACTGTTTTTGATCTGTCTTGTATATTCAGATTTCGCGTTTGTTGTCTTTGGATTCTCTTTTCGATTAGTTCTCCCTCTGAAATTTTATTAACCATTAAAATATCTATTACCTCTTGTTCGATTGACATCATTCCTATTTCTATATTGTCTCCTGTTGTTTGTATAGATTTTGACTCTAATACTTTACTTTTCACGTTTATTTGAAGTTCCTCTTTCATGTCCTTTTCATTATTGTTTAGCCCTTGTTGTAACATGTTTATTTTCGCTTTCCTTATCGATTCTCTTTTCGATTTTTGTAGTAGTACCCTCGTATTTTGATATTTTGTTTTTTGTTTTTTCGATATCTTTTATCGCTGTTTTTTCTGCTTTTTCGTCGTCTATCGTTCGGTGAACTCTTGAATTATCTTTATTTTTTTTTCGCTGCTCGATTCTTGCTCTGATTTTATTTTGACCTCTTGAGTTTCGTCTTTCTTAATTACTTCATTTTCTTTGTCGTTATTTTCGTTATTTATTGTTATATCCTCCTCACTGTTGACGAAACACTGCTCCGCAGTGTGGATTTCTTTTGTATTGACTATTTTCGACATATTGCTTCTACTTGATATTTAATTTCTGTTCATCCGTCTTTATCGAATTTCTTGGATTTCCTCTCTTTGTAATCTCTGCCATTCGATTTGTTGCTGTTCCGAATATTTTCTGGTCCATTAATATCGAACATCATTCCTGTTTCTCCTCGTATTACTTCGTTGTCTTTGATTGTTTGCGGATATTCGTTGAATCATACCTCCTAATTGCTCAATCTCTTGTATTTGATTGCTTTGTGTACTTTGACTATAATTGTTTGGTTTTGGTTGTCTCGATTTTCTCTCTATTGGACAATTTGCAGCTATATGTCCGTTTAGGTTGCAGTTGAAACTGGTTGTAATCTTGAATCTTGTTGTTGTACTCATTATCGCCATATCTCTTCAATGTCTGACCTCTTGTGTTGGGTTATTTTGTGGACTCTTCTTGAATTGGTTTGGGTTTTTGTTGACCTTGAATTCTTCTCATTCGACAATTCTTTGACATATGACTGCTTTGATTGCAATTAAAACAGATTATCATTTCTTCTCCTACGTTTCGTGTAGGGTTCATTGCTATTGATTGTCTGTTAGTACTTTTTGTGCGAACTCTTCTATCACATCCTTGGCAATTCTTTAGTTGATAATCTCGGTCAGTTCCGCATCCTTCTCCTGAATAGACATTACACACTGGACTGCAGCTCGCGTTGTTAATCCTGAAATAATTATTATAGTTTACAAATTTACCTCTACTGTCTTGAATCCTCTTAACTGGCATATCGTAAATTCGTGTTGGTTTTTCAATATATTGATTTGTTTGCGGGTAAATATCTTTTGTTTGTCTCGTTATTTCCATCACTACTTTTATTGGGTCTGATACTCGATCTTTAAACTCGGTTTCATCCTTTTTTTTCAAATCTTTCTTCCATTATGGTTAATATTTTCTCTTCCCGTACGATTTCTGTTTTCCTTGTTTCAGCTATTATTGTTTCAACTGTTTTCATTTCCGAATTTCCAGTTTCCTTTTCGTCATTTAAATCTTCTTTGTTGCATTTTCTTTCTGAATGCATCTACTGTATATTCCTCTTTAAACTCGAATATATTGGTTCTTGCTTCCTCATTTCTGGTTCATCGCGTGTGATTTCGTATATTGTTGATTCTCTCAAATATATTTATGTTTCATCCGTGTTTTTACTTGGCAATTCTTGGTTAATTTCCTCTCGAAGTTTTTTCATTTCTTTACTCGTACTTGTTTTCAACTGAGTTGGATTTCCTAGCTCGGCTGATTTCACGTTGTTTCCTTTATCGGTTAGCTTTTCCGTTAATTTATCATATTTTTCGGCTTCTGTTTCCAAACATTCTAATCTTGTTGTAATCATTGGTTCTGCTATCGCTACTGTATTAAGTTTTCTATCTGTTGCTGCTTTTCACTCTCTTTGAATTTCAATAACATGGTCTATTTCTTTATTCTTGTTCTCCGTTTGTTTTGGTATATTTTCAGTTTCTCTACACAATGGTTTCCTTGATTCCGGTTTCTTGTAACTCGTTTTCTTGATTCTATCTCTAGTTTATCGGCTCTATTATTCGTCGTTTACTTGATCTTTTTATTCTTTTGGTTTACTCGATCTCTTTATTCCTTGTCAATTATCTAAACATAAATAACACTTCTAGTATATATTATTCTACATAAATTTCCGTATTAATTTATCGTACTACTCTCACTGCTTTTCCTTAATTCTTTTCTCTACGTCAACTTCTTATCTTTTTAATTTTTGTTTTTTCATTTTAAGTTTATTTTAAATTATCTATAGCTCGTATAAATTATCTATTTGTTTCGTCTAAACTATCCTTATAGTCGCATCAATTATCTATCCGGTCGTATCAATTAACTATTTTAATCAAATAAATCATCACCATCATATCAATAACCGTCTCGTTAACTATTCTCCTTTATCTCTTTATCATTGGTCCAAAAATGTTTCTTAATCTCTATTCACCATGGGCCTTTTTACTTAACTAGTCTCCTTATTTAGGCAGCGATCCGCCCTTATTTTACAGTTTCATTTTTACTTTACTATTTTTGTTAAGTATTTGAGTTAATTCGGAAAATTTGAGCAGCATTCTGCCCTTATTTTTCAGTTTCATGATAATCTTATACCAACCGTTGAGTCGCATTTCACTTTTATTTTTCTATTTTTTATGAGTATTTTAGTTGATTCGGAAAATTTGAGCAGCGTTCCGCCCATATTTTACAGTTTTTTATGATAAGCGTTTTAACTATTTCCAAAAATTTGCGCAGCGTTCTGCCCATATTTTCCGTTTCAATTTAACATAATTTATTTAATTCTTATTTAAAAACATTATTTTCATGATTTTGGTCGTTCGGATTAATCTTTTTCCGATGGCTATTCATTTTAAGTGTTGCAACGATTTTGAAATTTCCCCTGCTACCCATTCCCTCTCTTTGTCCTTAAGATCTATGTATGTTCATTTCATAGTTAGTGAGTGCCCACTGGACTACTCGGTTTTAGAGATTTTTAGCCGATTGTAGAATCATTTAGGTTGATTTTAAAGAAATCGAGAAACGAGGAAGTAACCAAAAGACCACTTCCTTACTCCTCCTTTCTTCTATACGGAATAATATTGACGTTCCGATCCCTGCGTTCCACACGCCGGGTCTTCACAGACACAGATCATCGGCGGTATTCCACGCACTTACATGAATCTGAATACTGTATATGATTTTACTATCTTGCAATGTATTGGCTGTGGGCCGGAAAATTTTCGACAATTAGAAAATAATTTAAGCATCATAATAATTTATTAAAACCAAAGCTAAATTACCGGCTACTTCCATTAAAATTCATAAATTCAACCATCCAAATTAAAAACATTGAATTAAACTTCCTAAATAAATTGAATGCATCCATAAAACTCCATAAATCCATATGCATAAAATTCATAAATATCCATAAATCCATATCCTTCCTAAATAAATCGAATACATCCATAAAATTCATAAATCCATATCCTTCCTAAATAAATCGAATACATCCATAAAAATCCATAAATCCATATCCATAAAATTCATAAATATCCATAAATCCATATCCTTCGTAAATAAATCGAATACATCCATAAAAATTCATTAAAAACATCGAATTAAATAATCCAAAGTGAAACTGCTGACAACCAGTGTCAAAATACGATTTAAAATCAATACTGAAAATTAAGATTAGATATTTGTCAAATCATATCAGTATATATACCTATAATTTGGCCTTAACCTTGCGTGTTAGTTTTAGTGCGATTAAACAAAATTCGACTTTGAAATTATTTGTGTTATCTAAATTAAATTTTTATTTATTTCTTAATTTAAATTGGTAATTTATTTTTAACATTTTTAATTAAATTTATTCATCCAAAAATATTTTATTTTTTTTCATTTAATTCATTAATTTTTAATTTTATATAAATTGTCATTTTACGGTCGAATTTTCTTGTTATTATGTTATTTTTTATGTAAATTTCGTGCGGTTCTTGATGCATTTTGTATTTATTTTATTTTACTTTTTATGTTTTTGATTTTATATTTATTTATATTCTCTCAGATTTTAAAATGTTTAATTGGTTTTGTATATTATATTTTAAGTTATCTTGGTGCTAGGTTTTCGTGTTGTATTACTGATACATTTAAACAATTCTCAAGGCTATTAGTGTCCTGGCCCAACAGTTAAATTAAATGTTGATAAAAATAATTTATGTTAATGACTATCCCAAATAGTAATATTAATAGGTTAACGACAACAACAATGATAGGGTGCTAATAATTTTGATATCGATAATTAATAATAATAATAATAATAATAACAATTTGGTGATCAGTCTATATGATAACAACAATAACAATAATAACAATATTAATTCAGTAATAATAATAACCGCGATATAGATAATATGCATAATAATAATAATAATATTTTAGTAATAACAATGATAATAATAATATGATTCCTGACGACAGGAATAACAATGTTATAATAATAATAATAATCACAATAACAGTAATATTTTACTAATAGTAATACTAGAAGCAATACTGGGCAAGTCATGGAATTTAATAATACTATATAGTTTTAGTGATAATAAGAATGTATTAATAATATTAATAATAATAATAATAATAATGATAATATTACCTTAGTAATAATAATAATAATAATAATAATAATATGAAAATAATAATACTAATGATAATAATATTAATAATAATAATAATAATAATAATAATAATAATAATAATAATAATAATAATAATAATAATAATAATAATAATAATAATAATATTAATAATAATAATATCAGAATCATTCTAAGAATAATGATTTAACTCCAATGATATTATGTGCCGACATTAATGGTACTATATAGTTTATAACCATAATAATACTGTACTAATAATATTAATAATAATAATAATAATATTTTAATAATAATAATAATAATAATAATAATAATAATAATAATAACAATATTAATAATAATAATAATATCAATATGAAATTAATAATAATTTTAATAATGAAAATGGTAATAAAATAATAACAATAGAAATTTTAACAATTGTTTGATAGTATTAATAATAATAGTAGATGGGTTCTATATAACTAATGGTGTGAGAATAATAACTAGAATAATAAATCTATGAACTTACAACATTAATAATAATAAAATAAATATTGGTAATAACGACAATATCATAAAAATAACAATGTTAATAACAATAATGAATAACAATAATAACGAAATAAATGACGAAACTTTTCGTAATAATAATAAGTTTAAATGCAAACTAGTCACGTCAATAGTTGGTTTATGGGTTATAGGGTCATGGATTTGATTTTGTGAACCGAATGAAAATTTGTAGCCTAAATAATGAGATAACGAAAAATCTTTTGGTGATATTCAAAATCGATTTTGGCTTCTATGTTTAGCACGTAAATTAAATACGAACGATGATATCGCAAAGAAAATCTGATCTGTGGCCGATTGAACTTCCTAATGTGGTTGGTCGCGAATTATAGTGAGCTATACAATACTTTTATACCGGAATAAAATTTGTCGATTATCAAAAAAAATCTTTATAATTCTTCTAGATGTTAGTCTATATGTTTTTCGTTTATTGTATCATAAAACTTTCTATTTAACCTTTCCCAGGACCTCAACACTACTCTTTCGAGGGTCGGGCGATAGGATTTAGGAAGGGGAGAATACTGGGCAGGCCAGGTTACTACCGGCACCGCGGCTTCTCCCACTAACGACCGGTTCGATCCAGGGTTACGAAAATAAAACAATTCAATTTTTCTCTCTTGTGTGCATGTAGGCTATATGATATTTGGTAGGATAAAAATTAGTTGAAATGATTTAGAGTTAAATCTCCATGATGGAGGCTCGACTATAAATGAATTAAAGATTAAAATAAAATTGATCATTTTTGTAATAATGAAGACAATTCATTTTAAAACTTTATTCCTTATTTATTAAATAACAAACATAGGTCATGATATAAAATAAAATCGTAAGTCATAATCAAATAAAATTAAAAATAAAATAAAATAAAATAAACATATGATGAGATAACCTACTTCGTAAATTAAAATTGCAAATAAAATTTCGAGAGTAAAAATAATTTTTAGAGAGAGTAATAATAAGAAGTGTTTTTTGTCCAACCAGCTTCGCCTTATATATCGTGATTGTTCGTGTGTGTGTTTTGATGCAGTAAAACAAGGAATTTCTCGAATATTCCAAAATTATAAAAATTTTTATTCTTTTTGATTTAAATTTAAATTTTTACATTTTTATTTCGCAAAATTTTTATTAAATTTTTATTTATTTTATTTTTCTTTAAATTTCCATTTTTAACTAATTTAAATTTTCTGCTCGAAACCACACAGGCGTTATCGTGCTGGCTAAACAAAAATAAAAGAAAAGGGTTTTTATCAGTTTTTGCTCAACAGATGTAATAATGCAAATAAATATAACTAAAAAATAACTAAATGTAACTAAATGTGATTAATTGTAAACTAGATGTAATTAAATTGAATAAAGGTAACTAAAAATAACTAAATGGAACTAAAAGTAACTAAATGTAACCAAATATAATTAGATGTAATTAAACGCAATTAAAATAAACGTAACTAGATGTAACTAAATAAAACTGGATGTAACCAAATGAAACTAAATGTAACTAGAATGCATAAAAAAATTCGTGAATAACGCCCCATGCTAAAACCAAAGGGTTAAAGTTGACAAACGATGTAGTTCCCCAGGAAGCAATGAATAACCGTCGTTAATTACGCACTAGAGTGTTGGGCCAGAACACATATGGCCTTGGAAGATGTTTAAATGAATCGGTAACACACATGCAAACATAACAAGCAAATTTAAAATAAACCTATTAAAACATCAATTAAACACTACCAAGTATGAGGAAAAAAAGAATTAAATATAAAATAATAAACATAAAAATAAATAAAAATAATAACAAAATGCAACAAGATTCGCACGATACAAACACAAACATAACATGAAAACCCAACAAATTCGATCAAAATTTGATAAATTAATAAAAGTTCATGAAAATGAAATTTAAATCAAAGAATTTGAATTAGAAATAATTCAATAAAAATTCTAAATAAAAAATTATTAAAATAAATTAAAAAATAATAAAAATAAAGAATAGAATACACTAGAAAATAACAAGGTCGAATTTTGTTTTACTACATCAAAATTAACACGCGAGGTTAGGGACAGAAAATAGGTATAAATACCGATGCATTTTTACATAAAATTTAACCATTTTAACCAATTTTGAAAAATAGAATCTTAGCTATTTTAAAACCATTTTCAAGCCAATTTCGAGTTCTTTTGAATTTTTAGGTGAGAAGTAGTTTTATTTGGAATTCTCTCTCCACCTCACATCCTCGCAACCTCGGTAGAGCTCTGCTTGGATGTCGGCGTGGGGGGAGATGTATTTTTATGAATTTTTGTTTATGGAATGGATTGTCATGATCAAGTAATTTTGTATTTTGCTTTTGATATATTAATAAATATTTATAATGTTAAAATTTGTTTTCATAAAATTAATTAATTTGTCGAAAATTTTCCGGCCCACAGCCAAAACACATCGCAAGTTAGTAAAATCGATATACAACTCAGACTCGTGTAAGTGCGTGGAATATCGCCAATGATCTGTGCCCGTGAAGAACCGGCGTGCGGAACGCAGGGGTTGGAACGTCAAATCTATTCCGTATAGAAGAAAGGAGAAATAAGGAAGGGGTCTTTTGGCTACTTCCTCGTCTCTCTATTTCTGTAAATTCGACCTAAATTATTTCTACACACGGCTCAAAATCATCACACCGAGTAGTCCAGTGGGCACTCATTAACTATAATATGAACACAAATTACGTTTTAAGGCCTATTAAAGGGAAAGGGTACGGGGATTAAATAAAAATGAAATCGCTGCTATAAATCAATAAATTCAACTTAATTATAACTTTTAGTTTCTAATTGTTGTCAAATAAATCGTTCGAACCCCTAATAAAGTGAAGAATTTAAGTCCGAGATTAGACGCGCCTTGCCGAACATCCCGACGAATCTAAAATCATTGCCATATGTTTAAGAATAATCGTTTTTGTTTTCGGAATTTAAATTTGATTCGGAAGTCCCCAATCATAGATTAACGTTATTAATGAAACGTTATTGAGAAATCTGATAAGAGCCTAATGATAATGAATATTATTAAAAATGAACCACCTTACAGAATCACGACAATATCTCCCACCCGCAAAGATAATAATCAAACCCTTCATAATCAAAATGCATATAGTTAGATAAGTCCAAGCACAGGCTAAATTATTTTGAAAACAAAAACTAATGAAGTATTATAATAACAGTCCAAAAACAGATCAGGAAAGAAATGTTCAAAACGCCTATCATTCCGCAATGTGAATCGAATGGATAACTCTTCCGTGATACGACCAACATAAAGGAGTTTAAAATATTTCGTCCCAGAAAATTATGATGAAATCAAACATTTGGGTTTTCCTGAAATAGATCAATGATAGAATTAATAAAGGAAAGAAACGTACCCGACACACTCCAAATGTCTCCCAGCAACGTACATGCGACGACAATAGGCACTATGGGGGGATACACTGAAGAAATATCAAAGATAATCGAATAAGAATCAAAATTTACCTGAGATATTAAGCAAATGAGGGCTACCATCAACCGGAAACCGTAAGTACAAATTAAATGAACCGAAAATTCTCATGATCCGCGAGATTGGTGTTTCCGTAAACACTTTACTTATATAATAAATATAGATTAAATTCTATCGATGTAAACAAAATTTTTCACGCAAATCTCCGTGATTAGTCATAAGGCAGCGTACTTGTATGCATCAACACTAGTTAAATAATTAGGTATGGACGCCATCCGGTCATTGTACTGTTAATTTTAATTTAAAAATATGGATCTGCCAACCATGACGTCAACAGGAGAAATACTAAAGGAGTCGAGTTTCCCAAGTCAAGGTAATTTACATCAACGTTTCATATTAATAAATGTTAATACTATGTATTTCGTAAATTTAAATTATCCAAATTCATAAACTTCAAATTAAATAGTTAGTCACATTCTCCATGCATTATTAAAAATTTTATAGTCATTATTGTTTATAAATTTCAGGTTATTCCATTTCGTTGATATTACCTTACAAATTTTGAAATTGATGTTTATGAATTCAGGAATTTCGAGCTCGATAATTATCCTTGTTTAAAATCAAGGTTTATGTTCTGAATAATTACTATTGAATTTTCCCCACCACTTCGACATTAATGATTCTATGATTTCAGGACGGTAGGATTAATTAATTTCATGGTTGTCCTCTATTACAAACTGATAGTTCGCATTGTTCCATAGAATACCATCTGACAGTCATGCCACTCCTTAAGTTTTTGACCGATAAGTATTTCCATTTTATGAGGTTTAGAACCTAAACGAGCTAGTATTCCGTGAACACTCAGCTGGTGATCATGCGCACTGTCTTAAATCTTAATCCAACGAACGTTTACCATACATTTAAAGCTGATGATCGTTTTCATCCCTTGAATGTCAAATTGATTACTAGGTTTAAACTCAACTAGTATTCCTTTACCTAAGTTTTAATCCGGCAACTGAATCTTGGTTTTTATGAATCATGCATTACCAATCGTGAAGCGACCACCGACGACTTGAGCAGGCCTACCGACATCTGTGCGGAATAGAAATGAATGGATAACCGACTCCAACCCTTTTGTTACACATCGAAGTGCGGGAAAAATTTTTATCCACAACGACTATCCGTCGATAAACGCTTATAATCCCCATAATAATGAGTCGACATGGGCGATATCTTGACGTCAACACGCTAATTGAGGAATAAAAGACTATGCCACTGTTAATAAAGGATATACTGAAACTATGTTATACCGGTTCACCTAATCATAATGATATTTATTTTAGAAGAGCCAATGCCTCTCGAGGGGATCCCCGCCCACGTGGCAGAAGAATGGCGTTGGGGGCTTGGAAACGGGCCCGGCCAACAATAAGCCTCGAGGAGCTTCAGCCCAAGAAACCACACCTGACCGCCTTACAGATACTGGGTATGGAGAATGACCCCCGTTGGGCCAGGGTGCGATGTAACCAACAATATCCTGCCGAGGAGATTCGAAACCACGCACGGAGCCTCCTCGCCCATTGGGAAGGGATCCAATGGCAGGTCGATCTGAACGTCGTCAAGGCCAGGATGTATTTAGCCAATGTCGAAGAGGACATCGCCGTCGGACGCATCGCCGAGATCTATCCAGCCCGACCGGCCCACAATACTAGACGACCAGTAGCTATTATCCCAGGCTACTCCCCGGAGGAAGGGGTTAGGAAGTTCTTGGAGGAACCCTAACTTCCCGGACAAGAGGAAACGAGAACAACAATCTGTGTTAATTTAGTTGAATTAAAAAATCCTAAAAAATGTTGTTCATTTATTTGCTAAATTAGTAAACTCATTCTTGCATCTTATGTTTTACGTTAATCAGAATTTTAATTTATCTAAGTTAATGATGAAATTAAGGATTTTTATTACAGATATGACATCCGCCCAGATATTGCAAACCGAACTCACTCATATGAGACGTGCAAACGCGAATCTTCTTGACCAAATAGTTCAAGTAACCCGAGAAGCTCAGCAGATCAAGTCTACCTGGTCGGACCCGAAGAAGACGAAGGTTCTCTACCTCAGGCTCACCGCCGCTCAAAAGGGCTGGGCGGAGGAGCGACTACTCAACCAGAGCCTCCGAACACAAATCCGAGGACTGGAAGTCGCCCTGGCTGCAAGTCGGGAGGGGCAAGCGGTAACTTACCCGCTTATCTTTGCCCCATCCCAGTTGGCCTACCAGAATCAAATCCATAATTCCACACCGGCTAAAAATTCTTCTACAGTCCCGTCAAGCGGTCACCGGCCGGGCCGCAAAGAACGTGCCCGCCGCAGAGCCGCACGTCTACTGAACAACTCGAATTAAAAGACTGCCCTGACATATTAATTGTTTTATATCTTAATAAATGAAATCGTAATTGTGAGTAGATCTAAAATAGTATGTTCCCTATATGATTATAAATGGAATAGTCGTCGGAAAGTCGTGACTACCATCACGGTGTCGTTGAAATGGCGTTCCTCTCCTACTGGTCAGCATGAATTTTGAATTTCTTACACAAGGGACATAGTAAAGCGAGCATAGGTCTTCTATCGACAGCTCGTTGAACCCGAGGGTTGTCCGAGCAATTACAGTATTAGTAATAATGCTCACTTTTTGCGGGCAATCCACCCACTCGAACACATTTCCAACGTTGCCTAGCAACGGGTGCCGAGTGGTAGTTGAAGTAATATTTATATGGCGTTACCGGGGCAACAATAGGATGTTTTAAACAAACAGCGAAACCCAGTAACCCACCAAGAGTATTATGATAAAGAAAAATATTAAGAATAATAGTTAAAAACCACATTTAAATTAGTAATATCCTTAAATAAAATTAGTAAAATCATAACAATAAAACACGAATGACAAAGTAGGTATGATATTCTCGCAGAAATAAAAGTTAAAAACCACAAATTTCAATAAAGCAATTCGAATTAGAAAACTCGCAGTAGAATCGTGACAACACTTTCATAGCGAACTTAAATTCGTAACATCAAAACTGAATATATATAATGAACGGCTAAGAATTAACAAGAGAAACCCTCAAATAAATTGACCCGATACCTTTTCACCGGAATTAGGATACATGACATAACCATAATGATCGAGATACAACCATAAAGAATTTCTAAATAAAATTAAATCAACACGACTATCCATTTCTGAAGGAAAAGATCACGAAACGTGAAAGGAACCATCGAGAGTTTGATCATAAAGGTTTTTATTAACCAATAAAGGCAACGCGGGTGTGATTCACCCAGCGAGCACTACCAGAGATAGCGAAAGCATAGAACTTGTTGATCGAATTGTGTTAGAGAATGGGTAGTGAACTTCCGTGCAACATAATATTCCAGTAGGAAATGGCGACTCCTGTAAACCCAGAGTAGTAGAGGAATGGAAAGAGATTCAGTATTCGGGAATCAACTGAGAAGAGAGAGAACTCTGGGATATGGAACCAACGAGCACGATTTTCGATTAAGTCGGAATAACACCAAGAACGACATAATGAACCTAGAAACAAATAACCAGAAACTGTTAATATCGGAGAAAACCTGGAATAGAATCGCACAAATAATTTTTATGAGATGAGAAGCGATATTCCATTGATATGGTGAGAAGAAAACCTCTTAATTGTGTACAAAATATCCCTAATAAGAATACCAATCCACTGAAATTAATGTCATAAAAGAAAATAATAAACCACACATTAGTCAACTCGCCATAAACCTGATTGCAAGAACAGCGACGCCTTCTGCAGAGAAATCCAACCGTTGGTTTTCTCTAGTCAACCGGAGAATTGATTAAATGAATGAAAATAAATAGACAATAACTGGAAATAAATTCTACCAGCTTAATAAATAAAAATAAAAGATTTTAGTATAGTGAATTAAGATAAATAATTACACCCGAAATAATGAGGGAAAATCGACCAATCAAGCGGCGATGAACTGATAACCCTTCAGACATAAATACAGGGCTCAAATTTTATAATAATCACATAATATCATGTCCAACCAACGACAATTACACACTGAAGGTAGACGCGATATAAAGGAACGGATTGGAAACAGACGCCGAAACCGGCTATCACCTAATGATGCAGGCATGGAGAAGGACGCTACTTAACTACAACGAGATACTACATCTTTTATGTAACAACAAGTTTTCCTATGTAATTACGATTTATTTTCACTCCCAATGACTGACGACGATGAACCTTACGTGCATGACTACACAATATTTGACAAATAAATTCTTAAAATAAAATTTACAATTTACTATTAATTATATGGATTGTTTAGACCGCAGAGATCCACACGCGGATGGAGGGATGACTCCCGACTAACGTTGCAAGTACCGGATGGTTCTGCCGCACAATACCGACAAGAACTATTGGATCAAGGATATACTCTGGCCACGTATGGAGAATCTAGTTGGCCCCGACGACCAAACGATCGTGGAGATGAAATCGTGTTACCCAGTATAGCAATCAAGCGAGAACCGGGCAGGAATCCGACACGAGAAGCTCGCCAACGAGCGGAGTTCACTTTGATAAAAATGGAGAATCTGGAAAGGAAATATCACCGGAAGGTGAACATGGCCAGGCAACGATTATCACGTGTGAACCAAGACATCGCGAGCGGCCTGATTTCAAGTACCGACGGATGGGGTTTCGTTTGAGCTGGACGACCCGAGATTGGTAAATATAACTGCACCAACAAAACTGATTCTGTCGGAGCAACTAATCCAGCCAGTTCTTCGAAGTCGACTTGGACCAAGGCAACAAGGAGATCACGCATACGCCAGTCGACACCCGCAATGGACATTCACCAATCATTGTCGCCGAAACGTTCCATCCAAGGGTCATGACGGACTTGAAAAATGATCAAATTTGTATTATTTAATAAAAGTTAATGGTTAATCTTTGGATGTTTGATTTGTTTATTAAACGGAATAAAATCCATTGTAATAAAAAGAGTGAAACGAGTTTGAATTGATGACCTCATGCTATAAAACATAAATACGGAAGGGAGAAAGTTAAAGAAGTTCAAACAGACGATGATGAATTAATTTAAATAAATAAGTTATCATGAGACATGTAGTAAACGCTTTGTTGGGGTTAACATTACTCACAAACATACCTAAACAGTGGTGGATGAAATTAATTAATACGTCAAAACCCACTAATGTTAATGCTAATTATTCAAATATTTTTCAATTCAGGAATGGAGTCGACAAGAGTCCTCAGTCGAGAGCTGAAATATCTTCGACGAGAAAACATGAATCTACATCGACAGCTCCTACAGCAAAGCCGAGAAATTCAGCAAATAAAAGCCACTTGGGCTGAACCGACAAAGAGGAAATAGATTTATCAACGTCTCACCGTGGCCCAACAAGGCTGGAAGGACGAAAAGATGCTCAACCAAGCTCAACGAACTCAAATAAAAGGAGGGGAATGCTGTGACATATCCCTTAGTCTTCACCCCGGCACAGTTGGCCTATCGCGACCAGAATCCATTGAAAAACCCAAACAAACGGTCCCATCCACATGCCAGGCCAGGCAGGACTGAAAGATTACGAAGACGCACCCAAGGCGAAAACAAATAAATGATTAATTCGCGTTTTAATACCAGAACTCATTTGATGATAATATAATAAAATTGTGTTTTTGATATTTTGTTTATTGTTGATAATTAGTGTACACGAGTAAAATAATGAGGAAGTATTTAAGGGACCTAAAAGATAAGACGGGTAGAGGCCTTCTAACGGCAGCCCGCTGAACCCGACATAGGGCCGGACCTTAGGAGTTCTGACATCGGAACTCACCTTTGGCGGTCCTGTGACCAATGGTTGCAGTTCCAACGTTGCCTAGCAACGGGTAACCATTGGCGGGCATAAAATATTGTATGTAATGGGGTCAAGGTCACGAATACCACTAACCCCACAAAACTCTCTTAGCTCTATTCTAACATTTTGCACAATTTTTAACTTTTGGATTCATCTTCGCCCAAACTGGCAATTTTGTTGACTTTCCCGCTCTTTTTATATTTGTCCTTTAAATCGATTATAAAAGCAATTTGTTATTTTCTTTACAGCATTTCCCTTAACCCAATTTGTTTAATTAATTTAGGACTCTCGTGTTTCGCCTAACCTGTTTACTTAAGTTAATTGATGTCGGTTTTTATCCCGTGTCTCCGTCATCACCCAATTTCGTTCACTCTAATGTAATAATTTTGTTGACGGCCTGCATTTCTCACACTGCTTGGGCTTTCTATTAGCCAATTTTTTAATTAATTTTTTAAAAATATTTCCTTCTGGAACTTCAATCGATTTGATTTTATTATATCTAAGTAGGTAGAAGTGAGGCCACAATGACTCATCGATGACTAATCGAACCAAGGAATGAGTCACAATGATGAGTCATAAATAATTTTTCAAAACTTTTCCCAAACAAAGACATATACGCCTCTAGCAAATTTTTTTTTTCAAAATTTTTCCAAGTCCATTTAACAAAGAACTTTTCTCAAAATTTGTCTAAGTCACTTTCTATAGAAAAAAAATTTATAATATTATTTCAAATATTATTATTTTTATTATTACTTTTATTATTACTTTCATACTACCGTTAATAAAAATCAATAACAACAAATAACTGGTTAATACATTTATTAATATATTAAAAACCAAGAGCAAGTCCAAATTGGAGAATATATATTGTTTTGATCCACTTTAAATCTTTGAATCTTTATTGTCACATACCAGTTTTCATTCTCCTTGAACATGATTTAACATACGTAAACTATTTAAAAACATTCAAAACATTCGAATTCACAGCACTTTGCACTATAATCTTTGGATCCAATGACCTTATCAGCAATGCTTCACATATCACGCGTTCCCAATAATTATTAAAACTTCTCAACAAAATTCTAAAATCAGACATTCCTATTTCACTTTTACAGCCTCTATTGTGCTCACTAATATTGGTCAAACCCTTCAATATTTTTTTAATATTATTAAAATATTGAAAATTTTAAATTACATTAATTTTTTAAAAAATTATACATTAAATGAAAATTTTAAATTAAATAAAAATGATATGAATATATTGGTGGGTTTCTGGGTGTTGATATTTGAGACTATATGGTGGTTACTCAGACAACCCCATACAAATATTTTTCGCTTACCACTCGGCACCCGTTGCTGAGCAACGTTGGAACTGTGTTCGAGTGGGTCGATCGTCCGCAAAAAGTGAGCGCTATTGCTAATGCTATAATTGACCGAACGATCCATGGGTCCAACGAGCTGCCAATAGAAGGCCTGTGCTCGATTTCGATTTTTAGGTCCCATTATTCTCCTATATCTTTCAAGTGTAAACCTATACTCTCATATCCTTTATTTTTATGTCTATTTCCATAATTTCTCTTATCATTTTCCGTGTTGATGATTATTCTATGGCCTGTACACCCTTTGTTAAGTTAAATATTCCCACAGTATATCTTTTACCCTTATCCCTATTAAATCTACAATGTTCTCTGTTATTGATACTAGTATTGTCATTGTTGCTATTATATGTATTACCTTTATTAATTGTTACTACTATTACATTTATTATCATTCTTATTACTATAATTACCATCATATTTATTATTATTACCACTATTATTATTACTATTATTATAATAATAATCATTATTATCATTATTATTATAAGTACCATGATGATTATTATTATTATTATTATTATTATTATTATTATTATTATTATTATTATTATTATTATTATTATTATTATTATTATTATTATTATTATTATTATTACCATTGTCCTTACTATTATCATTATTATTATCAAGTTTTTACTAGGGATCCTTCCTTATTCCTCAGCTTTATAAAATATTTTTCTTATGTAAAAATTTAGCCGTAATTCATCTGTATTTTTCCGGTTTTCGATAAAGTATTTTTGTTAAATCGAAAAATTTTAGCAGCGTACCGCCCTTATTTTACAGTTTTATAGGATATTCTACTAACAATTGAACAACATTCTACCTTTATTTTACTACTTTCTATAAGTATTTTAATTAATTCGGAAAATTTGAGCAGCGTTCTGCCCATATTTTCCGTTTCAATTCAAAATAATTTAATTCTTATTTAAAAACATTATTTTTCATGAATTTAGTCGTTCGGATTAATCTTTTTACGATGGCTATTCATTTTAACTGTTGCAACGATTTCGCAATTTTTCCCGCTACCCATTCCCTCTCTTTGTTCTTATGATCTATTTATGTTCATATTATATTTAATGAGTGCCCACTGGACTACTCGGTGTTAGATATTTTGAGCCGATTGTTGTTAAAAAATTTATGTCAATTTTTCAGGAAACGGATGATGAAGAAGCAGCCACAAGACCACTCCCTTACCTTCCAATTTCCCCCATAAACGGATAATATTGACGTTCCAGCTCCTGCGTTCTCACGCCGGAACCTTCACGGGCACGAACTATTGGCGATTATACACGAACTTACACAGTTCACTAGTTATGTTTAATTTTGCTTTCTTGTTGTATATTTTGGCTGTGGGCCGAAAAAGAATTCATAAATAAATAAATTTTACCATAGTATTTGGAAAAAAAGTTTCAACGCACGAAGGTTGTAGATAGAAAATATTTATTCTGCATATTACATCGTTAAATTCGTTCGGCCACATACGACAATTGATAATTGATAAAAACATTGTGAGTAAATACCATTCGAAAATCATTGTATCCATTCCATAAATTTAATTCGAAAAATTCACCGTGTACATTCCATAAATTTAATTCGAAAATTCGCTGCGTATATTCCATAAATTTAATTCTAAAATTCACCGTGTACATTCTATTAATTCCAGTCGAAAAATTCAATCAATAATTATACACTAGCCGAGAGTGGTCGTGTTCAGGCAAAACACTTACCCGTGTTAATTGCTTGAATGCACGGCTCTCAACTAGTTACGCACATCAACTAACTTTCTAAAGCTAAGTTGAAATTTTCTCTCTGAAAAATAAGACTGAAATTTTGTCTAAACATATCAGTATATATACCTATCATTTGGCCTTAACCTTGCGTGTTAGTTTTACTGCGATTAAACAAAACTCGACCTTGAAATTATTTGTGTTATCTAAGTTAAATTTTTATTTATTTCTTAATTTAAATTGGCAATTTATTTTTAACATTTTTAACATTTTTAATTAAATTTTTTCAGCTAAAAATATTTTATTTTATTCATTTAATTCATTAATTTTTACTTTTATATAAATGGTCATTTTACGGTCGAATTTTCTTGTTATTATGTTATTTTTTATGTAGATTTCGTGCAGTTCTTGATGCATTTTGTATTTATTTTATTTTACTTTTATGTTTTTGATTTTATATTTATTTATATTCTCTCAGATTTTAAAATGTTTAGTTGGTGTTGTATATTGTATTTTAAGTTATCTTGGTGCTGGGTTTTTGTGCAGTATTACTGATGCATTCAAACAATTCTCAAGGCTATTTGTGTTCTGGCCCAACAATATTTTATAAATATTTATTTATTACAAAATTAAATTAATAAAAAATAATTTGTTTAAATTAAATGTTAATTCATAATATTTTTAGTTGGTTTTGAGTACCTGAAGATGATAGTTATGCTATCGAAATATATTGTACGAAAAGTTTTTTATTGGCGTTATCTTTTAATTAAATCGTTGCCAAATTTATTTAATTATTTATTAATAATAATAATAATAATAATAATAATAATAATAATAATAATAATAATAATAATAATAATAATAATAATAATAATAGTTATTTCTGAACAACTATTCATTGTGGTTCTAAAAAGAACCGTTTTCATTCTCAATTTTTTAACAATCATTATTTGTGGCCTTAATCCATCTTTTATCATTGCAGTTAGTAATTGTGATCTCAATTTCACATATCTACATTTGAGGAAGAATGAGTCTGTGTCCCCGCCTATGATATTTATTTGGCAATTGAACTGTGCTCGATATTTTGCCGGTTCAATATATTGGAATACATCCTGAGTTTAGATAGGTCTAGCACTGTTTGACCAATTTAGCTAGATCTATCTAAATACACTACATCTTTATTTAGTAAAAGAGCGATCAAATCATCTGCAATTTTTATTGACCTTCTAAAAGTTGGTTTTGATGTATATTTAACCAATTTCTCCGCATTGTTACATAATCTGAGATTTATTCTTTTCTTCAGATTCTCCACTGTTTTGCCATAAACACTATTATTTAATAGTTTATAAAAGTCCCGATCTAAACTATTTGTCGATTCAGCTAGAAGTCGGGTATTTGTGCTGATATATTCTTTCAGTATCGGTTTTTGTGTAAATTTTATTGCTCGATGTATATTTATAACTTCTACTCCAAGGGCCATATATAATTTTAAAAGACACCAATGGATAACGTAATTATTTTTCGGATGATGGGTTAATAATAATTTCGGTACATTGGAATTTGGTGGACACATTTTTTCAGCAGCTACCGGGAAATCGTCTAGGAGATCGTGAATATTAGACGGAATAACTAAATCCACTTCCACAGTGTATCCATATGATAATGTTTCCAAATCCGAACTAATGCAGTCAAATCAAATTGTTAATAATTGTACTTCATTGTATATCCACTCAAAATCGCTGTCTCGTAAATATTGGCTTAATGCCCAGCCGTACAAGTTGTTTATATATATATATAAAGCAACTCGGTTTCTTCATCTGTAACCGCGTGGTGCTTGTTTACAAATGTGAGACCACCACGGATTCCACCTTCAAAGAAATTGTACATTTCCATATCGATCAACAATTCAACTGGATCTTTTAATGTCATGATCGCAGATGTCAAACTCATACCGGGGATTCCAAAAAAGTTGAGTGATTCAAGTCCATTATGAGCTTTTGATCTTGCTTGAAATTGTTGGAAGAAATCGACAAGCAAAACCACGTCCAATTTTAAATAAGTTTGTAAATAATCCATAAGAGTTTCACAACTCGTTTCTTGTTATATTTTTTGAGCTAACTCATACTCCTCATATGTAACACCTTCCCAAATAGGATGCAATTCATATGTTGTTTCTAAAATATCCTGACTAGTGGCAAAATCAAAAGGAAATATGCATTTGTTGTTAATAATTGCTCCAATAGTAAACACAGAACGAGTTATCTGAAATTCTGTCAGTGTTTTTACTGCGTTATGCAATGAAGAATTGACAAATTGGTATGAGTCAATAAATCTCACAGTAAATTTTCCCAACCATACTATTAGGCTTAAAAATTTCTCAGTGCTTGTTGGAATGCAACTGAGACTCCAATGAGAAAATTGATAAGGGCCTTGTTTCAATATATGATGTAGATCATAACCTTTTAGATTATGAAATACAACATGTAATGTTTCTCGTATTTTTCGCTGTTTATTACATAAATTACATGCAGCTCCGAGATATTTTCCTGTAAAGTGATCATGGTCTCTCACTTTCTACAGCATTGGCTTTTTACATAAGTAGCGATCGATCGCTAAACTAAACTCCAATTTCTCTTGGGTTGTCAAAAAGTTCATTTGGACATGTCCTCTTGTCTTGTAATAAACTTTGATAATATTCTCTACAATATTTTCTACTTCAACCAGAAATCTGTATACACAATATGGTCCGATAAAATGCAAATATTTTGTAGCCCCTGTAAAATTATTTACCAGTAAAAGGCCCGCAGCAATTGGTAAATGTTTCTGATTATCTCTTTCATCCAGAGACAAAACCGCTTCGAAGTCTGTATATATGACAAATGGAGAAGTTACCATTTTTGACCAGTCATTAAAATACAAGTCACTGTTTTCGGGCCACGTGTACAATGTTGTTCCTAGTTGGTTTTTTCTGCATAATTCCACATGCCTGTCAAAAGCTATTTGTCTCACACAATATGCATTGGATACGTACAGGGCAATTATGGGTTTTTCTACAGTTCATTAATCTCTGTAAATCTTGAACTGCTGTATAATGGTATTCACCATTAGATTCCCGTAATAACAAATACATCGGTGTAACTCCAGTTACTTTACTCCGATGTATTATATCAATATGAGGATGTTTCAAAATAATATCCACATTGTCGATATCAATCATATTTTTATCGTTATATTTGAGGACATTGATTGCAATACCTTCGTTTTGCTTCTCGAATTTTGGAATATCCTTTAATTTCATCGGCATATCTAATTCATCGTATACCATTTCTGACAGAAATGGTACATAATTTTGAACATTTGTGTTATTTTCCATGATCACATCTTTTTTCAAATTAGCTAGTACGCTGTAAACAAAACACAAATTGTCCTCATTTACCACATTTACTATAGCATTTTTATTTACTAAGACTTTCGGGTTTGTAATATAACTTCTTCCAGTCAATCTGGAGATTTCTGAAACCTTGTTAACTTTGAAATTTATTTCGATTATTCTTATCAGTTGCCACCCATTTCCAAGTTTGGACCTGATATGAATTTTTTCATGCAATTTTTCAATACCGTCTGCTAAAAACTTTTGAAAATTATCTGGTTTTACATTCACTGCTTTATTAGAAAATCGTGACGTTTTGTATTCGCCATCCTTTTCAAAATCTGTATCTATTCCGAATTGGACTTTTACAGATTTCATTTCCTTTATTTTTGTTAATAATTTGTTTTTAAGAATTTCAGGCGGATTTATCTCGTTCATGTTGTTGAATGTCATTGTTATTATTCTGTGACAATTTTTTAAATCAGATTGAATAGCTAATTTTTCTTTAGGTATATAATCTTCTACCGCTTCCACCGCTTCTTCTGATTCCACCACTTCTGTCGCTTCTGCTGCTTCCACTATATCGTCATCTGATACTATAATAACATCATAATCTATAGCGATGATGCTATTGTTTTGAATATCTATCTTATTACTTATAAAAACTCTTTTAAAAAATTCATTTTTATCTGTTTTAAAGGATGTTCCTTATGGTTATTATAAAACATTTTGTAAGGGCTAGTGAATAGAGCTTCGCAAAATAAGCATAAATAATATTTTATATTATTATATTTTTTTAAATAATATTTTTCCATTGTAAAATGACATTTTTTTTCGTCATGAATTTTTGACGTGCAAATATTTTGATAAATATTACCTTAATTTAAAAAACATATTTAATTTTGATTAATTTATCATATTTGTTGTCAAAGTTAAGTCTAATATATTTTCATTTAAAAATTTATTATTAATGCATCGAATATTATAACTTTATTTTAATTATTATTATTGTTAGAAGCTATAACATTCAATTCTTCAGTCATCAAAATAAATTACTAAGACTATTAAATCCAAATTATATTTCATAAAATCTGATTATATAAACAAATATTCTTGGGACATTTTCTAAATTTTAATTTCAACCAAATATCAACATACCATTGCATTCATACTTGAATTTCAATTTTATTAAAAATTATTTTATTTTAAAATTTCAATTATCATTTCAATTTTAATATCTTAAAATAATTTAAGTTTCAATTAAAACTTTACAAATTTTAATCGTGAACTAATTTAATTTAGTATTTTAATTTTAATTCCTCACATCCCCCTTTTTTAAAATGTTTGATCTTCTCAACATTTCTGACTACCATCTTCCCATTTTGATCCTTAAGTAAGTAGCTCCGTTCATGTATTTTCTTTATCACTTTGTACGGCCCTTCCCACCTTGCATCGTCTTTATTTCGAATTTCTTGTTTGATCAAGACCACATCTTCCATTTCAAAATTTCTCACTGTTTTGCTTATTTTTGGTTTTAGTGTTTTATCCTCTATTCTCTTTTCCATATCTTCTCTATTTATTTCTTTATTCGAGTACCATTTCATTCTGTCGATCTTCCTCCCAAATATAATCTCTGCTGGGCTTACTCCCGTTGTTTTTTGAACTGTTGCATTTAACGTATATTCTATTTCTGGCACTATATCAGCCCAGTTTTTCCTTCCTCCTTCATTCAATGACGCGTTAATATACTCTCTGATTGTTCTGAATTGTCTTTCAATAATACCATTCGTGTTATGGTGATATGGGCTTGAGAAAATTAATTCAATGCCAGCTGTCTTTGCTAGTTCTTTTATGCTTCTTGCTTCAAAGTTCTTCCCACAATCTACATGAAGTTCTTTTGGCGCTCCAAACTTTAATATCCATTTATTTAATAACGTCTCACTAATTGTTCTTTCGTCTTGCTTGTTTATGGCCGTTAATGAGATGTATTTACTATAGTGGTCAATGATTCCGCAAATATATTTCTTTTTGTTGAACGTTTCTTTCAATGGCCCACATATATCCATATATATCTTCTCGAATGGTTCTGTACTCTCTTTTGTCTTGGTTGTTATCGTTTTCATTTTCTGACATCTTTCGCAGTTCTCAATTACCTTTTTTACTTCCGTTGCTAGATTTTCCATGTCGCAGTTGTTCTGGATATATTTTGTTACTTTCTGTGCACCTGCATGGCACAGCAATACGTGTACTTCTTTTATCATCCTCTGTCTATTATCTGACGGTATCCATATTTTACCTTGTTTAGTTAGTACCGTGTTGTTTTCCATTATGAACTTACAATCTTTATTTTCTAACTTATTCTTTATTTCTTGGACCTCCATATTGTCATTTTGCCACTTGTTATATCCGCCTTCTGCTGTTACTGTTAATATTCTGGTTTTAATTTTGCCGGTTTTTGCGTCTTCGTGTTCCATCATACACTGTACACATGTTCCGCATGTTTTCCTGGATAGCATATCCGCGTTTGTATGGCTTGTTCCTTTCCTGTATTCCATTTTAATATCCAGACTGCTTAAATAGTTGATCCATGTCTGGAATTGAGCCGTTATTGGTTTCTTCGTTGTTACCATAAACGTAATAGCTTTATGGTCCGTTCTCAGTACGAATCTCTTACCATATAAGTAGTGGTTGAAATGTTTACAAAAATAGTATATTGCCAATAATTCTTTTCTGGTAATGCAGTATCCTTTTTCGTGGCTGCTCATCGCATGTGAACCATATGCAATGACATGTTCATGTCCTTTTTCATCCTTTTGCGAAAGAACTGCTCCAATAGTATCGAAGCTCGCGTCTGTGTCTAATATAAATTCTTTTCTGAAATCTGGAAATACCAATACTGGGGCGGTTATCAATGCTTCTTTCATTTCCCCGAAAGCCTTTTCACACATCTCTGTCCATCTTATTTTCTCATTGTTTTTTCCGCATATACTTTCTAGTGCTCTTGCCTTCTTTGCATAGTCTTTTATGAACCGTCGATAATAGTTACAGATACCCAGAAAGCTCCTCAGATTCTTCACACATTTTGGTTTTTGAAATGATTGTATTGCTTCTATTTTAGTATTATCTGTTTGTATGCCGTCTTTATTTATTATGTGTCCCAGAAACTTCACTTCTTTTCTAAATATTTGACATTTTTCGGGGTTCAATCTTAGTCCTGCTGTTGCGATCTTCCCTAGGACTTTTCCAAATATGTTATAATGGTCTTCTTCTGTCTTTGTGAATATTAGGATGTCGTCTAAATATACCATCACTCCATCTTTCCACAAGTCTTTCAATACTTTCGTCATTAATTCTTGAAATGTTCCTGGTGCCGCTGCAATACCGAACGGCATCCTGTTAAAACAGAACTGTCCTTCTTTTGTTGAGAATGCTGTTTTCTCTTGAGATTCTTTATCTAACTTCACTTGGTAATAAGCATTTCCCAAGTCGATTGAGCTAAAATATCTGGATCCGTGTAGGATGTCTAAAATTTCATCTACATTTGGCATTGGAAATGCTTGTCTTTCTGTTATCTTGTTTAATTGTCTGAAGTCTAGACAAAGCCTGATGTCTTTTTTCTCTTTCTTCCATACACAAACTAAAGGTGTGTTCCACGGTGAATTGCACTTCCTAATTATTCCGTTGTTTTCTAGATTTTTTATTGCTTCCTCAATCTTGTCTTCCAAATTTATTGGCTGACGTCTCGGTTTAATCATTATTGGCTCTCCTTTCGTGATGATCTTATGTTTTATCAGATTGGTACACCCAATGTCCCATTTATCTGCCATAAAAACATTCTTGTTTGCCTGAAATATTTCTAGCAGTCTCTTATTTCCGGTAACTTTTAAAACGTCGATGGCATGACGTAATCTTTCTTCATCTGTTATAATCCGCCCAAATCTAGCTTCTATTTCGCAAATGAAATCACTACGTTTTTCATGTTCTTCTAGTATACATTTCAATTCTATACCAAATAACCTTTGTAGTTCTACTCCTCCAATAATTTCTGGTATTAAATTCTTTACTATAATGAATGTTACATTTCTTTCCATACTGCTCATTTTAACATTGATGTTTAGTTTACCCATAGTTTCTAATCTACTGTTGTTTGCACATCTTAGCGATTCCCTTGTTTCTAATATTTCGATATTTTCTAATCGATCAATTACAGATTTAGCCATCACATTAATTCGCGCTCCTGTATCCAATAAACAATCTACTTTCCGCCCTTGGATATCCAGTGTTGTACTCGGTCTACCTTGCATTATATTATATGTTATTACTGGACTTTTTTGTTCTTCTACTGACAAAATATTCTGCTCTCTAGTATCTTCTACAATTTCATTAATACACACGTCTCCATTTTTCTTTAGGAATTTGTAAATTTTCTCTATCGTTCTTTCCTCGTGTTTTACTACTTCATTTACTTTACACTCCTCTTTAAATTTTTTCTGACTTTCCTTATCATTCGACTTTTTAATTTCTACACTACTATTATTATTAATATCACGTTCAAAAACACTACAATCTTTATCAATCATACAATCATCATCCATACTTAAATTACACATACCGTTAGCATTCATTCTTTGGTTGAAATCAATCTTACTTAGTAAATTGCTCCGATCAATGTCCCGTTTGACGGAGCGTGCTCGTTTGGGTCATTCTCCCTGTTATACTCGTCTGGCTGGCTTGACTGTTTTGTATTCATCATCTCATCATCAGACTCGATAGCTGCAATATCTTTTCTGTTATATTGTTGGTTTCCCCATTGTCTTTGATGTACGTTCCTTGGTTGATACATATCTTCCCTTTGTTGATAGGTATTTCTTTGAATTCTTCCTCCTGACATCTTCCTTTGGTCTCGATCTCTTCCTTGATTTCGTCTTTCCATATTTGTGTAGCACTCTCTTTCTTTGTGTCCTCGTGCATTGCATCTATGACATTTGATTGTTGGGCATTCTCTTCGTATGTGACCTTCAACACCACATGCATAACATTGAAATCTTCTTTTTATATTACATTCTCTGCTACTGTGTCCCGGCTTTTGACACGTCCAGCATTCTATCACTTTAACTCTTGTCTCTGGTTTCCATTCGTTGATTTCTCTCTTCGTGGCTCCAACTTGTACTACATCTCTATAAGTTCTTCCCCCAGTTGTAGGTCGTATTGATCTCACCGTGTTTACTTGTTCAATAACCTTGTTAACTTTTTCTATCTTCTTTATAGTTTCTTTAATTTGTTCCGCCGTTTTGAGATCTTTCATTTCGATTTCTTTCCTGACTTCTTTATCTCTTACACAATGTGTCAATAAACATTTCTGAATTTCTTCCTCATTCCAAGTGTGTGAGGCCAATTTTTTAGTCATTTTTGATATTTTCTCTATAAATATTTCCGCTGAATCGTTACCTTGCTCGTAGTTCAAGGCTTCTCTTAAGTCATCAATCAATGACGTTGGTCGATGAAAAGCTGCTCTTAATTTCTGTTCAACGGTTTTACCTTCTGCGGCTTCATATTCTTCAATCAAAGTCCTGTCCAGAAGTGTAATAACTAGTACCATTTGTGTCTTCACTGGTGTCTTCGTTATTTCAAAGAACCTCTGACATTCTTTGATAAATAATTCGAGGTCATCTCCTCTGTGGAATTTCTCTGGAAGTAATCTTCCAATAAGCAGATCCGTTGGAATGGTCGCCATGTTAGAAGCTATAACATTCAATTCTTCAGTCATCAAAATAAATTACTAAGACTATTAAATCCAAATTATATTTCATAAAATCTGATTATATAAACAAATATTCTTGGGACATTTTCTAAATTTTAATTTCAACCAAATATCAACATACCATTGCATTCATACTTGAATTTCAATTTTATTAAAAATTATTTTATTTTAAAATTTCAATTATCATTTCAATTTTAATATCTTAAAATAATTTAAGTTTCAATTAAAACTTTACAAATTTTAATCGTGAACTAATTTAATTTAGTATTTTAATTTTAATTCCTCACAATTATATACAAATTTGTTTTCAGTAATGTTTTCGAAATTATCAATTTAGGTAATTGAATAGTAGCAATTCAATAATTTCATAATGACTTTATTACAAATTATAGTAAAATCATTATAAAATCATTTAGTGTACATATTTCGTTACTAAATATGTTATAAAACTATTCTCTGATCTTTTATAAAAAAATATGTTAATTTATTAAGATAATATACATTCAAAAATAAAAAACATTAAAAGTTATAAGATGGAAAGTATAAAAATTTCACATTATTCATAATTTCTCATTAATAATATTTTCTACTTTTATGAAATATAAATTATAGAATTAGATTAAAATATATTTCAACAATAAAAATTAAACATTTTGCTAAAAATGTTATAAAACTATTCTCTGATCTTTTATAAAATATGCTAATTTATTAAGATAATATTAAGAATAATATACGTTAAAAATAAAAAATTATAAAATAGCATAGTATAAAAATCTAAAAACTTAAAATCTAAATTCATAATTTCATATTAAAATAATATAAAAACTATTCTATCTTACAAATAGATTAATTTACAAATTATAATAAAATCATTATTAAAATCATAAAGTTACACATCTTAAAAGAATATTTTGTTACTAAAAATTTCATAAAACAATTCTGTGATTTTTATTTAAAAAAATATGCTAATTTATTAAGATTAATACTCCTTAAAATTGAAAATCTTTAAAAATGATAAGAGGGCAAGTATAAAAAATTTAAAATTATTCATAATTTCTCATTACTAATATTTTTATGAAATATAAATTATAGAATTATATAAAAATGTATTTCAACATTAAAAAATTAAATATTTTACTAAAAATTTTATTAAATAATTATACTTTTTTATGAAATAGAATTAAGTTAAAATTAAATCTTATTAAATAATTTACTAAAAATTATTAAATTCTTACATTTCGGTTTTGAACGTTTAGAAAAGCTGGCTCCTTCCTTCATCAGCATATTCATATTCATTCTGTTGGATTCATCCATAAAATTGGGCATAGTCATTCTGTCAGATTCCTCCATAACCATAGGCATATTATTCATTGGCATATTTTCAACTAAAAACCTTTATTAATAATAATAATTAATTAATAACTATACCATTTTCATCAAGATCCACACCGAACAGATTTGATCCATCTCCATTAATTTTAGCCTTCTTGTGTTCACCCATAAAAAATCGGCAAATATTCCCTAAATTAATTATAAATTTAATTCAAATAAAAATAATAAATTTACTTTTTAATAAATTTAATGTTTATACTTTAAAAGAAATTACTTTAGTCATTATCCAATGAGATTGCTTAAATTAATTTCCAACCAATCACAATCGAGATAGAGCATGCATAGACGAGTTGTGGTGTTACAAAGACATAACACGAATAAACATCATGTGATAGTTACAAAGAAATATTAACAAAGACATATGCATGACACATTAAATAACAAGGACATATGCACATGAAATGCACATCATATGTTTATTAACAAATTATGTATTGGTGGGTTACAGGGTTCCAAATCTTGCTTATCCTTCTAGTTGCCCTCGTAACGCCATACAAAATGATACTAATCGCCACTTGGCACCCGTTGCTAGGCAACGTTGGTAATGTGTTCAAGTGGTGGATTGCCCGCAAAAATTGAGTACCATGTGCTAGTACTATAGTTGCTCGGACAACCCTCGGGTTCACGAGCTGTCGATAGAAGACCTATGCTCGCTTTGCTCTGTCCCTCATGATCATTCAAGATTAGGTTCTTATCTGCCTGCTGAGAGATGAAATTAAGGTTGAGTAACATGATGCGACTGTTTAGCATATAAATATATCAACGGAACAAATTAAATTAAGAACACGACTACCCTATTTATTTAGCAACGCGCGCAATGTTTACAGGTTACTGATTTTGAAGCTGGATTGCTCGACGTCGGGCCCGTTCCTTACGTCCCGGTCGACGATTGTTAGCTGGAGGGATGGATTGTTTCACTGGTTGGGTGTTCTTCTGCGACATCTGGGTTGGGGCGAAGACGAGCGGGTATGTTACCGCTTCCCCTTCCCGGCAGACTGCTAGGGCGACTTCGAGTCCCCGAATTTGCGTGCGCAGGCTCTGGTTGAGCTGCCGTTCCTCTGTCCAGCCTTTCTGTGCTGCGGTCAGGCGGTGGTACAGTGTTTTTACCTTTTCTGGTTCCCTCCAGGTTGCTTTAATCTGTTGTATTTCGCGGGTTAGTTGAATAATCTGCGTGTGTAATTCCGCGTTTGTCTGTCTCGCGTGGTTCAATTCAGATTGTAAGATTTGTAAGGAAGACATTACTACAATCAAATAGATGATGTTAATTTATTCTTGATCAAGTTATATAATTGTTTATTTCGTTAAACAAAACACGAATGACTCTAGCTATAAGAAAAAGAAATAACACGTAAATTTCTAATATTTTAAATCAATTACTACATAAAGTCTATCAGTGTTGGTTTACTCGTCCGGACAATATCTCTTCAGGCTCCGCTTGAGAGCCTCAACGGTATAGGGTCTTCTGGTGTCTCGAACTGGGTGAGGTGGATAGGCGACTGCAATCCGCCCGGCAAGGATGTCTTCGACCACGTTCGCAAGGTACATCCTTGCCTTAACCACCTGTAAATCAACCTGCTCCTGCACCCTTTCCCATTGGGTGAGGAGCTCCTGTGCGTGCAGGTAGGTCTCCGCAGCTGGATATTGCCGTTCCGAGAGACATGATCGTTGCAACTGGTTGAGTATTCTCAGGGTCGGCGGGACTCCTGGCTGTTCCTGTTTGGCGGTCTCTCGACGGGTAGCTCGTTTGGGCGACATGTCTAAACATTACTGTTATTAGGTTCGCTTGGTTTATCATTCTAAGTTATTAGCAAGCAAATTGGATCTATGTTACTAGTAAGGGTGTCATACGCGTGACCATTGCCTTCCTTTACGCTATGGGACATTAATAAGCAGGTTGGGTTACTTAGTAGGTCTGGTCCTTTAAGGTGCACTCCTTTATAGGGAAAATATATAATTAATCGTATGGATGAGATAACCTGATGTTTAACTTATTCGATATATGCGTATAAACATTAAAATTTTTCATGTAGGCGGATACTCGTACATTGACTTAAGGGAATTTGCACATTGATTTAAAGTTTGTTTACTAACTTTAATTACAGTTGTTCGAACTTTAAGATTTAGGCCGGACGTTGATCCGAGATAACTTAGTCGCGTGTAGGTGCATCCTGGTGGGCGAATGATTTCCGGCGGATTTTACCATTACCACTCAAGCGGTTGACGAAAGGTGATTTACGTTGTTTACATCCGGTGATTGCATTATTTGTGTCATGTTTTCAGAATTACTGGTCAAATGTTCGCCTACACTCGATTATCTCAATTTCCGGTAAGTTATTTCGTTGACTAGTTTGAATGTACTTTACTAACAAATTCTAGGAAAACTTCTACGCTTACCGAGATTTCTAAATAGATGCGATACCCTTCTGTTGGAATAACTTCGCTATGTGGAACTTCATTTGTTCACTAATGTGATATTAATACAAATTTTCGCTTATCCTAAACTTTGGTTTTTTCAATTATATTAATTTAATTTACGTAAATATTCATTCACTTTACCGCTAATTAATTTACTGTACATCCTGAATTTACGATAATTGAAGAAACCTATTTTATAGATAAATTATTCTAGTTCTAGTTAAGAGATTATATTATCAGTAATAAATATCGACATCTGTTATTCCAATTTCTAATAGTCTTCCCTAAGGCTATTTGGATCAACTATTACTTTAGCCCACAAAGTTATTTTAATGTTAATCGTTTTAAATCCGTGAATCCAGTTTTACTTTAATTTACGTTTTTACGGTTATTCAATTCACCTCTAATCTTAATCTATGAATTACTTTAATCCACTAATCATAGCTCGTTAAGGAACTTATTTTGTTTATCCTTATTCAATATTTTACTTTACCAAAACTAGATTATTTGGGTTTTTTCTCAATAGTTATTTGCACTAATTTAATCATTTTTACTGTTATCAATAAATTGTTTCAATTTAATAAACGATATATTTATTTGTATTCGTTTTATTTTTAATCAATAATTTAATCTAAATACTTGATTTGCTCAATCACTTCTTCAATTTTATCAAAATGAATTAACGGTGGATTATGTGGGGTGACATTAATTTTTAATCAACAATTTAATTAAGGGATTTCATACTGTTATTCGAAAATCGTTTTACCTTTAATTGATACGTTTCTTTATTTGAAATCAATGAATTTGATTCTTAACTGCTTTCATTTTTATCGGGGGTTGATTTTGATTAGATCAATACATTACTCGTTCTTACTCAAAGATCAGATTGCTTTTATTGAAATGAATTATAATAATTTAATTGATGAAATTATTTGCCATTACCCTAATCAATAATTTACGAGCATTTAAATTATCTTTACCCAATATTTACTTTAATTTTTAGCCATAAAACACTTTACTTCTACAATCAATGGTTAATTTAATTTTTATCAATGATCTCAATTTAATCGAATTCAATGATTCCCAATAAATTTTATTTATTTCAAAATGTTAATCCAAAATAGTTATAACAACGATTTCAGTTGATTTAACCCAAGTACCCTTTCCCTTTAATAGGCCTTAGACGCATATTGTGTTCATATTATATTTATTGAGTGCCCACTGGACTACTCGGTGTGATAATTTTAAGCCGTGTGTAATATAAATTTAGGTCGATTTTACAGAATTGAGAAACGAGGAAGCAGCCAGAGACTTCTTCCTTATTTCTCGCTTCAGCTATAGGGATAATATTGACGTTACGACCGCTGCGTTGCGCACGCTGAGTCTTCACGGGTACATATCATTGGCGATTTTCCACGCACTTACATGCCTCTGTACTATGTCGATTTTATTTACTTGCGTTATGTGTCGGCTGTGGGCCGGAAAAATTTCGACATTTTAATTTAGTTTAAGAAAAAAAAATATATATCAAACAATTTATGTACATTAATAATATTTATTAGTTAGGACAAAATAACAGAATTACCCTTCATAACCATTCCAAAAATCTTCATACAATAGCATAAAATATCATAACAGAAAGCATAAATGCCTCTCTCCCCACGTCGCCGTCAAGCAGAGCTCTACAGAGATGCTATGAACGTGACGTGGAAAAAGGGCTCCAACCAAAATATTTCTCACCTAAAAATTCGGATTTTCACAGTAATTTCAAATCGAAAATATAGTTTGTGTCGAACAACAGTTTAGATTTTCAAAAAAATTTTCAAAATGGTTCTAAAAATAGTTAAGTTTCGAAAACGGTTAAAATGGTTAAGTTAAATGTGAAAATGGATCAGTATTTATACCTATTTTTCTCGCGTGTGAAATTTGATGCAGTAAAACAAAATTCGACCTTGTTATTTTCTAGTAAATTCTATTCTTTAATTTTATTATTTTTTGATTTATTTTTATAATTTTTTATTTCGAATTTTTATTGAATTATTACTAATTCAAAATTTTTGATTTAAATTTCATTTTAATGAACTTTAATTGATTTTTTCAATTTCGTCGAATTTGTTGTGTTTTCTTGTTGTATTTGTGTAGGTATCGTGCGGATCTTGGTGCATTTTGTTATTATTTTAATTTATTTTTATGTTTATTATTTTATATTTAATTCTCTTATTTCTCAGATTTTATCGGGTTTACTTGATGTTTCAGTGGGTTTATTTAAATTGCGTGTTATTTTTGCGTGTGTGTTTCTGATCCATTTAAACATTTCTCAAGGCCGTTTACGTTGTGGCCCAACAGTATAAACAAATTATAATGAAAAATATTAATAATAATAATAATTATAATAATAATAATAATAATTATAATTATAATTTCACAGCAATGTCACAATTAAATGAAAAAGGTAAATATTAATTTAATTTAATATTATTATTATTTTATTAAGATGTTCTCATAAAATACTTGGCGGAAAAAATACTCGAAATTACTGGGATAAATATATATGAATACCTATTGGTGGATGAAGAATATGATAATCAATCTATGAGCATGGAAGAAACTGATGAAGAGACTGAGGATATGAATAATGATATGAACACAAAATGTGGCGATGATGAATGTGATTGTAATGAAATAAATGTTAAAGAATAAAAGTTTTGTAATTTACAAAAATTAATAAAAATAAAGCATAAAACATTTATTATTTTTTCAAAATATATTTTAAACTAAAATAAATTGAACTAAGTCCAATCATAATTAAAATAAGTTTTGTTTTGGTGGAGAATTTTCTTTTTTCAGCAAGCATATTGATATTATCCCATGATACGTTTTCAGCTACCCATGGTGAAATCTCATTTTGAATTATCTATTTAATATTAGTAAAATATTTTTAATTAAAAACATTATACCTGTAAAGACCAATAGAAATATCTTTCACAATACTCACCCGATCTTTGAAGAATTATCTTCATATACATGAAGGACACAATGACTCGTGACCACTTCATATTTTCCAATAATGCATAAAACACTCCCTTGAATGCATTTTCCTTTTCATTGAGTGTTGATCTAGAAAGGATCCATGAAAATTCTATGGGATTCCTTCTGTAAACTTTCAGGGCTTCATCCACAAGAAATTGAAGATTGGTAATAAGTCCATCTTCTTTCTCTTCTGTTAACAGATCGTTTAAAATATGAATTGTTTGTTGGTTCATTTTGAAATGAATTATAAAATTGTTAATTTTATTTATACCATTGCCCGATTATATATAAGAGATTTTATTGGTTATTATTATTTTGTTGAAAAAATAATACTAATTATAATAATAATCATAGTATAAATAATAATAATAATAATAAAAAATTGGTTATAATAATAATAATGATGATGATAATAATAATAATGATAATATTTGAAATAATAATAATATTATAAATTAAAAATATTATAAATTATAATTTTAAATAATATTATAAATTTTTTTCTATAGGAAAGAGAATTTTGAAAGTTATTTATGACTCATTCCTTTGTTCGATAAGTCATCGATGAGTCATCGTGAGCTCATGAAAAAACGATGAGTCATCGTGGACTCACTTCTACCTATTTATCAAGATTCATCTCATCATTTGGCATCCGCCCATATCTGTTTATCCTGCTAAATATTTATTTAAATTTTTTTATTAATTTTGCACTTTTAATCATTTTTTTGAATTTTAATGTTTTTATTGATTTTCCTTTTTGCTTCTGTCAATTTTTGTCAAACCTTAACCAAACCAAAAGCAATGTCCATGATTAAATTTTAGTGACGAACATTATCGATTTAATAGTTTTTGAAGTATTTTGGAGTTAAGTAGTTATAAGTTTTCCATTGTTGATATAAAAAATCTAGATGTAAAATTTATTTAAAACAAATGATATTTAAACAATTTAAATATCGAATTAAACTACATATTATTTTGATATTAAAATAATATGTTATATTACTCTCCCCTTTTTATGAAACATCCCACTTTATTCTTCGTATTTGATGGTATCTTTGTTTTGTAGTTCCACTTGATGGGTAGAGATAAATTTTCTGATTTTATATTGGTCTTCGTATTAAATTCCATCTTTGATTCTATTTTGCGGTTCTTTTAGAATTAAAAAATTAACTCTGTTCTCAAAGTATCGCATATCTCGTTTGTTTAAGACTGTATTTCTTATCTTTACTGCAAATTTGTGTGTATTTTTTTGGGCCAGAACACAAACGACCTTGAAAATTGTTTAAATGTATCAGTAATATAGCACGAAAACCCAGCACCAAGATAACTTAAAATACAACATACAACACCAACTAAACATTTTAAAATCTGAGAGAATATAAATAAATATAAAATCAAAAACATAAAAGTAAAATAAAATAAATACAAAATGCATCAAGAACCGCACGAAATCTACATAAAAAATAACATAATAACAAGAAAATTCGACCGTAAAATGACCATTTATATAAAAGTAAAAAATAATGAATTAAATGAATAAAATATTTTTGGCTGAATAAATTTAATTAAAAATGTTAAAAATGAATTGCCAATTTAAATTAAGAAATTAATAAAAATTTAACTTAGATAACACAAATAATTTCAAGGTCGAATTTTGTTTAATCACAATAAAAATAACAAGCAAGGTTAAGGCCAAATTATAGGTATATATACTGATATGTTTTGACAGATTTTAATCTTTTTTTTCAGTATTGATTTTCAGTCTCACTTTGAGATTTGACTTGAGCAATTTTAATTTGGTTAATATGCCTGACGGTTGACTTCACTAAGAACGTATTGATTAAAAAAAAATGACGCTGCAAATTGAAAATGTTATTTATGAACAATGAATTATGATGCTGTGAACTGGCAATGCCAATTATGAACTTCCAACAATTATATGAATAAACGGTTTTATGCATTCAAGACTTTTACCCGATTGGTACGGTAACGCTTATTTATTTATTATTTTTCTCCTGGCCCACAGCCAAAAAAAATTGCAAGTTATTAAACTTATACATAAATATCGAACTGTGTAAGTGCGGTGTAAGTCCGCCAATAGTTCGTGCCCGTGAAGGCTACGGCATGAGAACGCAGTAGCTGAAACGTCAATATTACCCGTCTATAGGGGAAATCGGAAGGTAAAGGAGTAGTCTTTTGTCTGCTCCTTCGCCATATGTTTCCTAAAAAATCTACAAAAAATCATTTTTGAACAACAATCGACTAAAAATCACTAACACGAGTAGTCCAGTGGGCACTCATTAAATATAACATGAACATACATAGATCTTAAGGACAAATAGAGGGAAAGGGTAGCGGGGAAAATTGCGAAATCGTTGCAACAGTTAAAATGAATAGCCATCGGAAAAAGATTAATCCGAACGACTAAAATCATGGTAACAAATGCTTTAAATAATATATAAGAATTAAATAAATTATGTTGAATTGAGACGGAAAATATGGGCGGAACGCTGCGCAAATTTTCGGAAATACTTAAAACATTTATCATGAAATTTTAAAATAAGGGCGGAACGCTGGTCAAATTTTCCGAATCGATTAAGATACCTATTGAAAATAGTGAAATAAAAGTGGAATGTTGTACAATTGTAAATATGATATTCTGATAAAACTGTAAATGAGGACGGAACGCTGCTCAAATTTCCCGAATAGATTAAAACATTTCAGCGAATATTGTAAGGAAAAGGTAGAGCGCGGCTCAATTGTTGATAGGATAATCTGATAAAACCGAAAAATAAGGAGGGAACGCTGCTAAAATCTTTCGAACTAACAAAAATACTTTGTCGAAAACTGTAAATTAAGGATGGATTACGGCTAAATTTTTATATAAGCAAAGTATATTTTTTTTGACGAGGAATAAGGATGAATCCCTACACAGAAATTTGATTATAATAATGATAATGATAAGGATAATGGTACTTATAATAATAATGAAAATAACTATGATAATAATAGTAATAATAATAATAATAATAATAATAATAATAATAATAATAATAATAATAATAATAATAATAATTATAATTATAATTATAATAATAATAATAATAATAGTAATAATAATAATAATAGTAGTAATGATAATAAATATAATGGTAATTATGGTAATAACAATAATAATAAATGTAATAGTAGTAACAATTAATAAAGGTAATACATATAATAGCAATAATGATAATGCTAGTAATAATAATAGGGAACATTGTAGTTATAATAGGGATAAAGATAAGAAAAATACGGTAAGGATATTTGACATAACGAAAGGTTTACAGGCCATAGACAAATCATCAATACGGATAACGATAGGAGAGACTATGGGGATGGACATAATGATAGATGATATAGCGGTATAGGTTAAAAATTGGAGGAGATAGGAAAATAATGGGACCTAAGAATCGAAATCAAGCACAAGCCTTCTATCGGCAGCTCGTTGGACCCATGGATTGTTCGGTCAATTATAGAATTAGCAATAGCGCTCACTTTTTGCGGACGATCAACCCACTCGAACACAGTTCCAACGTTGCTTAGCAACGGGTGCCGAGTAGTATGCGAAATATATTTGTATGGGGTTGTCTGGGTAACAATCATATAGTGTTGGGCCAGAACGTAAACGGCCTCGAAAAATGTTTAAATGGATCAGAAACACACACGCAAAAATAACACGCAATTTAAATAAACCCATAACATCAAGTAAACCCGATAAAATCTGAGAAATAAGAGAATTAAATATAAAATAATAAACATAAAAATAAATTAAAATATTAACAAAATGCACCAAGATCCGCACGATACCTACACAAATACAACAAGAAAACACAACAAATTCGACGAAATTGAAAAAATCAATTAAAGTTCATTAAAGTGAAAGTTAAATTGAAAAATTTGGATTGATAATAATTCAATAAAAAATTATAAATAAAAAATTATAAAAATAAATCGAAAAATAATAAAAATAAATAATAGAATTTGCTAGAAAAGAACAAGGTCGAATTTTGTTTTACTACATCAAATTTCACAAACCAAAAAATTAGGTATATATACTGATCCATTTTCACATTAAATTTAACTGTTTTTCGAAACAAAACCATTTTTTCAAACTGATTTAAACCATTTTTGAAAATTGTTAACCATTTTTCAAACTATTTGAATCTAGTTTAAATACTTTAAAACTATTTCGTGAAAACCATTTGAAATTGTTGTTCAACTTTATTTTGAATTTTTCAGCAACCGAATTTTTAGGTGAGAATTATTTATGGTGGAACCCTCTTTCCACGTCACGTCCCTGCATCTCAATGGAGCTCTGCTCGGCGTTGGCGTGGGGAGAGAGGTATTTATGTTATTTTATGTTATGCTATGATGTTTTTTCAATTTATGGAATGGTTAAAAATGGGTAATTATGTTGTTTTATAATTAATAAATATTGTGAATATATATAACTTATTTTATATGCTTTTCATAAATTAAAAACGTCGAAATTTTTCCGGCCCACAGCCGACACATCACGCAAGATAGAAAAATCAACATAGTGCAGATGCATGTAAGAGCGTGGAAAATCGCCAATGATATGCACCCGTGAAGACTCAGCGTGCGCAACGCAGCGGTCGTAACGTCAATATTTATCCCTATAGCTGAAGCGAGAAATAAGGAAGAAGTCTCTGGCTGCTTCCTCGTTTATCAATTCTGTAAAATCGACCTAAATTTAGATTACATACGGCTTAAACTTATCACACCGAGTAGTCCAGTGGGCACTCAGTAAATATAATGTAAACACAAATGCGTCTAGGATCTATTAAAGGGAAAAGGTACGGGGATGAATTTAACTGAAGTCGTTGATATAACTAACCTGAACTACTAATTTGAATTAATTTGATCATTGCTATACTAAATTAAATTTGTTTTTTCAGAATAACTACCAAGATCATTAAATTAAATTACTTTATGGATTGAAAAATAAATCAATTAAATTAGATGATGGATTTAAAAACTGGATTACCTTATGGATCAAAAGTAGATTAATTACAATTATCACATAGGTTAAATCAAATTAAATTATGGATTGAAAGTAAATTGATTTCAACTATCTCATTGATTGAATTAAATTAAATTACGGATTAAACGTAAACTTAGTTACAATATCCCTTTGGTTAAATAATGGAGTAAAAGTAAACTGGCTATAAATACATCATGCAGTAAATTGAACTAATTTAGTACTAGGTAAGAATGGGTAAGCCATTAATTAAACTACTATAATTCATTTTATAAAATTAAAAGTAATTCAAATTGACTTGATCCGTTGATCTAAATAATTGAATACAACGTTTTGATTTAATTTAATGAAGATAAATCATCAAAAGGATTTTGAGTAAATTATATGTTTGAACTAAATTAACCCACTGTCTAAATTAAAGTAATCCAGTGTCAATAAAGAAAATTTTGATCCTGAAATTTTTGGGTAAATTAGTTTAAAGATCCGAACTTATTAAAATAAAGTACTTTAGTTTTAGCATAACTTAATGGTAAAGAAACCCTCCTAAAGTATCTAACTAAGAAAAATTCGAGTGGCTTGTAGATTAAAAAGTTACTATATAAGACTAACTAAATTTCCACCGATGGATCAAGTAAACCGCGAATCCAGCTGAAGGAATGTGTAGAAAAAGTAGAGTGAAACTGCGATAAAAATCAAATCACTCAAATTGCTAACTACCTGCGACATAGGATTGAAACGATTCTATAGGTAAATTGAGATCGGTTACCAAATTAAATCCAAACCATGCGCGCTTAGTAATTAAAATAATGACAAGGCCATCATGTAATTAAGTATAAAAATCCAAAGAAAATCGATTAACTTTTGAAGGGAGTTCGAGTAGTTTAGATAATGTCAGAATAAATCAAAACCAAAAAATGAATAAGAATCTATTGATGAAAATCCCCACGAATAAATCAACTGTTAGCATAAAACTCCCTTGGTAACTGCCATTTATAAGTTTACACTAAATCGATCAGAATTCGAATAACGTAAATCGGAAAACCGTATTCAGATAAGCGACATGAATAATTTTCCCAAACGTGATAACTGCATTGAAGTAAAATCATAAACCATTCGATAAGAAAAATAAAACTCACTATCTCCATAGAGTAATCCGTGAATCCATGTCACAGCCGCACTGACTCCCATAGTATAAAGATCACCCAAATGCACCAAACTAGATTCGAATAATTAACTCTAATTTTCGTCCTCTAAAATGATAAATAATTTAGATTCAAATAATAAATTAATGAACCTGAATTAAAGTTCATAGTAAATTCGCTATATTCAAATACCCGGCACAAAGGGCGAACGGATGTCGCCATTAAGAACACATGGATTCTCGAATGTCGACGGCAAACATCCTGTTCGACATTAACGGATGACGAATGCGTCAACAATTAGTCTACATTGATAAATAATTGAATTATGTAGATACTAGTAAATTGTTTCAATTTAATTAATACTTGAAATTCATGAGTACACTAGTAATTACCCCCATTCGAGAAATAAATAGCATCATAAATGTGCAGATAATTGTTACAATTTGGCAAACAATAAAAATTACTAACACACCAAAGATCGTCGATAATCCAAATCTTACAGTAGGGGAACCGAATACAAACCGATAAGATCCCACTATACGATAAATGCGGATAAATTTTTATGGTAACATATTGAAGGATAAACGACCCAAATCCAACATAGAGAAACCACAGAAGTCACCCGAACGCACCCACCTATGATTTCAGTTCAAATATCAAAAATCAAGTTCCCGAACATTAACGAAATCAATTAATGTACCCCCTGAAATTGACGAGCACTTTAAGCATATGAGCCTATGATTATGAATTAAACGTTCATTTACTAGTAAATAGTGCGAGAATATATTATATTAATTCATTTCAGAAGAACTCATGCTCCCAAATTGGATTACGAAACAAGAGGCCGATGAACGACGCCGAGCCGCACAAGCAGCAAGTCGAGCGGATTAACTGACCATTGATATACATTTTTTTTGTTCATCGAATAAAATTAGCTCTTATGTATTCGGTCATAGTGGGTTAGACGCGAACTCATCTACGTTAATCAGTCTGCATTTAATTCACGCTTCCATGTAAGGGACCAAGTAAAGCGAGCATAGGTCTTCTATCGACAGCTCGTGAACCCGAGGATTGTCCGAGCAACTATAGTACTAGCACATGGTACTCAATTTTTGCGGGCAATCCACCACTTGAACACATTACCAACGTTGCCTAGCAACGGGTGCCAAGTGGCGGTTAGCATCATTTTGTATGGCGTTACTAGGGTCACCAGGAGGGTAAGCAAGAATTGAAACCCTGTAACCCATCATACAAATTTGGGGGCTCAGCCGGGATTGAAGCTTTGTTATTTGGAAAGACAGAGTTTAAAGATTGCAAAATCAATTGTAAAGATCGAGGAGAAAATTGAAACATCAATAAAAAAGCGATCAACCTGACTGCTAGGTACAAATTTGGAGGCTCATAAAATGACTGTTTTTACAAAGAACCCAAGGAAATATAAGCAAATGTGTAAAGTTTAAACAGAGATGGTGGAACAATATGTTGCAAAACCCCAGAGAGATGAGAACGTCAGGAAACAAAAACCCAGAGAACAACTGATGAAAAACGAACAACCCGACTACAAGATAAAGATATAAACAATGAAAAACAACCACGCTGACTACATCTAAAACAACCAACCCATTGATACAACGATTGTTACAGGGATAGCAACGCCAAACATTCAACACCCACCAATACTCGACGACACCACATCCAGTAAGACAACAATGACAAAACGCATAAGCAAACAACACATAATTAAAAGGCAAAATTCGGGATAAAATGAAATGGGGTAAGTAAGGGGAGTAATGATAAACAAGAGAAAGCAACGGAACCAAATAGAGGAAGCCAACGGTAATAGAATAAAGCACAACAGGTAATGAGTAAAATAGTAGTTGATAAAATGAATCAAAATGTATTAAAGAAGTGAATGAACTTAGTTAATTAGTATTTAGATAAATTTAAAGGGTAATTTAATAATTTTAGATGGAACCAACAAAAATAATAGAAAAATTAAAGGGGATTCTAAACATCGAAAATGACAATCTTGAGGAACTAATTAATAAACAAAAGTTAATGAAACGAGCTAAAGAGGATATATCAACGATTTCCAACCAGTATTCCGACGAACATTGCATATTAATAAAATTGAGCGATATTGATAAAGATGTAACAACTGAAAGAACATACGAAATTCTGTCCATGAGATTAGAAATAACTAAATTTGGGAAAAGCTGGCACAAGTTAATGGGAAAAGTCAAAAATATTGAAGACGAGATTGCAACAACAATGAAAGAGCAAACCAAGGCTTATGTAGAATGTTATGCGTGCAAATCAGAGGAAGCACGAGTAATGGTGATACCTTGCGGACACCTGAGTTATTGTTATGGATGCGCACAAGAGTCGCACTGTATGTTATGCCAGCGAAAGATAAAGGAAAGACTAACGGTTTACTTTCCATGAATTGTTATGATAAAATGAAATAAATGTGTATTACGCAGTACTTGAATTATTATTAAATGATAAGACGAATATAAAAGAAATATGCAATGTTTGTAAATAATAAAACCACCCGACAACGATAAATAAAGGTAATAGACCAAATACATGAAAGCCGAATTAAGGAAATAATTAAAACACATGCACAGAGACACAAAATATTGGACGGAAAAATTTCGACAACCGAGTTTCCTAGTGTATAATTCTTTTTGTTTTATTGATATTATTGTTTATTGATATTATATTGAGATAGGACGAGGAAAAATGGTTAACCTGAGCTATCAAATGATAGTACGCTCACCCAAGGGAAACCCTGATCAACCCTACTGAGAAAGGAACTGGTAGGCCAAGTCGCGTATGTCAGCAAGTAACCGGCGAGAGATTGATCACCTCTTTTGGGGAGCTTGCTGATGCGATTACCACAAATTTTGAAGGGGGGAGTGAAGAGATAGACCGAGAGGTGAGAGAAAGAGTGTACACGGAACAGAATTAATAGTTTTGATTAAAGGTACCTAGAGATGACTTCTTTTTTCCCTAGCTGGTGGTGAGGCACCAGAGGACAGCTACGGACTGTCGTGTTCAGGTTGTTATCAGCCAAGGGACTGATGGCGCTGAGCCGTTCGATACAAAAACCCGGATCACACACCGAGTATCGAACGATTCTTTTTTTCGCTGGGAGGAACTCGATACAACAACCCGGATCCCACACCGAGTATCGGGGCCAAACGGTAGGTGAGATGTGAACTAACCGGTAAATGGTTCATACTCAAAATGTCCTACTAAAGCCAGATGAGAGCGGCCGAATTGAGCCGAGAAATCTGAACGAAGGAGCGGGCAGAGATTTGATAGTTTATTTTCCGCTCCCACATTTAATCGCTTCCTTTTCTTTTCACTATTCGGGAAATCAAGTAAACCGCTTTTGGAACTTGATTGAACGTCTAGGCATTTCCATACTTTTATATTCTCCGAGGTACAAAACCCGGATCCCACACCGAGTACCGAGGGAATGTTTTTTTATTGCCCAGCGAGGAGTTTGGTACAATAACCCGGATCCCACACCGAGTACCAAATATCCGAATGGCGGTGAGTAAAGCGTAACCGGAAGAATGCGCGGCCAAAAGACGCCATGGCTTGAGAGTCAGTGTGAGGCCTCAAACATACCCAAAAGTCACTGATGAACTCAAGTCCGGTGAAACAATGAGAGATAATATGAATAAGACGAATACGAATATGAATAAAGATGAAATTGATAGAATATGATTATGATTAGATATTAGAGGCCATAGAGTGCCGGATAAGATATGATTATGATTAGATATTAGAGGCCATAGAGTGCCAGATGAGATATTAGAGGCCATAGAGTGCCGGATGATTATGATTAGATATTAGAGGCCATAGAGTGCCAGATAAGAGATGATATGAGTAAGGATGAAATATGATTATGGATAGATATTAAGGTCATAGATGACCAGTAAAAGAGTTAAAAGCCGAAGGCCGAAGAGCCAACGGAAATTATAGAGGGCATAGAGCGCTAGCGACCGAGGGTTAAGTAACGAATTTTTCGGGAGACATAGGAAAAATAATTAATGGAATGAATGAGATTATGAGTATGATGGCTTTATATTATTGATATTATAGATAATTGATACGACTATATAGATAACTGATAAGACTATATAGATAATTGATACGAGATTAATAGATAATTATTACGAGGAATAGATAATTAAAAATAGACTTAAAATGAGGGGGGTGAGTCAGATAAAGAAGACCACCACGATAAATGCGAACAAGGGATGATAACGTATATAGTATGGTAAATGGAGGAGAAATTAGTATAGAGTATAGAATATTGGAGTGTTATTTATTTTTAGGAATCAATAGCCAAACAAAGCAACCCAAGTCAAGTGCAAAGCAAAGCAAAAGAGAAAATATTTCAGAGCAAACGACAAAGCAAGTGATAACAAAGAAACTTGAATAAACGAGCAGAAAAGAATTTGGAATAACCGTCAGAGTAGTTACAAGCAGATAAGCAACCAGAAGTTTCAAAACAACCAAAGCAAGAGAGGAGAAACCAGTCAAGTAAACGAATAACCGTAAACATTGATAGCATCAGCAACCATACGAGAAGCAAAAGCAAAGAGAATAACGAAAAGAGTTTATTAAAAGAGGAAGAAAAGAAAAAAGTTCGCAACAGTAGAAGTATTAATACTAAAGTATCAACTGCAACCGGAACCGGCACAGATAGCGGATTAACCGATTTTGAATTCAATAGCAGCGAAGAGAACGAATTACGTAATATCGAAAACCAGTTGGCAACGATAGAATCAGTGAACGAAGAAGATCTAGACAACAATCCAAACATGACAACTACTATAAACTCTTCAATTCCGGATGCAAATACAATGTTGAATAACAACAATGTGATGGTAGGAGAATTCAGAGAAAAGTTTAGAGGAGAACCGTTCGACGGCAGCCTCAATAAATTGGACACATTTATAAAGGAATTCGAAGTTTATAAAAATATCTGTCACTGGACAGATCAAAAAGTAAAAGAGCGACTACCCCTGTATCTGAAAGTGAGCGCACAGGATGTATTCGTGGAAGAAGCAAGAGACGCAACAAAATTGACAACATGGACAGAGATTAAAGAGTTCTTAATAAAGATATTCGGAATAGAGAAAAAGGGAAATAGGAAGATATTGGACTTCCTACACCGAAAACAAAGACGAGATGAATCAAATGCAGTATACGCCTGTGAATTAAAAAAATTGTGTAAAGAAGCCTTCGGAGAAACAGATTTGCCCGAAGATAAAATGGTAGACGTCTTCATAAGAGGAATCAAAAGAGAAGACATACGAGCCAACCTTGGATGCTTGGCACCAGAAACATTAGATAAAGCAGTAGCAATCGCAAATAGATGTGAAGCCCATCTAGGACTGGGATATCAAGTGGCAGTCTTGGCCACAGAACCAACAACGTCAACAGTCAATGCCAACAATCAAAACAACAATACCAATCCAGCTATGAATCAATTCATTCCAAGAGCACAGCAGATGTTCAAGCCACCAGCAACGAGAAATCCGGAGGATAGAGGTAATAACCAAGTAAGTTATAATAATAATTTCAGGAACAATCCAAATGCAAATGAAAAATGCTCCACATGTCAAAGAATAGGACATCGGTCAGAGAATTGTTCCGAAATTACAACTGCCAGATATGTGGTAAACGAGGGCATACTGAGAAAATATGTAGACAACTTAATAACAAAGCATGTTACAATTGTGGTCAACAAGGACACCTCGCAAGGCAATGTAACATGAGAGGGGAATCAAATCAACCAAGACCGAACAATAATTCTATGAGAAATCCACAAATTAACGTGATGCAAGAAATAGACATGCTACGAGAAACACTACAACGAATGCCCATGGAATTAAAAGAGATGATGCAACAGATGCCCCACCAATATACAACAACAACGAATCAACGTAATGAGAAGCAATGAGGAGATTCAAGAGCTGCGAACTAGAGAATATCAAGAACAACAACAAGCTGAATGGCAAAGACTACAAACAGAGGAAGCCCAGGAAATCCAGCAAAGATGGGAAAATCTAAAACAAACCCCGAAAAGAATTAATATGATGAGAATGGAAGTTCCAGACGAAATTCACACTGCGGAGCAGTGTGTTGAGAACGAAGGGGGAGGAATGATAACCGATAACGAGAAAACAATCGAATTAAATACGATGGAGAAAATAGAGGCCATCAAAGAATTTACAGAGGAGGAAAAACAGAGACGTCGACAACTAAAAGAAATGACAACTGAGAAATCAGACGAACCAGAAACCCAAGAGATTAAACAAGCAGAGATGATGATAACGGAAGATCAAAACGAGAAAACATTAGTGTACGAGATAGATGAACTCGAAAAAGAAATTATGACACAAACAATAAAGAGTACACTCGAGAAAATAAAGCAAGAGGAAGCTTTAGAACAAGAGGAGGATCAATTAAAAGAAAAAGAAGCAATCCTGAAACAAGAGAAAGCGGAACTAAGAAAGAAGGCACTAATATTAAAAATAGACGGAGCGCTGAAACATTTAGAACAAGAGCAAGCAATAGATCAAAAAATAGAGGTGATGGCAAAGAAAGTGCTATCACAAGAAATGAAAGAACCAGAATTAAAACTGCAAAAAAGATGAGCAGGAAGCATCAACGGCACAAGAAAAAGAAAGGACATCAGAACCAATAATAACAAAAAATCGAATCCAGAGGATACTGCTACAAAAAATAGAAACAAGAATCAGAAAAGAAAAGCCCACGTGGAGTGAAACTCAAATTGAGAACAGAATAAAAGAGATATGGTTCCAAACAAAAGGGCCAACAAAGATAATGAAAGAAGAGGAACAACCACATATTAATATGCTGAGACGAATACCAGACGACCAAACAGACGAAGACGAAAGCGAGATAAGCAGTCTGGGCGGAGAAATATTTCAATCATGCGAGGAAAATAAACCATATAAAGATGAATCAAAATCCGAACTAGAGGAAATGGAAACGAACGTGCCAAGAGAAGATGAAACCGAGATATTAAAAGAAATCAACGAGATTGTAGAAGAAGTAGATCGAAACCAAATGTTCTTAAACCTCAGAGATACAACCGCATACAGCAGAATAATGAAACTGATTGCGAAAGGATATCGACAAGATAATGGTACATTCACGGCATCATGGAAAGACATGATAAAAAAGTACCAAGAGAATCTGAAAGAATATGATAGAGAAGAATATCAGGTAATTATTGATTTTTCAGAGATACCGAGACAAATAATAGCCACAAGAGGCGAAAGCACAAACGAGTTGTATGATTGGGTAGTGAAAAAACTAGGACCTAGTTATAAAAATAAACCTTTATATTACCAAGGAAGGAAAATAAAGCGAGATATACACCTAGCAGATGCTCTAATATGGCCAAAAGGAATAAATGTGGTAACGTTAAATAAAAATGAAAGCGAAGAAACGACAGCAGAAATATGGCAAAAAATTCAAATATTGTACAACAAAGAAATAAAACCCGGATTAGAAAAAGAGAGACAAAAGATAATGAGGCAAAACCAGATCAAAATGACAGAACAAGCAATAGACCAAGCTAGAAAATATATTACCGATTATCGTTAACCAGACCGATTGCAATGAAAATGTTTGTAGAAGCTGTACGGGATACAGATATAATGAGATTCGATAACGAGAGAACAAATGAGTTGATAGCCAAATATGGAGAGCATCAAAGAGATATGAGAGGAGATGAACCAATAAAAATAAAAATAAAGTTACCGAATGATGAAATAAAAGAAATATCGGTGGATCCCGATTGTCAAATGCACGAATTATACCGACGGATAAATCGAGAAATTATACAACCGATAATCGAAAGTAGCGATGATGGTATGGGTAGAAGATGTGGCAATAATGTACCACAAACGACAAATAAGTCCGCGAGAGCGAACCCCGATATACGAATTAGGTATATGGGAAGACGGACAAACCATCAATATCATAGCCATGGATGAACCAGAGAGAAAAAATACAACAAAAAAGGAACAACAGATCCAAGAATTTCAAGAGGAAATGAAAAGAAAGATGGACCAAATATTAACTATCTACCAGTTGTGGAGACAAGATGCGAAGTTGAGTACAAAATTACAACCGATAGATGATTCGCGATGCCGATCAACACCATGGAAAAAGGTGTATGATGAAAAGACAAATGAGTGGAAATGGAAAATGAAGAGAACCGAACCAAAATGGAGAAAATATATACCAGGAGAAGCGCCAGAAAAGGCAGCTAATGAAACAACCTTAGAGTTATATGAAGATGAACCATACGAAAATCTACCAGAGGAAATGCTAAACGAAATGGAATGGCAACCCGAAGAAGACGAGGAAATAAACGATAGAGCTCGACTAGCCCCATACACCTGGAAAATAGGTGGATGGGCGGAAAAAGTAAAATCGGCTGAGGAAGAGAAAATCATCGGTATCACAAGTCATCAATTCTATACGGAAATCGGAGGATACCGGATGAAATTGAGAGTATACCCAAACGGAGATGGGGTAGGAAAAGGAAAATATCTATCAGTGTATTTTCTATTAGCAAGAGGCAGATATGACGCCAAATTAGAGTGGCCATTTAATCGGAAAGTCACAATTTCAATCGCTAAACCCGGAAAATGGGAAGAGCGACACAGCGAAAAATTGGGAGTAGACCCAAGATCAATGATAAGCCAGAAGCCAAGATCCACCGAAAATGTTGCGGGAGGAGTACCACAGTTCCTACTGAAAAAATATATAACACCCCAATTTGTAAAAGATGATACGATATACATTACAATCGAAGTAGAAACGGAACGGGAAATGAAATTGCGAATCCAACAAGAACAAGCGAGACCGCGAATTAGCGTACTCGAAAAACGAATTCCAGGAGTAAAATATTTGCCCACAGATATAGATGATCCTGTGGAGGAAGGATTAACACGATTAACGGAAACGCAAAAATGCAGAGAGTTAGCAGCGATATTGAGAACCGGAGCCAAGAATCAAAGACGAACGGTAACAGATTTAGCAAAATGGATAATCGACTCTTGTAGCAGAATAGAGAATCTGCGAAATATTGTAAAAGAAATAGAGGAATATCGGAGAATGTATGCGTGGTACCCAGAGCAATTTCGAGAAATTATCCGAAAATGGAAACACACTGAATTGGCAGCCGAAGCAATAGAAAAGCATAGTTTAAAAATTATGACTCCAGACTTCGAACCAATTGAAAGAGAATTTTACATCACCGCCAAAGTGAGTGAAGTGAAAAAGAGAATACCATATGAACCGCCATTTCATTTACAATACGAAGGACGATCATTAGATGACGACCTTGAAATTGGAGTTACGCAAATGCAATTGGGATTAATAAATATATTAACAGTAGCAAAGATCGCGGGTAGAGAACTCAATAAAAGAGAAATCAAAACGAAAACGCCAATAGGACGACAAGAAAGTCTAAATACGCCAGAAGTTCCACCTGCAGCAGATGAAGTAATCGTCATCACAACAGGAGATGAAGAGATACTAAATGATCTAAATGATATTGCGGATGAAGAAACAACCAGGAGAATACCAGAATCAAGAGATTTGTTCACAACAGAGAACGAAGATGATATGATAACAGATGAACCAGACGAGCTAGTATGTGGTCAAAGACAATCAGTCGAGATTATAGAGCCAGATACCGAAGAGGAAAATAAAAAGAAAAAGAGAAGACGCCGAAGCTCGACAGGAGACGAATGGGACAACTGGATAAATGAACGAGGAGCTACAACATCCAGAGAAACGGCAGAGGAACAACCCAAACGAAAAGAAACAGGTACAGCAATGGAAAAGAAATCCAGAGGACGACCAAAAATTGATAAACCAGCTCCAGAAAGGAAAACTAAAGAACAGATGCAGATGGATCAATTGACAACGAAATTAAACAAGCTCAGTCAAGTAACAAAGCAGTTACAAGGAAAACTAAAAGGCCAAGAACAAGGAGCAAAATGGATCAATAGATTGATAACCGATATGCTTGGATTAGCAAATCCAGAAATAAAGAGAAATTTGAAACTTAATAATATCGGAGCAGAAGCGAAACAGCTTTGGGCAGCAATAAAACCAATAATAAATAAAATCATGGATACCAAAGTACGAACCACAACTAAAGATCCAGAGGAATTATTGTTGATAATAAATCATTTGACGAAACGATCTGATGACCCAAACAGATATTTGGTAGGAATAGCCTACCTGATGTACAATACGATAGTGATATACAGAAAGCGAACTCCAAGATACAACCCGAACGGATATGAATTTGCAATAACGGACATTATCAGAAAAGTAATCGAACCATTCATCTTGACGCAAGGTGGATGGCAAGCTTTTATAAATTTAGTAAATAAAGATGATCAAACTGAAATAATGCAAGCGAAGCTAAAAGAGTTATTAACAGAATTTGAGACAACGATCAATGCAAGCGATCCAAAAACAGCCAGAAAAGGAATGAATGCGATAATCACTACAATACTCATATGGATGATGTGCGTAAAAGGAGTAGAACAGTTCGTAGTATATGATTGTGATAATATAAAGATTGGTGACAAATACTCATTAAAAGAAACGGAAGAGTGCAAAGCTGCAAACCCTGGTAGATTACAGACAACGGCAACAGCAGTATCGTATAACGTATACCAAGAAGTGGATTTCATCAAAACGGAAATCAAAGAATGCTCAGTAACAAGGAAAATTGTGGCATTTCATTGCGGACATCATTCACATTCAACAATTATAGAAGCGGGAACGGAAACAACAGTGGTTTCGATAACGCGGAGCGAATGTGAAGAAGGATTCACGACAGGACGTATCTCGATAGCTGGACGAGTAAATGTAGCAGCCGAGGAAGGAAAGATAAAAACTACCCGAGTATACGCTGCGGGGAGAATAACGGCTGGAGACGGAACATGTCAAGGAGGAGAGTACACCCTATTGAATCAATTAGTCAAAGGGGTAGTAGTGATCGAAAGCTATCAAGTAAAGTTAGAGAAATATCAAGGATATTTTGATCCAGATACGCAAGCAATGAAGAAGTACCCTCAATGTCTAGCAACAGATAGATCATGTAATACGGGAATGTCAACGATCGTATATCACGCCGATACCAGAACTTGTAGACTCACCTTATTGAAAAGCGCAATATTCGATGAAGTGCAAGGACAAGTGCACAGAGAAACCGAAACTAACACGCAAAAAAGCGCATTAGATGAATTACGGAGAACCAGAAAAATCGGAAAACCAACGATAACCACGACTATCGGATCAGAGGTCACACCAACGGTGGTAATATCAACTGATACCACAATCGGAATGAGATTTATAAAAGGACGAATGGTGAGCAAATGCGACGAAATGGTAGCTAGCACAAACTATAAAGGAATATTTTTATCACGAACAGCAATACCAAACGCAAAAGCGCAAATAGACCCCAAAGATGTAAAATTATATCTGTATATAAATAACAAGATGGATTTCTTATATCACAAAGGATTGGCGTCAACAGAGAAAATATATTACGACTTGGTTAAAAATGATTGTATCCTGAACAGAGAAATATTAAAAACAAAATTGGCAATGGCAATCACGAATCCAGATAACGCAATTCCACTACTACCACTCCAAGAAGGATATTTTGGGAGAATTGTTGGGGAAGTTATGTATACATACAAATGTGAAAAAACAATTGCAAAACTGCCAGAGAATTCAACAATCCCAAGAGATAAATGTATAAACGAATTAGAGATAATGCATAAAGGAAAAATCAGATTCGCTCAACCAGTAACAAGGATGATAAATCCAGAGAAATTCGTACCTAACATGTTCAGCTGCAGTAATGTATATAGACCATTATTCGAAATAAGAGATGAAAGTTGGTTACAGTTTCCAACCCGAGTAATTGTAGCACCACCAAAAATATTTGGACTGACAGAATTGGCCAGCGAAGCAGAATTTAAACCAGTTTGATATAATTTCACTTACAGAGTGGAATATACCAAACGAAAGAATCTGGAACGAGCCAGAGAACATTTATTACTTTCCAGCACAAAGGAAGCCCATACTATCTAATACTTGTACCGATAGGAGGTAACAACTATGGAGAAAACTCCCAACTACAATTGTTACTATACACCAAGACAATTTTTCACATGCTACAGCAAATTATTATGCAAAGCCTGTGGGGAGATTTCTAATCTTCGGACCAAAATGATGGCAGAATTTAGAATAATTTCTTAATTATTAAATCCGTAAGAGTAATCCTAACACATGTTCGCATGTTTCGATATTTAAAAAGAGAAAGGAAAAATCAATGGAAAAATCAATTTGGATTTTTTACCGTTTTTTAGCAAAACAATTGGTGTTACATGGACCATCAAAAGATTATTCACAGATAAAGGTTTCAGTAGGAATTCTAACTAATGGACGGTTACCGATGAAGAACAGTCGGCACGAAATTTAAGCTAATAATGAGACTTAGAAGCCGTAGAAAACCGAATAAGCGACGGAAAACGACAGTAACTGGAAACGATGCGAATAAATTTAAGATGACGCAGGCATAACAGCGGACAATGATGAAAACCAAGGAGAAGGAACACAAAAGATGCTAACTCAAGAGCAACTCAAACCAATGGGAAAAATCGAAAGACATACATACAGTGGACATTATAACTCGCCCACCACCAGTATCCATGAATTGTCTAAAGAAAGCAGCTCATCAGTAGAGAGAAACATGCCGGTAGAACAGACACCTACCGAACACCAAGTCAACAACATTACGAAACATTTTAATCCAGTTACCATTAACGAACAATTGGGCAGACTAGTACCAGAACCAGCCAAAGATCAAGAAGCGTATGATCAAGATCCAGAAACCTCGAACTATAGGCTATGTTGCAAACGTTGCCTGGACCAACATTAACGTACCATGAAATAAATGGGGGTTAGAAATAAAAAGCAATGATCGATACCGGAGAGCAAACATCTCGCAATAAAAATGGTTTAATACCAGGAAGGACTATGGCCATGTTTGAAGAAGCTACTGGATGTAATAACTTGCAGCAGGAATCGGTTTTATAGCGGTCATCGGAAAAATCTGGTCCAAATCGAATATAAGAATGTTGAAATCAAAACCAGTTCTTTAGGCAGTTATCAGGGATTGAGCGCAGATTGAGTATTGGAACAGATCTCATGCCAGAATTACCTAAAAGAGATAATTATGATCTAGGATCGATGGAGGAGAATAAACCGGAGCGAATATCGTATGTTGAATCAGAAGTGAGATGCTCAGAGAAAAGTAGTGCCAGGGGCGCACACAAATGCATTTGTTAGTGGGAAAGTGAATGAGGGAAATAGAGGTTGAAAGATTTTGAGTCTAACCACAATTTGAGGGAAAGAAAGAACTGGCATTAGCCAGAGGAATAGTGTATGTCAAACGACAACAATGAAATTCAATCCAACATTCAAATTTCGATGAGAGATTAAAGTCATTTACGAAACGAAAGACTGGGAGCTAACCCCGAGATTGGACATTGAATACTTCAACAGCAAAAATTGAAGGAACTTGAGGAAGCATTATGTACAATCGACAGCCAGCTACTAAACGGAAAACGAGAATTCTCTCTCTCTAAAACTGCTATGGAATTCAAGGAATATAATTTGCCTGATCTGACTTAGATCTCGGTACAGGACGTAACGCAAAACACACGATACACTAACAGATCGACACCAATAATTACGGCCCCATATCGATTGGCAGAAGCTCAAAAAAATCAAGTAGCGAGAAAGAAGTGTCAAAGGATGTTAGACGCAGGAGTAAATCGAACCAGTTGTTCGCCATTGGCAATTCCAGTGGTCATGGTAAGAAAAAAGACGGAACACAACGGTTTCTGGATAGATTATCGACGACTCAAGCAGGTAACGACGGGGGATAAAATATCGTTACCAGATATAACGAGTGTTACAAACGTTACACGGAGCAGCTTATTTTACATCGCTAGATTAAAAAGCGGTTACTGGCAAATAAAAGTCATTAAGAGCGACAGAGAGAAAACTGCCTTCACAATCGGAAAAGATCTATACCAATTAAGAAAATGCCTTTTGGATTAACTAAGGCACCGCTTCATTTCAGAGATGTATTGAACTTTGTAATCACGCATCAAACGTGTATGGTATTTATGATGGATTTTATTAATTTATTCTAGCACTACCCTCGAGCACATTTAAAGATATCCGTAACGTATTTCGTTGACTGAGACAATGGAAGTTAAAAGTAAACCTCAAAATGCGCGATTTGGCAAGGAAGGTTACCTTGATGATGTGCGTAAAGGGAGTAGAACAGTTTTCGTAGTATATGATTGTGATAATATAAAAGATGGTGACAAATACTCATTAAAAGAAAGGAAGATGCCAAAGCTGCCAACCCATGGTAAGATTACAGAACACGGCCAACAGAAGTATCGTATAACGTATACCAAGAAGTGGATTCATCAAAACGGAAATCAAAGAATGCTCAGTAACAAGGAAAATTGTGGGCATTTCATTGCGGACATCATTCACATTTCAACATTATAGAAGCGGGAACGGAAACAACAGTGGTTTTTCGATAACGCGGAGCGAATGTGAAGGAAGGGATTCACGACGAGGACGTATCTCGATAGCTGGACGAGTAAATGTAGCAGCCGAGAAGGAAAGATAAAAACTACCCGAGTATCGCTGCGGGGAGAATAACGGCTGGAGACGGAACATGTCAAGGAGGAGAGTACACCCTATTGAATCAATTAGTCAAAGGGGTAGTAGTGATTCGAAAGCTATCAAGTAAAGTTAGAGAAATATCAGGATTATTTATCCAGATACCAAGCAATGAAGAAGTACCCTCAATGTCTAGCACAGATAGATCATGTAATACGGGAATGTCAACGATCGTATATCACGCCGATACCAGAACTTGTAGACTCACCTTATTGAAAAGCGCAATATTCGTATGAAAGTGCAAGGACAAGTGCACAGAAGAAACGAAACTAACACGCAAAAAAGCGCATTAGATGATTACGGCGGAGAAAACCAGATAAAATCGGAAACCCAACGATATACCACGACTATCGGATCAGAGGTCACACCAACGGTGGTAATATCAACTGATACCACAATCGGAAATGAGATTTATAAAAGGACGAATGGTGAGCAAATGCACGAAATGGATAGCTAGCACAAACTATAAAGGAATATTTTTATCACGAAACACGCAATACCAAACGCCAAAGCGCAAAATAGAACCCCAAAGATGGGTAAATTATATCTGTATATAATAACAAGATGGATTTCTTATATCACAAAGGATTGGCGTCCAACAGAGAAAATATATTACGACTTGGTTAAAATGATTTAAAAATCCTGCCACCAGCGCCTTTACCAACAAATTGGCATGGCAATCACGAATCCAGATAAGCATTCCCACTACTACCACTCCAAGAAGGATATTTTGGGAGAATTGTTGGGGAAGTTATGTATACATACAAATGTGAAAAAACATTGCAAAACCTGCAGAGAATTCAACAATCCCAGAGATAAATGTATAAACGATTAGAGATAATGCATAAAGGAAAAATTCAGATTCGCCCAACCGTAACAAGGATGATAAATCCCAGAGAAATTCGTACCTAACTAACATTTCAGCTGCAGTAATGTATATAGACCATTATTCGAAATTAAGAGATGAAAGTTGGTACAGTTTCCAACCCGAGTAATTGTAGCACAACAAAAATTTTGGACTGACAGAATTGGCAGCGAAGCAGATTTAACCAGTTGATATTCACAGAGTGGGATATAACCAAACGAAGATCTGGAAGCGAGCCAGAAGAACAATTTATTATTTCCGCACAAAGGCAAGCCATACTATCTTAATATTGTACACGATAACGGGGAGGTAAACAACTATGGAGAAAAACCCAACTTACGAATTGTTACTATCACCAGACCATTTTCCACATGCTACAGCAAATATGATGAAAGCCATGTGGGGAAGATTCTTAATCTTCGGACAAATGATGGCCAGGATTTTAGGATAATTCTTATTATTCAATCGTAAGAGTAATCCACACAAATTTAGCATGTTTCGATATTTAAAAAAGAGAAAGGAAAATAACTGGAAAATGGCAATTGGATTTTACGTTTTTAGCAAACAATTGGTGTTACCATGGACACTCAAAAGATATTCACAAGATAAAAGGTTAGTAAAGGAATTCTAACTAAAATGAACGGTACCGATGAAGAAGTCGACGAAAATTTAAAAAAGCAATATGAGATTTAGAAGCCCGAGAAAACCAGAAATGAAGCGACAGAAAACGAGTAACTGAAACGATGGATAAATTTCAAGTGACAGCAGCATAACAGCGACAATGAATGGAAACCAAGGAGGAACAGATGTAACTCCAAGAAGCAACTCAAACAATGGGAAATCGAAAGACAAGACATAGTGGACATTATATCACCCACCACCAGTATATGAATTGTTAAAGAAAGCAGCCATCATCAGTAGAGAGAAACATGCGGTAGAAAGACAGTACCGACACCAAGATCAACAACATTACGGAAACATTTATCCAGTACCATACGAACCAAATTGGGCAGACTTAGACCAAGAACAGCCAAAGATCAAGAAGCGTAGATCAAGATCCAGAACTCCCGAACTATAGCTATGTTTGCAAACGTTAGCTGGACAACATTAACGGTACCCATAGAAATAAATGGGGTAGAAATAAAAGAATGATCGATACGGAGAAACATTCCTCAGCAATAAAATGGATAAAATCAGGGAAGACTATGGCCATGTTTAGAAGAAGCTTAAATGGTGTATAACTTGCAGCAAGGATCCGGTAGCGTTCATCGGAAAAATCTGGTCAATAATTCGATATAAAATGTGAAAATCACACATTTTTAGCAGTTATCAGAGATTTGAGCGCAGATTGTATACTTGGAACAGATCTCATGCAGAATTACTAAAAGAGATAATAATAGATCTAGGATCGATGGATGCTGAGAGATAAAACCGGAACGAATATGTGATGTTGAAATCAGAGTGAGATGCTCAAGAGAAAATAGTAGTGCCGGGCGCACACAAATGAATTTGATTTGGTGAAAAGTGAATGAGGAAACTAGAGGTGAAATGATTTTTGAGCCTTAACCACAAATTTGAGAAAAGAAAGAACTGCCATTAGCCAGAGAAATAGTGTATGTAAACGACAACAAGATTCCAATCAACATTACAAATTTTCGATGAGGAAGAAAAGTCTTTACGAAAACGCAAAGACTGGGAAGCTAACCCGATGATGGACATTGAACTTCCAACAGCAAAAACTGAAGGACTGGGAAGAATTATGTACAATCGACAGCCAGCTACCTAAACGAAAGAGAAAAGAACAACTACAAAATACTGCTAATGGAATTTCAAGGATATATTTGCCAGCATCTGACTTAGATCCTCGTACAAGCGACGTAACGCAACACACGATACCACTAACAGACGGACCCCCAATAAATTCACGGCCATAGTCGATGGCAGAAGCTCAAAAAATCAGTAAGCAGAGAAGAGTTTCAAAGATGTTAGCGCAGGAGCTAATCGAACCAAGTTGTCGCCATGGCAATTCCAGTGGTCATGGTAAAGAAAAAAACGGAAACAACGGTTTCCTGTATGATTATCGACGACTCACGCGCGGTAACGAAACGGGTATACATATCCGTTTACCAGATATAAACGAGATGTTACAAACGTTACACGGAGCAGCTTATTTACATCGCTAGATTAAAAAGCGGTTACTGCAAATAAAGGTCAAAGAGGAGGACAGAGAGAAAACTGCCTTCACAAAATCGGAAAAGATCTATACCAATTCAGAAAATGCCTTTATTGGATTAATTAACCGCACCAGCTTCATTTCAGAGATGTATGAACTTTGTAACTCACGGCACAACAGTGTATGGTATATATTGAAGATTTATATTTATTCAGCACCTTCGAGCCACTTTAAAAGATATCCGTAAACGTAATTCGTTCGACTGAGACAATGGAAGTTAAAATTGAAACCCTCAAAATGGATTGGGCAAAGGAAAAAGTTACTTCTTAGGAAATATTGTGTCGGAAAGGCAAGAACCGTCCAAGAAACATTGAAAAGATAAAGAATTGCCCCTGCCCCCAAGACAGCGTCACGCAAGTGCAAGATTCTTTAGCTATGTGGATACTACCGAAGTTCCATTAAGAGTTACGCACTTATTGCAACCCAATACAAGACTAACAAAGAAAGATACCCGGTTTATATGGGAAGAGGAACAACAAACAAGCCTTTGAAACCTCAGAGATAAGCTAATATTCAGCACCAATACTCGTACACCCAGATTTCAAAGAAACCGTTTTGCTAGCAACAGACGCCAAGCGGATATGCATCGGGAGCAGTCCTAGGGACAATGGCATGACGGAAAGAGAACGGTTATTGGATATTACAGCCGAACTTCAAGAAACCATGAAAAGAATTACTCTGTGACTGAAAGAGGAAGCATTAGCAATATCCAAGCTATTAAACACTTCAAATATTTATTATGGGGTCACAGAGACAATATATCACCACAGATCCCAACCATTGGTATGGTTAGGCCAACACAAAGAAGCCTCGAGTAGATTAATGAGATGGGCGATGCAGTTGCAAGAATACTCGCCGTATATAAAATTCAAATCAGGAAAAGGAAACGCCAACGCAGATTGTATGTCAAGATTTGTGTTCGAAGAACTAATGGATCAGGATGTAAGACGAATATGCATGATTATCGCAGAAGATATCGATTTTACAAAATTGAGAAATGAGCAGAAGGAAGACGAGGAGTTAAAAACCATAATCGAATTTATAGAAACCAATGATATGAAAATCTTCGACAACAACAGTAAATTAAAAGAGCATATGGAAAAACACAGACATCGATATACAATGGAGAAGGGATGGTTATTATTAATGGATGGCGAAAAACGACTTATGTGCTTACCAGAAAGTAGACGAAAAGAGGTATTGATGCAATATCATGATGGAAAACTTGGAGGACACATGTCGGCAAAAAAGACGGAAGCAAGACTGCGCCAAAAATATTATTGGCCAAATATCGGAGAAGACGTAAAAGGATGGATAAAGAATTGTCTAATATGTGCAACGAGAAAGCACAGGAGTAAATTGAAAGTAGCCGCTAAAGCCAATGCTAATTCCACCAGAACCATGCCGATGATCGCATGGATTGTAGTAGGAACCATTAACCGAACCAAACCGATGGGAATATTTACTATTAGTAGTAACAGACTATTTATCAAAATTTCGGAAGCATTCGCAATACCAGATCAAAAAGCAAGAACAATAGCGAGAAATCCTAGTAGAAGAAATATGCTGTAGATACGGAACACCCAAACAGATTCTAACTGATCCAAGGGAACCAACTTTTATGAGCGAAATCATAGAGGAAGTAAAACGAATTACTTCAGAATTGCGAAGTTGAAGTCCATCACATACCACCGCAAACAAATGGTCAAACCGAACGATTCAATGGAATATTATAGAAATGATGGTCAAATTACGTAAGTAGACACCCAAAAGGATTGGGATTAGATATTATAAACCTATGCTATGGCTTATAGAATGCAATACACTCAAGCAACAAAAATGAGTCCATTTCAACTTATGTACGGCAAGAGAATGTACATGCCGATAGAACTTTAGAATATCAACCACCATATCACAGTATATGGAAATTGATGATTATGTAAAGGATTCAAGGAGCGAATGCAGAGATCTGGAAACGGCCAGTATGAATATAGATTTAATCAAGAGAGCTACAAAAGATTGACGATAAAAAGCGAGACGTTACGTGAGCATAACTTTCAGGTCGAGACTGGTTTAATATCGCAACGCCAGGAAATCATCTCCAGGAGTACCAGAAATTACAAAGAATGGTGGTAAAGGACCAATATGAAATATGTATGTAACGAGAACAATGCTGATTAAAATATGGATCAATACCCACTCACCAGACCTATCTACGTAAACGTGAGTAGATGTAAAGCGATACCAAGAACAATAACAAGGGAACCAGAGAATCGAGGTATGCAAACTAGATCACAAACTCAACAGCTGAGTATAAACGGACTAACGATGAGTCGGAAAATAGAAGCAACATCAAATAATACCGTAGAGGAACCTAAGCCGGATGAATCCAAAATAACTCTGAACGCAACTCAAGACAATGTAGACAAGATGGATATAATAGTAAAAGCCATCAAAGAAATAATGCCAGAATGGGTTGAAGGAAAAGGATGGATGAGAATAGTAAACAAAGCGGGAAAAATCGCTATGGATTACGCTAAAGGAGCTAGAAGTCCACCAGAAATGGATCGTATCAAAGAAAGTATACCCATGATATTCACTATGGCAGATGTAGAAGGAAACGTACCTTTACATATTGCAGTACAGCATAGAAACACTCAACGAATAATGGATATAATTCAATCTATGCAGAAATGCGGACACACCTCAAATATAACCAACGAAGAGGGACAAACACCATTAATGTTAGCATTGGCAGCAGATGTTTCTACAACAGTTCTGAGGGAACTACTAAAAACAGGATCATCGTTTAAAGAAAAAGATAATGGAGAAAATAATGTACTACATTACGCACTAAAATCCAGACAGGCAAGTGCAATAAAATTTATAACCAGTAATGCGACAATCAGAGAAAGAAAAATGATGGGCAAAACAATCCAAACATTATGGGAAGCTATCGACGCCAAACAAGACGAAGCAACAGCCAATCTGATGAAATGGACCTACGAAGGCTCATCACTTAAAGTATTCAATGTAAACTATATGGTAAGAAACAGGAACGTCCTATTAAAAGAAACAATATACGCTCACTACCCATTCCCAAAAACAATAAAAGCAATGCTGAAGTGGGAAGGACTGAAATTCACCAATCATCCAAAAGAAGCAATACGAATCGGAGATAGAAAAGAACAATTATTGATGATAATACACAGACGGCATCGAAAGCAAATAAGATTTCAAGCAAGCAAACAAGAGATAAAAGAAATGGACGATATAAAAGCAAGGATAATAAAAGTATATGAGGAAATAATCGAAATAATAAATGTCGAGGACGACATTTCAAAGGAAACCCCGGATGGAAATAATAATGGAGAAGGAGGTGGTGACAGCAGCAAAAACCAAGATGATCAAAATACTAGAGAAGGAAATAAATCCGCACAACAAGAGAAAAAGGAATCATCCAACGAGGAACGTCAAGAAACGAACAACGACAATAACGAGGGAAAACGAAACAACGGAAAGATACTACAACAAAGAAAAAATCAAAACCGACCGACCCTGCTACAAAAAATAATGATACTAATTACGTCCATCAAGTTAACAGAAGCTGATGAAAACATCACGATGGAAATAAAATCGTTCAGAATACGAACAGTAAATGAGAAAGGAATTTCAAGTAAAGGAATATGCTTACAACTGACGATGAATACAAGCATAAGTTGTCAATTCGACTCAATAGGAAAACCAGGAAAGATGGAAATACGATCCGAAAACTCATCATCATGCCAAACCACCAAAGATGTATGTAGAGATGCTACAGAAGATAGAAACGTAAAAATCCAAGTAAAGCCAGGAATAGGCAAATTGCGAATAATAAACAGAGGAATAGAAACAATTGAACAAGTATGCATACAAAATAAAATTATCGACTGTTGGAAAATGAATATGAAAGCAGGAAAGAAATGCGAATGGGATAGCCTAGAGGGCAATTCAGAATATATAATATGTGCTAACAATGACATAATAATAACCTGCACATTAGCCAAAACTCTGGGATTGAATTCACAACACCAAAAGAAGAGCCTTATCAACGTCGAGCACGAGAAAATAAAGAGATAATAATAAAAGTAGAATCAAACCCAAAGAGTGGAGAAGAGATAATAGTCGAAAATATGGGTAAAGAACCCATCACAAAAGTTTGTATATTCGAAACTAAAAAGAACGGAACGATGAATGAAAGAATCAAATGCCAGTCAAATGAAGATATCAAAAACCAAAAATACCGCATCCCAACTAAAAGAAAACGTGGAAAGTATATAGTACACGTTCAGAGAGGAAGAGATGATTACTGGAAATCAATAACAAGAAAGTTACTAGAAGCAACCACGACAAAACGTCCAGAAAAAGAAACAAAAGAGGAACTGTACCAACGTCAGATCAGAGAAAGTAAAGCAGTAATAATAACCATAGAATCGAATGCGGCAAATGAAGAAGAAATATCAATTGAGAACACAGGTGAGAAACCTATCACAAAAATCTGCGTATACGAACCTAAAAGAAACGAACCAGTAAATAAAAGGATCCAATGTGAAACAAGCAAAACGATAACGAATCAAAAGTATCGTATCCCAACGAAAAGAAAACTTGGAAAATATGTAATAAATATCCAAAAAGGAACTCACGAAGATTGGAGAACGATTACAAGGAAACCACTCAAGTCAAATGCGACAGAGCAACCTACAACAAAACCATCTGAAAGGAAAACAAGTAACAAGACATGGCAAAAAGGAATGCTCATGGACGACAGTCACCTTTCAATTCACGAAGCATTACAACTCCAGAAAGCACTTAAAGATGTACAACCAAAAGGAAGAATAATGGAAACAACCAATGCAAGAGAAACCACAACCATGCAGCCTAATGAAAAGAATTATATGATTAAAATGATTTGGATAACAACAGCAGTAATAAGCAGCGTAGTAATGCTGATAATAATTCAACTAGTAAGAACCACCAAATGCAGAAAGAAACCAGCGAAGAGAAGATTATGGCCAGCAGTAGAAAAATTCAATTATGATATCGAATTAGGACAATACGATGCAGAAAGAACCGAAGAATATGAAATCATAGGAAATTCCAGTACCAGCGGACTCTGGTTAAAAGAACCGCCCATTATCGAAGCACAACAATGGTCAAACGAATTTGATGTATATCAGATAATGAATGAGAAATACGGGGATATACGGACACTGCGTATAGAGTCCCCCGGAGACGATGGTGTAAGACAAAGAAAGGACATTGTATATAGTGTAAAATATTATGTAGTATAATAGTAGTAATAGTATGTATATGTATATATAAATATTGTACAAAATGTGTCAGAAATAATGAGCAAACAGAAACGAATGTCGATGAATTAACAATGTATTATAACCAACAGATGAATCCGAATAATGCGAATCAACAAAATCAAGTTAGAATACCACCGTTCGTAGAAGGAACACAACAACCAGCAGCTGCCAATGTACCTATAGAGATTGCAGAATTAAATCAAGGAATATACCAAGACCAAGGAATCGAGGCAACATGGAGACGACAATGCGAATTAATGACATTAATAACAAACAATGCGCAAACCCAATGGACAAATACTCATCTAGTATTAACGGAAAGCGTGAACAGAGGCCTACAACAAGCCATAAGACTGGAAGAGCAGCAAAGAACTATACTACAATTGCAGAGAATAAATGAACAACTGGCAGATCAAGTTAGATGGCAAGCTGACGAAATTAGAAGACTACGTAACAATCAACAGCACGTAGATCCAGCAAGTTGGGTGGAGTGGATAGCATCGATGCCAGAATTCACCCCCAGAACCGGATTCAACAGTAGAGTAAAAATAAAGCGTACCGTGTAAATATGTAAAAATAAAACGACAGAAACAAAGCAACGTCGAGTAATCAAAAACTTTTTGTAGATATGCAGACAATTATCGAGAGAATTAGAGGAAGCGAGAATCCATCAGAAACTACGAGACGAATAATGAAAAATAAAATTAGAGTGGTGAACGATATCAAAGAAAGATTAAAGTGTTGTAAATGTAAAGAATTACTGATTGGAGCAAGACAGACGAAATGCGGATGCAGAATATGCACAGATTGCACGATAGAAGTGATAGAAACACAAACAATAAAATGCCCTGGATGCGACGAGACGATTGAAAGAGAGGAAGATCCGACAACAATGGATAAAGCCACCAACAAAGAAATCAACAACCTATTAATTCAATGCCAAGTAAAAGAATGCGAATGGAAAGGACTTATGAAGGAAGCCGAAAGTCACTCAAACGATTGCGAATATAACGAGGTATTATGCGAAAAATGCCAAACGACTACAACAAAAAAGACGATAAAAGACCATCACAAAGTATGCATCAAGAGAGAGGAAAAATGCGAATTCTGTGGAGTCATTGACGAATGGATAAAAATAGAAACAGAACATCGGAATCCAAAAGAGGAACAAATATGTGATCTATAAGAAAGAATATGCGCAAACAATTGCGACAAGAAAGATAAAGTCAAACTAAAGGAACACTGGAACGAATGTAGCGGCAAACCAGTCAAATGTCCGTTAGAATTATTCAATTGCCAAACACAACTACCAATTGCGGAGATGCGAAAGCATATGATAGAAAATAGTATCGAGCACACCGAAATCATGATGAAAACGATAGGAATGTTGGCATGGGAAGTAAAAAGCCTACGAACAGAAAATGATGCACAGAAGGCACTAATAAGAGAAATATTAGAGTCCAGAAAGAACTTCGAAAAAAGCCAAGGAAATACACTCAGGAAAATGGCCGAAATGGAAAAGAAAATGCAACAGATGACCAACAGCCTAAAGGAACTAGAAACCAACAGCTCGATAGCCAGAAAACATCCCACAGCACCATTTATATGGAAAATAACCGAATTCGCAGAAAAGCTACAGAGAGCAAAAGATGGAACACAGAGAATCTTAGACAGCCCACCAATATACAGTTGGGAAAATGGATACAAATTGGGCATTAGACTATATCCAAATGGAGATGGGAATGCAACGGGCACCCACATCAGTGTCTTCATCAGAGTAGGAAGAGGAGATTACGATGAACTATTAACATGGCCTTTTAAACAAAATATGATATTAACAATGAAAGGACAAGAGGACTATCGTAACCCAATCAGAACAGGAAATGAACCACAGATGGGAAGACCAACAACCGACTGGAATACAGCAATTGGTACACCACGATTTTATCCACAACAAAGATTGAGAGGAGAGGGATTCTTGCGAGAAGATAATCTGTATATAAAATTAGAAGTGGAGAAGCCAGATAAGACGTTGTAAAGAGAGAAAGGAAAGTGTAAATAAATGTAAATAAAATAATAAAAAATCTAAAAATCAAAAAATTTCAAATAACCAGAAAAATCAGAAAAACAAAAATTCAAAAATAATGACGATATTTAGATGGCAAGCGGAATCAGCGAAGAGATAACAGTACAGATAAGAGAAGGACCAGATTCGATATGGACGAGACTATGGAAAAAACCAGAGGAAGAGGAAAAAATCAAAACCTTAGTAATCGCAATCCAGCATTACACCAGTTTCGACACAACCGGACGACCATGGAAAATGAGGAAAGTAATTTACTCACAGAGAAGAGTAAGATACGAACAGTTAAGAAAAGAGGAACAAAGATATCTAACATTCAAAGATAACAAAGTATTCACCGACCGACAGAGTAAAGAGATGGCAGCACAAGGATTCTTTTTCTCAGGAACCCCCGAACTACCAGATGAAGTTACCTGTATTTATTGTCAAGGAAGACTATCACATTGGGAAAAGGGAGAGACAGCAAAACGAGAACACCTGAGGAAATTTTCAACCTGCCCATTTAGAATTAACATTGACGTCGGAAACCAAGCGATGAACAGATTGGAAGGACTTCGACAATCAGAAGTTGACAAAGATGAAAAGGGAGGTGAGAAAAAGGTAACGATAATAAAGAGTTTCGAAGATCCAGCAGAATTAATATGGGAAAAAGAGACCATAAATAGAACATTCGAAGAGAGAATCAAAACGTTCAAAGGGAATCCAAGAGCAGCAGAATTTGCGAGTCAAGGATATTGCCAAACAGCCAGAGGAATAATGTGTGAAGGATGTAAAAAATCAACAACCAATACCAGATCAGAATGTCAAAAAGCTAAAACATAAAGGAAAATGCATGTATAAACAAGAAAAAGAGTCAAAGAATATCGAAATAATAATTACCAATCAGCAAGTGGAAGATATATTAGATCGACCAAAAACGAGAACCGTAATGTTATTATCAGGAGTAGATACTCAAAAAATGAGAAAAATAATCAAAGAAAGGTTAGCTAATAATTTAGAATGGTATGACTCGACACAAGCAGTAATCCGAGCAATCAAGCGATATCAAGAGAAACCTAAAGAGAATCGAGACAAATCGATGATAAAAGAAGCTATTTTGGAGCAGTATCAATGTGTAACATGTTGGCAAAAAACATGTAGAAATAATTTATATGCCTTGTGGACATATGGTCACATGCGAAGCATGCGGGTTAAAAGTTGATATATGCCCAGTGTGTAGAAAGCCGATCAACGGGCGGATCAAAGGATTCCGTTTCGCTGATCAGTAGATAGAAAACGAAAACAATGTGTAAAAAGTGTAAATAAAGATAAACGTAAAAACAAAAAATTATAAAAACTCAAAAACCACAAAAATACGAGATGATGTAAATTATGATAAAATTTAGAGATGATTGAAAAGAGAGAATAATCGATTATTAATATTTAGAAAACAATTATGAATCCAAACGAGACAAAAGAAATTGTAAAAGAGGCTGAAGAGACAAAACCAGCAATCAAAGATCAACCAGAGTCAATAAAAGTAACAAGTGAGGAAGTAGAATTATGGAGACAAAGAACGTTACAATTAAAAGAAATGCTACTAATCGCAGAAGAGGAATTAGTACAAGAGACTCTAAAAACGAAAATGATGAAAGAAAAGTGGGAAAAACAACTAGAACAAAAAAATAATTTACCCGGAAGGAAAAGAGAAAACGTACCAAGAGCGGGAAGAGGAAATGATTAAGGAATTTATGCAGAACCAAACCAGAATCAAAAACCAAAGGAAAGAGATACAAACCCTAGAGCAAGAGAAGCAAGATCAACAAAGCGAAATCGAAAGATTGCGGGAAGTGATAAAAGATAAAGAAGCAGAAATACGAGAAGAAGGAGAGGAGACTATAAAGATCATACAACAAATGCAGGAGGAAATTGGGCAAGTTAGCACCCAATATCGAATAGAGAAGACAAAGAGAACCCATATGGAACAAGCCAAAGAATGGGCAAAAAGACAAGCGCGATATTGGAAAATCAAATGGACAGAAGATAGAGAACAGTCAAGAAGTAATTGGGAATCGTGGATCAGACATTATATTCAGCAAATAGCCGAAGAGGAAGACCGAACAAGAGCTTATAAAGCTAAATGGAAAAACGCAAAGATCGAGATCAACAAGCTGAGAAATCAAGGGCCAAAACCATCAAAGAAAATTAGAGAGCCCAGAGACGATAGACAGGAAAGAATGGTGATCCAAACAACAGGAGAAGCGAGAAAGTGGAAAGACAAGTATAGATTGTCGAAAATAGAGAATTCGATACAATGGGAACATATACAAAAACAAGATCACGAAATAGTATGGCAACAAACGAGAATGAAGGAGATGCTAATAGAACAAGAAAAGACTCTTAAACAGAGACAAATACAACAAATAAAAACGGAAGACAAAGAAAAGTGGATCAAATCAGAAGCAAGAAGATGGAAGAACCAGTACCAAGAAGCCAAGAAAGAGATAAGACTGTTACCCAAAAAGATATTGAATATGGAGGATTGGGAACTATGGGAACAAGTCGAAGTGCAGAAAGAAACAATTGAGGAACTGAACGAGGAAATTCAAACAATGGAATACCATGAACGAGCCAGACAAAATACAATAAGAAGGCTCAGAAAAACCGACAAGGACCTCAGAAAATGGATTGATCAGCTAAATCAAAAGATAACGGAAACTCTACACGAACAAACGGATGAAAGACGGCAAAATCAACAATTAAACGAAAGGATAACAGAACTCCAGCAGGAGGTGAATGGACACCGAGGAGTTGCAGTATTTAAAGAAATTCAGTTGAGACACCAACTCGAAGTCAACGAACAGTTGAAAGAACAAGTTGAAGCAGAGATCAAAACGATAAAGCAAGGATATGAGGAAAATGAACAGAACCTGAGAAAAGAAATCGAAAAGCTAAAAGCGTTGGAAAACACGCATCGTTTGGAAACGCAGGTGGAGGAGTTAACCGAAAATACCGAATATCTTGCCTATCTCTTAGACGAAGAGATACAAATATCAAACGCCTTGCGTGAAGAGATAAATACCTTGCAGAACCGACCACCAATCCTGCTTATGCCGTTATATCCGACGGAAATGCCAACCCAAATAACCGCCGAACCCGACGAAGGATTCGGGGAGACGGACGAAACGATAATATAAATCTAAAGAGGAAAATTGTAAAAAGTGTAAAAATAATAAAAATAAAGAAAAATAATAAAAAACAAAAAATTGTAATCAATGTATATTTAGCATGAATTTGAATGAAGTGGAAATCCGAATGAATCTAGGAGACGGAGAATACGTACCAAGCCCAATTCAATTAGTAGAACCAATCGAACAAGACCCACTGAGATATTTCAGTAAAAGATGGAGAGCCGAAAGGAAAGAATGGCAAGAGCTAGTGGAGGAGCAAGAATCAGAAATCGCCCGAATAAATCAACAACTAATACAATCAAAACCGTTAGCCAATATGATAAAACGAAAACTAACATCCAGCATGGGAGAAAACAGAGATCAAAAGAGAGAAAACGAACAATTGAAACGAGAACTAGCTGAGATAAAAACTCGTGTAATCCTGGAAGATTATTGGAAAACCGAAGCAGAACGAATGAGAGACAGCAGAAAAAGCGAACAGAGATACGTACTACAACTAGAAGACAGTTGTAAAGAAGCCAGAGAGATAAAAGAAAATCATCAACAAACCCAGGATGAAATTAAAACACTAACAGAACAGCTTCAAGAAACAAAACGAAAGTTAGAAAAACAAACAACCAAACGAGTCAATTATAAGCGTCAGCTCAAGAGAAAACAAACAAAAGAAAGAAATCTTCAAATGAAAATCTATAATCAACAGAGAATAATCAAAGAAAACAAAGAACGACTAAAAGAACTCCCAAAAATAACCGAGCGATTAATAAAAGCCCAAGTCCTGATAATGAGATTCTCAGAAAACAAAACTAAAGAAGAGTGCGAGATACACTCAACCCCAGAAAAAGAGAAAGAATAAAAAGGGCTAAATCTCCACTGTATATAAATGAACCATACTGTAAATAAATATGAAATTGACTGATGTATATTAGAAATGAAAACCATGAGCCGAAAACTATGGATAATGATAATAATAATGATGAGAGAGAGTAGTGCTGAATACCCGTTAGAGAAATGCGAGAAAACCCATCCCTTCAGAAGAGAAGACAGCACCTGTGCCGATTACAAAGAAATCTGTAGCAATCCCGATAACGAAGAATGTCAACAAATAAACCTCCAATGTATGCAATGCCCCACAAAAGAAAACAAGGACGAATTGAAACAGAATATCGAGAGAACCCAAACAATGGTACAAACCCTACTGAAAAATAATGAAGAAATAGCTAATATAAAAAATGAGAATCGAGAGACGAAGAAAACCCTAGAAACCCTCATCAGACAAATTCAAAGAAAAGCCAAAGCAAATCCCAATAATAAACCAATCCAAGAAATCGCCCTATCAATAAAAAGGCAACAAGGAAAACAAATTAAAAATGAACCCAGTACAACAAGTCTATCAATCGAACTTATACTACCGATTAGTATAACATCCAACATAATACTCTTAATATGCTGCCTCATCATCGGCCTAACAAAAAACAAGCAAAAGCAAAATACCCCAATTCAGAAATTCAGAAGAATGCTCATCCAAATCCGAAAAATCAACAAAACCAACGACACTACAAAACTCTCGCATATTTCTATCAATCACCCCCCAAGACCAACCCAGCTCGAAAGCGAAACCCAAGCCGTCAGTGATTCATTCGAAGCCAAATATAACTGATTTACATTGATTTGAACTGATTAACTCATACTGACCTATAGTGATTTGAACTGATATTAAAACTGAACTATCCGATTTTTGTTTGGTTATGTACGGTAGCCGGACCTTAAGTCCATCTTTATCTTGACGAATAACCTTACCGTAGATATTTTTATGAATGTGAATGTTGAAAATGTATGTATCATTTTGAAAACAATTGAAATTTCGGGTCGCAATTTTACGGAACCCCGAGTGTTTTATGTTGGGCCAGAACGTAAACGGCCTCGAAAAATGTTTAAATGGATCAGAAACACACACGCAAAAATAACACGCAATTTAAATAAACCCATAACATCAAGTAAACCCGATAAAATCTGAGAAATAAGAGAATTAAATATAAAATAATAAACATAAAAATAAATTAAAATATTAACAAAATGCACCAAGATCCGCACGATACCTACACAAATACAACAATAAAACACAACAAATTCGACGAAATTGAAAAAATCAATTAAAGTTCATTAAAGTGAAAGTTAAATTGAAAAATTTGGATTGATAATAATTCAATAAAAAATTATAAATAAAAAATTATAAAAATAAATCGAAAAATAATAAAAATAAATAATAGAATTTGCTAGAAAAGAACAAGGTCGAATTTTGTTTTACTACATCAAATTTCACACACCAAAAAATTAGGTATATATACTGATCCATTTTCACATTAAATTTAACCGTTTTTCGAAACAAAACCATTTTTTCAAACTGATTTAAACCATTTTTGAAAATTGTTAACCATTTTTCAAACTATTTGAATCTAGTTTAAATACTTTAAAACTATTTCGTGAAAACCATTTGAAATTGTTGTTCAACTTTATTTTGAATTTTTCAGCAACCAAATTTTTAGGTGAGAATTATTTATGGTGGAACCCTCTTTCCACGTCACGTCCCTGCATCTCAATGGAGCTCTGCTCGGCGTTGGCGTGGGGAGAGAGGTATTTATGTTATTTTATGTTATGCTATGATGTTTTTTCAATTTATGGAATGGTTAAAAATGGGTAATTATGTTGTTTTATAATTAATAAATATTGTGAATATATATAACTTATTTTATATGCTTTTCATAAATTAAAAACGTCGAAATTTTTCCGGCCCACAGCCGACACATCACGCAAGATAGAAAAATCAACATAGTGCAGATGCATGTAAGAGCGTGGAAAATCGCCAATGATATGCACCCGTGAAGACTCAGCGTGCGCAACGCAGCGGTCGTAACGTCAATATTTATCCCTATAGCTGAAGCGAGAAATAAGGAAGAAGTCTCTGGCTGCTTCCTCGTTTATCAATTCTGTAAAATCGACCTAAATTTAGATTACATACGGCTTAAACTTATCACACCGAGTAGTCCAGTGGGCACTCAGTAAATATAATGTAAACACAAATGCGTCTAGGATCTATTAAAGGGAAAAGGTACGGGGATGAATTTAACTGAAGTCGTTGATATAACTAACCTGAACTACTAATTTGAATTAATTTGATCATTGCTATACTAAATTAAATTTGTTTTTTCAGAATAACTACCAAGATCATTAAATTAAATTACTTTATGGATTGAAAAATAAATCAATTAAATTAGATGATGGATTTAAAAACTGGATTACCTTATGGATCAAAAGTAGATTAATTACAATTATCACATAGGTTAAATCAAATTAAATTATGGATTGAAAGTAAATTGATTTCAACTATCTCATTGATTGAATTAAATTAAATTACGGATTAAACGTAAACTTAGTTACAATATCCCTTTGGTTAAATAATGGAGTAAAAGTAAACTGGCTATAAATACATCATGCAGTAAATTGAACTAATTTAGTACTAGGTAAGAATGGGTAAGCCATTAATTAAACTACTATAATTCATTTTATAAAATTAAAAGTAATTCAAATTGACTTGATCCGTTGATCTAAATAATTGAATACAACGTTTTGATTTAATTTAATGAAGATAAATCATCAAAAGGATTTTGAGTAAATTATATGTTTGAACTAAATTAACCCACTGTCTAAATTAAAGTAATCCAGTGTCAATAAAGAAAATTTTGATCCTGAAATTTTTGGGTAAATTAGTTTAAAGATCCGAACTTATTAAAATAAAGTACTTTAGTTTTAGCATAAGTTAATGGTAAAGAAACCCTCCTAAAGTATCTAACTAAGAAAAATTCGAGTGGCTTGTAGATTAAAAAGTTACTATATAAGACTAACTAAATTTCCACTGATGGATCAAGTAAACCGCGAATCCAGCTGAAGGAATGTGTAGAAAAAGTAGAGTGAAACTGCGATAAAAATCAAATCACTCAAATTGATAACTACCTGCGACATAGGATTGAAACGATTCTATAGGTAAATTGAGATCGGTTACCAAATTAAATCCAAACCATGCGCGCTTAGTAATTAAAATAATGACAAGGCCATCATGTAATTAAGTATAAAAATCCAAAGAAAATCGATTAACTTTTGAAGGAAGTTCGAGTAGTTTAGATAATGTCAGAATAAATCAAAACCAAAAAATGAATAAGAATCTATTGATGAAAATCCCCACGAATAAATCAACTGTTAGCATAAAACTCCCTTGGTAACTGCCATTTATAAGTTTACACTAAATCGATCAGAATTCGAATAACGTAAATCGGAAAACCGTATTCAGATAAGCGACATGAATAATTTTCCCAAACGTGATAACTGCATTGAAGTAAAATCATAAACCATTCGATAAGAAAAATAAAACTCACTATCTCCATAGAGTAATCCGTGAATCCATGTCACAGCCGCACTGACTCCCATAGTATAAAGATCACCCAAATGCACCAAACTAGATTCGAATAATTAACTCTAATTTTCGTCCTCTAAAATGATAAATAATTTAGATTCAAATAATAAATTAATGAACCTGAATTAAAGTTCATAGTAAATTCGCTATATTCAAATACCCGGCACAAAGGGCGAACGGATGTCGCCATTAAGAACACATGGATTCTCGAATGTCGACGGCAAACATCCTGTTCGACATTAACGGATGACGAATGCGTCAACAATTAGTCTACATTGATAAATAATTGAATTATGTAGATACTAGTAAATTGTTTCAATTTAATTAATACTTGAAATTCATGAGTACACTAGTAATTACCCCCATTCGAGAAATAAATAGCACCATAAATGTGCAGATAACCGTTACAATTTGGCAAACAATAAAAATTACTAACACACCAAAGATCGTCGATAATCCAAATCTTACAGTAGGGGAACCGAATACAAACCGATAAGATCCCACTATACGATAAATGCGGATAAATTTTTATGGTAACATATTGAAGGATAAACGACCCAAATCCAACATAGAGAAACCACAGAAGTCACCCGAACGCACCCACCTATGATTTCAGTTCAAATATCAAAAATCAAGTTCCCGAACATTAACGAAATCAATTAATGTACCCCCTGAAATTGAAGAGCACTTTAAGCATATGAGCCTATGATTATGAATTAAACGTTCATCTACTAGTAAATAGTGCGAGAATATATTATATTAATTCATTTCAGAAGAACTCATGCTCCCAAATTGGATTACGAAACAAGAGGCCGATGAACGACGCCGAGCCGCACAAGCAGCAAGTCGAGCGGATTAACTGACCATTGATATACATTTTTTTTGTTCATCGAATAAAATTAGCTCTTATGTATTCGGTCATAGTGGGTTAGACGCGAACTCATCTACGTTAATCAGTCTGCATTTAATTCACGCTTCCATGTAAGGGACCAAGTAAAGCGAGCATAGGTCTTCTATCGACAGCTCGTGAACCCGAGGATTGTCCGAGCAACTATAGTACTAGCACATGGTACTCAATTTTTGCGGGCAATCCACCACTTGAACACATTACCAACGTTGCCTAGCAACGGGTGCCAAGTGGCGGTTAGCATCATTTTGTATGGCGTTGCTAGGGTCACCAGGAGGGTAAGCAAGAATTGAAACCTTGTAACCCACCAATAATTTCAAAATATCAACACCCAGAAACCCACTAATTTGATGTTTTATGGGTCTGATTTTAAGTCTGCGTGTTATGTTTGCGTGCTATTACCGATTCATTTAAACAAAACACTGTTCTGGCCCAACACAAGTAAATGCAACAAATTGGAAAAGCTAAACAAATAATCTACAATCCTATGACCAACAAAATATTATTTTCAATTGTAAAGGCAGATGTTAAAATTTTCAAATTTAAGCCTAAATTTTTGAAATAAAAATATATTTTAAGAATAAAATAAAATTTTTAATTTTATATTTCAGCATTGTAACTGCAAAATATTTGTTTTACTAAATCAGTATACTTAAAACTTGAAATATTGCTAAATGAATTTCCACTCCATTTTAAAAACTGATTTTCTATTTCTAAATTTATTTTAATTTTTTTCTTATTCAATTTATATTTTAATTTTAGATTTAAAATTGTTAAAATAAATATGTTGTATTATTTCTGTTAAGTAAGTTTATTGAGTTTACCATTACTAAGTTATTTAAGTATATATTGAGGTTTACGTTAAAAATCACAATGAATCAAAATAACAGTTCCAGTGCATATAGTTAGTTTTTAATTAAAATTTTTTAATAAATTCGATTTACTTCTGAAATATCCTAATAATTTTATAGGATATTATTTTAAGAATTATAAATTCTTAATTTTCGAATGTTCATTATCGAAATATATGAATTTATTTAAATTTTATCTAACTTATAATTAACAAAAATGATTTTTATTTTGAAAGTCACTAACAAATATTAAAGAAATGAAATTTTGAAAGTATTTTGTTTCTTTATTTTATGGTTTAACACTTTAACTGCTATATGCGTCTAAGAAAGTAGATGTGTTTTGGTGTTATATCGCTACTCACCACTTTAGGCGTAAAAATGCTACTGCATATAAGAATACAATCTTATATACTTATCTTAGCCTCATTTAGGTCTGTTAGAATGTAGCTAACAATGAAAAAGTTAAAGGGTTATAAATAATTTAATAGTTTGATAAAATAATTAAGTTAATTAAGTTTATATTTTCAGCTGACGAATTTCTTTCAATTGACGATTACCAAGATATTAACTATGGAAAAGTTAATTTTTTTATATTTTATTTTAAAATATAATGCATAAATATATAGAAGACATCCTTGACGTTAAGAAGGATATTACTAAACGAAAATTATTTATGTAAAAACCATCATATTTTGAATATTGGCTGCAAGTTCAAAAAACAACTTTTTAACATTTCATTTATTTTTATTGTGACCATAAATCACAATGTTAAGTTCGAATAATGTCTTAAATCATACCACAATATACCCATGAGCAAGCTCATGTTGGTACTGTATATAGCAGCTGAAAATTCATGAGCTCCATTTCTCAAACTACTCATCATGATATTTTCACTTTCGGGTTCCTGACTGCTGATGGAAGTCTTACGTCTCTTTCTATCTATACGCTTGTTCATACTCATCTATTTCTACAATTCCTATATCAATTTGTCATCAATACTGTTTATTTATTAAAATATTTTTCAAAAATTTTGGCAGCGTTCCGCCCTTATTTTATGAAAAATTCCTTGTTTCATACAAACGTTAGCCTATGGTAAATTGAAATGAATGCATTATTATAATGTCATTATTTTAGTCCAACAACTCATATTTGCTTTACTATGGTCGCCACAGTAACCACTATTCGTAAATCTCTATATTATCATCTCACAGATCTATGCCAAAATGTATCATTTTATTTTAATTTTCCACCACGATGATTATAAAACAATATATGTGATCTAACCCTACTTTATACTTTCGTTAACCTAAATTTCTATCACTAGTCGTACCCTTGATAATATAATAATCGGCAGGAGTTAAATTAAAAATTCAATTTTCCTACTTAAACATATAATAATGTTGTCCCTTTAACTCTGACGATATTCCCGCATTTTACCCTCTTACCGCTCCGACCAACTAGCAATGGCTGCCACGGTGAATTCCGACGGTGTCCTACCCCGTGATCGATTCGTAGCCGACCAGACTAAGCAGACACCGAAAGGTGGTCGGTGATAAAACGACACATCAACATCCTGCAAATTTAACTGCCGGAATTGAATGTCGTTTCACCAATTATCCACCGACTTAATATATGTAAAATGAATATAAATAAGTCAGGGGGGACCTGCCGAGCGATGCCAAAAGACATCGCGGGCATCCAGAATAAATTAAAATTAACAAAACACTAACTTAGAAAAATATATTTCTACAAACAAACAATACTTACAATCGACAGTGTTTGTGTCTAACACAAGTGTCTAAAACAAATCGTCTAAATATTTTGTGTCTACAACATGTCTACCAAATGTCTCAAAATTATGAAAGTGACTGCTGTATATATAGTGTTTTCATGCCTGGGTGCGACCAATCAGAGTATTTTGAGACTTTTTCGGCTACTTTTTGGGGGGTTTTATTGTTTTTATTTTATTTTAAATATTTTATTTTTCTGCTTATTTTTCTCTATTTTTTGATATTATTTTCTAAATTTTTGGTAAATCTTTATTTTTTATTATTTAACCATTCTCTTTGATTGTTTCTCTTTTTACCCTCTGATATTTAAATTTTTGGTCGCTGCTTCCGCATATGTATTTTCTAAACCTTCTTTTGCAAGGTTTTGGTGGTTTTATATTTTAGTTTTGTGTTTCTTTCTGCATCTGTAGGCTTTTCAATGATTTTAATTAATATTTGTTTTATTTAATTTAATTTTGTTATGTTTTTATTTTGTTTTATTTAATGTTTTATTTTATTTTTGATTTCTGCTTGCGGTGCGTGCTTATGTTACAGCAGCCATATTGACAATTTCCAAACCTCATTAATTATTTTGTTTTAATTTACACAATTTTCTCATTTTTGTTTAAATTATGGCTTATAGCCCAACAAAATACTTAAAAAATTAACTATTTTATAAAATTAAATGAAATATTGATCTAAACCAATCAAATTATAGCGGTGAAGGATTTGCAATATATACTTAAAATTACAAAATTGAATTTTTCTTACAGAAGAATTTTTTAGAAATTCTATCAATCAGAAAACACTTAACAAAATAAAGTAGATGTTGGATGAAAAGTAAGGAATTCGGATTTTAATTTCAGTAGGACAATTGAAAGTGTAAACAATATTCAAAAGATTCGCGATTTATTGAATATCACTAAAGAAAACTTTGGATTTGGCAACAAAATAATTAAAAATTGAGGATAAGCAAATTAATCAAGGATTAGAGTTTAGTGAAATATTGCTTAAAGCGCTCCGAAACGATAGAATTGCTTAAATATTTACAAAATCCAAACTTGGTCCGAAAGTGAAAACGACTTTAAATACTCATCTAACTCAGCAATTGTCAATTGCGCTGAAAATATCATCAGAAAAAGTTTTCCCGATGAAATGGAGTACGATCATTTATTCGTAGATTAAGTAATTTAAGAAAACCCAAATAATCTAGTAACCTCAATACAATAAACATGATTGTAAATTCATAACAATATTTGAAGCAACTCGGAAGTTTTATTAATATGCGATTTATATATCTATTCACTTAAAATACCTTAACGTATTATATGAGGCGCAATAATTAATCCTCATGTGTATGACGTAATTGAAATCGTAACAAAGTGGAATGATTTGTCATCAACGTACAGTACAGTACAGTCAATTCTGTTTTTACGCGGTAGATACATTCCTCAGAAAACCGCATAAAAAAGACTCGACTTATGTTGTATGAATAGAAATACGTTCCATAATTTTCGAAAAGCACATAAGAGTTGTAGGAGAAATTGAAAAAACATAAAATTATATAATAATAAATAAAGTTTAATAACTTTTTGGCTTTTAATAATTTCAAAAATTTGAACGGAACATTGTGATTTGAATGATGCTCTATTCAGAAATCTCTGGTTGGTTAAGGTTTGACAAAGATTAGTTCTTTTCTGAACTTCAGTGAGAAACCGCATTAAAAAAAATTGACTTTAATATTTTGTACTATAACTACAAGCCCTCGTGTTCTGTCTCCTGTAATTGACAAAGTTCTGGATTCTGGATGGAGGTCTTTTTGTTTTTCCGCTTCAAGTTTCTTGGCGACGTTTGAGGATTTGGTGATTGTCCACAAGTGACTGATATGCCTGGGAGTGCCATCAATTTCTATATTGTTAGTGAAATTTATTCCGGTTTCTGTTCCGATTTCCATGATACGTTGCATTTTGCAGTTGGTGGCTTTACGTAAATTTGACTGGTAACATTATATTGGATGTCAATGTGATTCTCGCATCGGTCGATAGCAGTATCGCCCAAAATAAACTTTGGAATTCTCCATTTCTAGTTGAAATGCAATTTTAAGGGAACAGTTTCATCATCTAACCTGAATTTTGAGATATATTATAATAGAAAACTGCTGTTATTGGCTCGCAGCCTATTTCTACACTATTCGTTTAGTGATTCTGTGATTTATCTCTGCTATCCCGTTATCCGTGGGTCTCTAAGGTATATTGTCTTAACGCTTCACGTGTCTACAAAGTGTTTAAAGTCTAGATAACGGAAACTCGGTCCATTGCCTATAAAAAATTTTTCCACGGGACCCTTCTCGGAGAAGCAACTTTACAGGGCTACATACCAAAATAGAGTCGTTACAAGCGATGCACTAAATATATTGGGATGACTCTGAATATTTTACGATTTTCTATTGACTTTTTGTAGATATTTATTTTAATAATTTATGTCAAAAATATTTTGAATCATTGTTACAATTTTAATTCTATTTTAAAACTTTTTAATTTTAAAAATGTAGGACTTGCAGAAACTGAAATGCGAAAATTTTCAGTTGCGTTTGATGTGTTATAATTATGAAAACACTCTCAGTGAATTAGAATGCAATCCTAATGACGATGTAAATTAATTATGTAATCTCTGTCATTGACCATGGATTATAGAATGAAGTAGTATCTTTGAAAAAGTCTTATTGTAAAAAGGTGGAAATTGTTAATAATCTCGAGTAATTGTTTTGTAATAAATTTTATAACAAACAACATTAAACTAAGGGAAACAGTAAAACGAATCCAGAAAGATAATTCTCAGTTACGAAGTCAGTTGGAAGAATATATAGAGATAAATAGTAATTTTTTATTCAAACTATTAAATTTTCTAACATTAAATAACTTTTAAATTGTTTTAATTGTATAAACCTTTCTGTGGAAAGTATTTTTCATTAAATCATAATTTTTACTGTAGTGTGTGCGAAAGTGCTAAATTAAATTAGGTGGTTTCTTTTGTATTTATTTATAGGTACAGAATCCCATTTACTAATATTTATTTCAAAATAAATTTATCTGAATTTGAAACAAAAGTATAAATACAATTTTTTAATGTTTGTAAATGTATTTATGTCACTGCAAATCAAAATCAGTTTGACAATAGATATTGTCATTCTCCATGAAAATGTTAATTTACTTAATCCAAATAATGTAACAACTTTAACAGATTCGTTTTTTTAAAATGCTATTTAAAAATCCAACAAAAGATTGAAACAATGACGGAACTAGGAAGTAGTTGGGTCACCAAAAGAATAACTGAAATTAGTTTTGTAGTCACTATAATAAATAATATTAATAGGTTGACTAGAAGTAACTATTTGGAAATTCCAGTTTTTGTTATCCAGAAGACAATGCATTTTTAACTTAAAAATAGCAATTTATTTTTGTTTTTGTTCAGTATTTTAGCGACTTTAGAACCCTCAGCTAAACTTTACTTCAATTAATCTTTTACCCAGATATTCACCTAGTGAGGAACGTTTTTCGAAACTTAACAATGAATACGAATTTACTCATTACTCCGTTTCTTTTTAATTTGGAGATTCATATACTATCCTTAAACTATGCAAATATTTTAAGGAATAGTGGTTTGACATCTTTAAGTTATAATATTTAGTTTGAGCTTATCGTTTTTGCAGTTACTTTATGATTTTCGCCTTTCGTGTTCTTCCTTCTTTTCCTTTGATTTTACTTAGGAATTCTCAACGTTATGTCTATGTTAAAATTGACAGGCACTACTTGGGATATCACGTATCGTGATTTTGAGCCGACATGCGTCTCCTGACTTTATGTGTATTTCAAGATCTCAGAGAGACTCAGTGATAGGCCCCAAGATCTTCCCTCAGCTTCCGAGCCTCTACAATTATTTTAGCGCACATCAAAGGAACTCAATCAGTTTTGTGGCCATCCGCTATCCGTACCGCGGATTTTTCAACGGGTAAAGGTACGTGACAGATCAGCTGCCAAGTAGTAACGTCCTGTCAAACATTTATTGATGTTAATGACTTGTGACCTAGTGATTTAGTTGTATCGGAAAGTTTTAATGCACAAAATTTCTACTGGAATAATAAGAATAATAATTCAAAAATAATGGTATACAATACATTAATAGCATAACATATAGACATAGAAAAGTATGTTGAGATGATCTAAAACGACTAAATAGTTTTAATATTTGCTAGGCAAGTCTTGAGTTTCAACCTATACGGTAATTAATCTTATAATTAATTAAAATTCTGTAAAAACGCTTCAGTATGTAAACCTAAATTTATCTGTGTGTGTAAGTTTTAATTTTTTTAAGATTATATATAATTTTCATATTTTTATTTATTTCAGCTATTTTTCCGATTTTATTTCTAATAAGTTTTCCTAATTTTCTAAATTATTTAAATTTTTTACAATACTTTGACGCCATCGTAGATTTCAAAAAAATTTTATTCTCTTTATTTAAATTGGCTTTGTTTTATTAATTAATTTACCAATTTTTCTTATATTGTGTTTAATTTTTTAATTTATATGATTCCTTTTGTTTGTATTTGTTTTTTCGATGTTTTATATTTTGAATTTTGGTTAATTTTTTGCGGTGTTTTAGTACTGTGCTTTTGAAATGTTTAAATACGTGATCGGATTATTGCCCACACGAAAATTGCACACAGAAAAATGCCCAAACGAAAAACGCACACAAGAAAAATGCCCACATAGAAAAATGCACACATAGACAAATGCACACATAGACAAATGCACACATAAAAAAATGCACACATAGAAAATAAATAGAGAAAAATGCACTACAAATTAAAAAATTCGATATAATTCAATAATAATAATAAATATTAATAAAATAATAATAAATAATTAATAATAATAATAATAATAATAATAATAAATAAATAATAATAAAATAATAATAATAAATAATTGAATATTATTCTTGATTTTTTCTCTATTTATTTTATTGTAGTGCTATTTTGTATGTGTGCTTATTCTATGTGAGGATTTTTCGTGTGAGCAATACTGTCTGTGTGCATTTTTCTGTGAGCATTTATCACCGAATCGTTTAAATAACCTCCAAAGTTACACCTGTACAAGTTCAACAAAAAAACAAACATATTAAAAAAAAGGATACAATTTATATATAAATCATGCGCATTTTCTATCGAAAATCAGAAAAATAAAATACAAGCACACATACTTCACACAACTACACCATAATAAAAATTACACGGGAACAAAAGTTATGACATAACAATTTCTTTTTGACAATTTCTTTAAACAAATATGCAATCTATTCCATTCCACCTTTCAACGAGTAGAACAGCGTAAATTATAATTAATTTTAAAAAATTCAAATTTAAAAGTTTTTTTAGAAATTATAGAAAAGGTTGAAGAAAAGCATTGAAAAACATAATTTATAAATATTTTTAGGTCTTCAGAAAATAATTTAAAATGATTGGTCGATGTCACGCAATGGGGAAAAGATACTGCTATCACAAAAGTATTTTCCCGAAATTATTTGTGAACGAAAAGTTTTTAAGACATTTAAAATTATGTATTAAAATAAAATTTTAATAAATCTTACTTTTTTTAAATTAAGTATAAATGATAGGGTTTATTTCAAATAAGAAACTTTAATTTCAATAAAATTAGTACTACTAAACGATTAAAAATAATATAAAAACCTTTAGAAATATAAATTTAATAAAAAATATAACTTTTCACTTATCATCTGTACATAATATTTGTCATTTCTGTCGCTAATTTATCAAGGCTAACAACAATTCTGGAGACGAAGTAACTATGTAATCGTATTTTTTATTATTGAAAAAGCTGTGAATATTTTTATGGATATAACTTTTAATGTGATATTCAATTCGACACTATTGATGTTTATAATATCATTGAATGGCGATTAGCCATTCAAAAAAAACAAAAAAATAAAAACAAAAAATTCAATAATAAACAAAAATTTCATTTGAAATCACATTGAATATAACATTAAAAAACTTAATTTTTATTATCAAGTCATCAAAAAATATCAGTAGAATCCTTTATGTTTTTGTTCACCTTTGATTTGTTTTATTAATTTATCGTCTTTAAATTTTCGATCTGTCCTCATACTTTTATATATTATTGAATGTAACATGACATTTCGTTGGCGTTGATTCTAAAAAAAATTTCTAGAAGAATTTAATTATCAACTAAATCAAAGTAATCAATATAAAAGCTGAAAAATTTACCTTAAATAATTCCCCAATTTCAAAATCTTCACCATTCATAATTTAAAGATAAATATTTATTATTTTAAAATTTTCATATTCAGAATCTTTTAATAAGTCTTTCAAAGATGATGAAACGCAAATAAGTTTAGAATGTTTGGAATGCAAAGAAATTGAAAAGAATAATGAAAAGTAATTGTGTACCCCTATTAGATGTTTTATTTAGAATTTATTTAGAATTAAAAATATAAACCAATATTTAATAATTACTTTTATTCAGAAATCTAAAGAAACTGACATTTCAAGTAAAATGTTTGGAAAATGTAAATATGGATCTACAATCAGCTGTAAAGGATAAAGTAAATTCAGTTTTGTAATTTAGAATACCCTTTCGTTTTTATAACAGAAAATATTTTAGTGATTGACAAATAAAATAAAAATTAGAGAAGATGGTCAATGACCATCTTGTCGAATTTTTATTTTTCAACGATTCATTTAATATCCTTTTAATGATTTATATACATTCTTAAGTTAATGATAAACTCAAATAAACATTTGATCTGATCCACAATTGATCAGGTAGTTACTTTTTTTCTCAAGTAGGTAGTTATGAGGACTCTGCGTTATATAAGAAATCCCCATTAAAAAAATAGGGGGGGGGTTTCTCGTGATTATTTTCTGTGTGTATTGATTACTTAATGATGTAATTTTTTTGTGTGCAATTTAATTAATTGTTTTGTGTATTTTTTTCGAATTTTTTTCCAAATTTTTTGTGTGTATTTTTTTGAAAATTTTCGAAATTTTTTTTCGAGTTTTTGGCGCGATTTTTTTTAAAATTCAAATTTTGGCGAATTTTTGAAATAAAATTGAAATATTTTTTTTGAATAAATTTTTTTTTCAATCACACTACTCAGGGGGTATTTTTGAAAAAGACTAAAATAAATTGGCTTGAATCGCCTAACGATAAAAAAAGCATAAAATTAAAATTGGCTCAAATCGTCTAAGATGAACACACTATAGTCAGGGATATTTTTAACTCGTAATAAAAAACAATGCAATATTTGGTCTCAATACTTTCTATAGGTAAATATAGGCCTAAAATAAAAATGGCTTGAATCGCCTAATGATAAAAATTGACAGTGGTATTTTATAGGCTTGTTAAAAAAACACTTGAAATATTTGTTCACACAATTTTTATAGGCAAATTTAGGCTCTAGATAAAAATAATTTAAAATACCTAAAGTAAATTAAGATAAATTAAAGTACATTAGGATACATTAGAGTACATTAGGGTACATTTAAATAAATTATGGTTCATAAAGTAAATTAAGGTACATCAGAGTAATTTAAAGTACGTTAGAATAAATTTAAGTAAATTAAAGTACATTAGAATACATTTAATTATATTAGAGTAAATTTAGGTTCCTCAAGTAAATTAAGATACATTAGAGTACATTAAGGTAAATTAAAGTAAATTACAGGATCGAAAGTCAATTTAAGTACATCAGGGTACATTTAAGTAAATTAAGGTTCATAAAGTAAATTAAGGTACATCAGAGTAATTTAAAGTACGTTAGAATAAATTTAAGTAATTAAGGTTCTTAAAGTAAATTAAAGTGCCTAGAGTAAAGTATGGTAAGTTAGGTAAGAATTTTTTAAAATTAAATAGAGTCAACAGTTAAGTTACATAAGGGTAATTTTTAAAGCTGAAAATTTTAAAAACAGTTATAATAGGCAAATTACATAAGGTAAGAATTTTTTTAAAGTAAATAGAGGGTCAAAAGGTAAGTTACATAAGGTAAGAATTTTTAAACTTAGAGTCGACAATATTGCATGATAAAATTTATTAAATAAAATTTTTAGTTTAGTTTTATCGATCAATTTTTATACATATTTTTAAATGATAAAGTTTTTAACATAATTTTACAATGGAATTTTTTATACATGATTTTTAAAGATAAAATTTTTAGTATAATTTTACAATGAAATTTTTTATACATATTTTTAAATAATAAAATTTTTAATATAATTTTACAATGAATTTTTATATACATGATTTTTAAATAGAATTTTTAGTATAATTATATCGATGAATTTTTTATATATAATTTTTAAAGATGAAATTTTTAGGATAATTTTACAATGAAATTTTTATACATGTTTTTAATTGAAAAAAATTTGAATGTAATCTTACAATGAAATTTTTTAGTATAATTTTTACAATGACTTTTTTATACATGTTGATAACGATCAAATTTTCAAAGATATTTTTCAAGAACTTTTTTCAGAGAATTTTATTAAATTAAATTTTTGAGTTTCAGTGTTACATAGTAATGCCTAAGGTAGGTAGTAGTCATTCGCAAGAGAAACCCATCTCCTCCACTCTGCAGCAACCCATCCTTCATAAAAAATAATAAAATAATAATAAATAATAATAATAATAATAATAATAATAATACTTTCAGAAAACATAAAAAGTTAACTTACTTGGTATCAACTGCTGAACACTGATAACCCATACACAGTGAATAATTTATTAATAACTGAACAACAATCACTAGATACTGTATACAAATAACTGAGTACTGTACAACTCACTATATACATACTAGGCATTGAATTCTTTACTTATTCATTAAAATGACATATTTAAATAATATTTACTCTTTGAACACCGATATTCAACCAACTTAAAAAATAAAATTTTCTCTCAATCATTTCCCCTTAAAATACTTAGTTATTCACACACTCATAATATGTTATCAATAACTAGTTACTGAACCAATAAATATTAATGATCGGTTACTGACAAACTAATTTTGAAATAAATCACATAAAGGGTTCAACAAAAGAAATACAAGTTGAAATTTTATTAACTTCTTCACTCTCTTTCACATCATTGATGTCTCCAAATTGGTAAATTTTTTGGTTGCTTAGTTACCTTGTTGTTATCAAGCGATAATTAATCAAATTTATTGAAACCAAATCCATTGTTATATTTACTTGGTATCAACTTCTGAACACTGATAACCCATACACAGTGAATAATTCATTGATTAATAACTGAACAACAATCACTAGGTACTGTATACAAATAACCGAGTACTGTACAACTCTCTATATACATACTAGGCATTGAATAATTTACTTATTCATTAAAATGTCATATTTAAATAATATTTACTCTTTGAACACCGATATTCAACCAACTTAACCCACTTAAAAATAAAATTTTCTCTCAATCATTTCCCCTTAAAATACATGGTTATTCACACACACTCACAATATGTTATCAATAACTAGTTACCGAACAAATCAATATCAAGAATTGTTTACTGACCAAGAAATCTTTAAATAAAAGCACATAAAAATTTGAACAATCAAAAGAAATACAATTTCAATTACAAATTTTATTAACTTCCCCATTCTTTTATCGATCATTGATGTCTCCAAATTGTTTGGTTGCTTAGTTACCTGATCGCTATCAAGAAACTATTAATCATTGAAGCCCAATCAAGTGTTGTATTTTCTCTGAATAAAATTTGTTGCTTTACAAGTCTTGTATATGATTTATTGACATTTTGTAAAACTTAGTTAAAAGACTTTGAAATTTTTCTACTATTTCTGTAATATTTTTAATTGCGTCCAACAATGAACAATTACTTAAAGTTATTTTCAAAGATAAATGTCAACCTTTTCATTTAATTTTCACATGTCCCTAAATAAATTAATTGCTAACTCATCAAATAATTACTTAAATTTATTTTTATATGATTTCTGATCTTTTCACTCCCAACTCTTATTGTTTACTGAATGATAAATTAATTAATAAGTACAAGTAGTGGTTAATCTATTTGCTAGTGAAAAGAAACTTAATTAGAAAAATATTCTTAAATTAATTTCTCAAAACATATATTACTTTCATTGTACATGGAATAAATTTTCATATATTTATTGAAAATGATTCAACTCTTAAAATTATTAACTCAAAGATGCTAAAGGTTTGAATAAAACTGATATAAAAAAAAATATCTACCACATTACTAGAAATTAAATGATTATCAACCAAACACTAAATAAGTTGAATTTCTAACAAAGCTTAAAAACTACACGGAACAAGTACTTATAGATACCGATAAAATCTACTAAAAATTTAAATATGTATATTTAGTTATTGTAAAATACTTGTTTTTGTAAAAATAAGACTTATACTTAAATTATGATTAGCATGTGATTAGAATTTGATTAAAGTTGTGAGGAGTTGTTAAATTTTAAATAAAACTGCTTAATTTGTAAATAATGTTAGTACTTTGAAGAAATTTTAAAATAAGATCTTCAGCAAATTTGTAAGAAAACAGTAGTTATTGAGTAATACTTATTAAAATTACTAAAGTTTTATAATTTTTGACATGTCATGATATATCTTTAATAAAATTTGTTAGTACTTTGAATAAAATATTTAAAAAAAAGTTTCAGCACAGTAGCAAAGTGTAAAGAAAATAGTACTTATCAATTAATTAAATTAACTGAGTTGTAAAATAATTGAAAAAAAAAATTTGTTAGATTTTTAAAAATTTTAAGATTGTTAGGTAATTTTTCTAGATACTTGTTGAATGAAAATTAATTGTACAATTTCTCTTCATTCGTAGAATTAATCATATATATTTAAATTATTCAGAAAATTGTCAATAACAACATAAGAAATGGGTAACATAAATTTTTTAAATGCTAGTCAATTTTAATTTTTAATTAAATTACAAATAATAAAATCAAATAAATACTCGAATACAAATAATTACATGAATCAAACATTTTTTTTAGAACCGAACACGTATAGTAAATTTTATTCAGATTCCAATAATATCATTAAAATTAACCAAAATCTTACTGATATATTTTGATCACCTTTACTCTCAACTAATCATTTCTCCTTAAATGACAATAATCCCAGCTATATTCATTTTTTTGATAAAAATCACCGTCTTATTTCGTTATTGAACCGAATAAATTTCTAGAGATCCCTTTAAAATAAAATTCATCTCTCGACCAATCATTTCCCTTTAAAATATAGTAAAATTTACTTTCAACCAATCATTTCTCTTTAAATGACAATATTTCCACTCTCAGCTATATTCATTATTTTCATAAAAACACCGATTTATATCGATATTCAACCAAATAAATTTCTTGAAATCTCCTTAAAATAAAATTCCTCTATTGACCAATCATTTCCCTTGAAAATAACAAAATTCAACTGACACAACCTCTTAAAAATATCAACAAACCTGTTCTTATTCGATAATTTCCTCTTAAAAGATCATAAATTCTCTTCTTAACCAATCATTTCCCCATAAAATAAAATGTACTCTCAACCAATCATTTCTCTTTAAATGACAATAATTCAAGTTATATTCATTATTTTCATAAAAAATCACCGACATCGATATTCAACCAAATAAATTTCTTGAAATCTCCTTAAAATAAAATTCCTCTCTTGACCAATTAAATTACCTTAAAATTATCATAAATTCTCGCTTAACCAATCATTTCTCTTTAAATGACAATAATCCCAGCTATATTCATTATTTTCATAAAAAATCAGTGATATCGATATTCAACCAAATAAATTTCTTGAAATCCCCTTAAAATAAAATTCCTCTCTTGACCAATCAGATTACCTTAAAATTATCATAAATTCTCTCTTAACCAATCATTTCTCTTTAAATGACAATAATCCCAGCTATATTCATTATTTTCATAAAAAATCACCGACATCGATATTCAACCAAATAAATTTCTTGAAATCCCCTTAAAATAAAATTCCTCTCTTGACCAATCAGATTACCTTAAAATTATCATAAATTCTCTCTTAACCAATCATTTCTCTTTAAATGACAATAATCCCAGCTATATTCATTATTTTCATAAAAATCACCGACATATCGATATTCAACCAAATAAATTTCTTGAAATCCCCTTAAAATAAAATCCATCTCGTGACCAATCATTTCTCTTTAAATGACAATATTTCCACTCTCACAAAAGATTTATCCACATATTGATATCTATCTGAACAAAGCCCCTTAAAAATATTCTCTATATTCTCCATTTAGAAAATATTTACCTTTTGAATACAGATGTTCAACCAACTCAACCCCCTTAAAAATGACAACAAACTTGTTCTTAATCGAGTATTTCCCCTTAAAATATCATAAAATTTCCTCTTAACCAATCATTTCCCTTGAAATGACATTTTCCCCCAATGCACCAACAATATACATATTTTTTTGTAAAATTTCTTTAGAAATCTATATTTAACCGAATAAGATCCTTAAAAATTCATCATTTGGATCATATTTACTATATGTATTCAACCAATCAAATTCCCTTAAAATTATCATAAAAATCTGAATTTTACCAATAAAAATAAATTTTCTTTAAAGTATTACATAATTGTTATACCCAACATTTACTGTCGAAAATCACCACAATTTGATTCTGACAACAAATTATCAAATAAAAAATTCATCAAAAAATGACTAAAATCAAATAAAGTTTATGTTTCCCACATAAATTAAATTTCACTAAATTATTGTAAAATCATAAAATATATATCATGTTGCTCAAATAATTAAAATTAATCAGTAAATCAAGTATAAATTCAATAAAAATTACCAGTCAACCCATAAATATAATTCAACGATTTTCATATGTATACTGATAACCATACTGAGCATCCTTTTAATCTCTAAATTATACTACTTTTGTGATTGATATCCACGAAATCAATAAAATTGAAAATGCAAATAATTAATTGACCATCCTTTTTTTTACTGTAAAATCAATTAAAATTTTAGGTTTCACTAAAATATTTTTAAAAATCAACTGATTTAATCAACTTTTTTAATAGATCATAAAATTAAAATTAAAATATCATTTATTATTCAAAATCTATCAGTCAAATTGAAATTTAATTGGTAAGTAATTATCATAAATATATGTTTCATAAACATTTTGTTCCTAAAATAAACTTTTATTTAAAATAATCCTAAAATCACGTTAAATCTAATAAATTATCGAGAAATTAGCTGTTTCTAAATTATAGATTTACCCTCATTTCTTCAATAATTTTATTAAAAACATAATCAAACCCTAAATCCATTCAAATTCAACAGAAAACATAAAATTCACAAAGATGATTAAAATTTACTAAAATAAATACCTCGTAAAACTAGATATTATTAAAATTATCATAAAATTCTCCTAAAAGCCCTAATTGATTTACATAGACTATAATTATTTTATTTTTGTCGAGTACAACCTAATCTACTGAAGGGTATAATTAAATTTATTAAAAGTTAAGTCAACAAATGGAATTTTAATTAGTAGAGATTGTATTCTATTAAGAAAATTTTCAGTGAACAAGTAATATTGGTGAGAGAGTACATTAAGTGACTAAAATTGTTGAAATTACTGAAAAAAGTGGGATAGCTAAAGGTATCTACTAAATAGATGAAATATCAATTGATATATTAAATATACTTTAATATACTTTGAATGGAGAAAATAAACATCGAAGAGGAAATTAATCATTAAAGTGAGAAAATATTTTTATGCTTTTTAATCAAAGAAATATTTTTTTTTGGCTTTTAATCGATAAAATATTTCTATGCTTTTTTATTGATAGACGATTCAAGCCAATTTTATCTTAGGCTTTTTATCAAGAATAAAAAATACCCCCTGACTATAGTGTGATTGAAAATATTTTGTAGATGAAAAATACCCTCTGTGGCTATCGTAGACGATTCAAGCCAATTTTTATCTTAGGCTTTTTATCGAGAGTCAAAAATACCCCCTGACTATAGTGCGACCAAAAAAAAAATATTTTGGATCAACAAAAAATATTTAAAACAATTTTATTTCAAAAAAATTGCGTTAAAAATTTTAATTTAAAAAAAATGGGCCAAAAAATATATAAATTTAAAAAAAATGTGCAAAAAAATTTATATATTTTTTGGCCCATGTTTTTTAAATTAAAATTTTTGGCGCAATTTTTTAAAATAAAATTGTTTTAAATATTTTTTTTTTCATCCAAAATATTTGTTTTTTGTCGCACTATAGTCAGGGGGTATTTTTGACTCTCGATAAAAAGCCTAAGATAAAATTGGCTTGAATCGTCTATCAATAAAAAAGCATAGAAATATTTTATCGATTAAAAGCCAAAAAAAAATATTTCTTTGATTATAAAGCATAAAAATATTTTCGCCGAAATTTGAATTTACAAAAATGTTCCAAAAATTTGAATTTAAAAAAAAATTGCGCCAAAAACTCGAAAAAAAATTTCGAAAATTTTCAAAAAAATACACACAAAAAATTTGGAAAAAAATTCGAAAAATATTAATTAAATTGCACACAAAAAATTACATCATTAAGTAATCAATACACACAGAAAATAATCACGTGAACCCCCCCCCCCTATTTTTTTAATGGGGATTTCCTATATAACGCAGAGTGCTCATAACTACCTACTTTCTCATTTTCACGATTTTCAAAGTTACAATCGCAATTTTTATGCATGACTGAGCTTTGTAGTGTATCAGAAATTAAAATCTCATTTTTTTTAAAAACTAATTAATAAAAATTATAAAATGATAATTAATAAATGGTTTGGTATTTTTTGCACATAAATTTTATTTTATTTACATAAAATTACTTCATCAGACCCAAATTTTATTTTTTCCATTTCCATTTATAAAATGCCTTTATATTGACATACAATTGACATACAAGATCGGTGTTTGCCCTAGGTACGCCACTTAGTAAAGGATATGTACAGCTTTCACTTGAGTTATAAGTTTATTAAAAAATTTTTCGACTGTCAAATAATTCATTCTAATTTTTGAAGAGGGCAATTTATTATTCGAAAATTCTCATTAAATTTGAAACTTGCAATAAAGACTTATATAATTTTTTAAAATTATTTTATTGTGTTTTGTAATGCCAAAAATCCAAAATTTCTTTAATTATACACGGGAATATTCTTTTTCTTTACTTAAAAATTCTCTGCAGTCCATAAGCTCAGCATGATATGCAAAAACAACAGGCTGATTATAACAATCGAATTTCCATTTTTATGAAATCATTTTAATTACACAAAAGTTTAATACTAATCGGTAATTGTAATTATATTTCAATTATAAATAATTTCTTAGAAGCTAATATAATGTATACATCCTTCCATTATTCAGCCTGAAACCTCTGAGTTTGGATGCACTACAGAGAATACTTTAGAACTTCCATTGAAATCTTTGATAGATAATGAAACTGATGCAATATCTGAAATTGAATCTGAAATTTCGCAATCAAATCCATATAAAACAATAAATTTAAAAGTTATCTACGAGAAAGCAGTCAAAAGCCTTAGTAAATTCCTTAATTATTACACCGAAGGAGACATTCACATGGCAGACTTGGAGAAACAAATAATGACAAGTTTTCAATTAGAAAGCATTGATGAATCGGTTATTGATGAAAAATATAAGATAAATTTGTTTAAAGAAGGATCACCTAATTGGGAGAAAAAATATCTTGAAGATATCATGAAAACCTGTCAAAATAAAATCATTGATGACGACATCAGTGAATTAATATCCGATGACGACTTCGTTGTACAAATACAAACGGGTGTTCAAGTAAGTTTTCATTTATTGTTTAATTGTCTAAATCGCGTTACTTCAAAAATATGGGAAATATGTAACATTTCTATAAAATAGGAAATCAATTAAAATTAACCTCATTCTATCTGATTATTTTAAATAGCCCTTTATACTGGAGATAATTTTCCTTTATTGAGTGTTACAATAAACACTCGATCATCCGAAAATCGTTTATCCGGATGCTAGATTATCCAGACATTTTAAAGATTTAAGATTACAGTTAAACCTCTATTGAACGCTATACAAAAATCAAAAAAATGTTTCGTTTTCAACAAAGAAGCCTATAACTCTATCGACCGCCACCTATACGGTCGCCATAAATAAGCCAGAAATTTTGCATAGCGATCAATACCAGGTTTGACTGAAATAGAATTTATGTCTTATACTTTTTAGAACGAATCCAAGTAATCATATTGAGGTAATAACTTCTAGTTATAATTTTATCCCTTTATAAATTATAATATGCAATATTTGATGTAATACAAATTTTGAGTTTTGCTATTTTCTATTTGTAACATCAATAAATTATTTTAGCATCTGCTCATCTATCCGGTTATCCGAAAGAAATATAATGTATCATATCTAGCCTGGCCAGAAGTTTTTCTAGAAAATCCGGGACATTTGTAAAAAACCGGGACAAGAGCAAAAATAGTTTTTCTACTCAGAATATTACTTTTTATTATTCATACTTTTCTGAAGAATGAACTTTATCAAAGAACTCACTGTGGTTCTTGATAAAGCTGTAGAACAGGTTACAATTTTAATCACAGTTGAACTGAATAGTAAGAAGAGCGTTAGGTGTTCCAGTTTCCAATCGACTTTTCAGATCATCCAAAATCCAATTTATTAGCGAGAATATACGCTCAACATCTGTCGATGTTCCAGATAGAGGAAAGCATATTGGACTAACTTTTCCAAGTTTAGGAAGCTTAGTGTACTCATTTCGAAAAGTGGGTAAAAAGTTTTGTCAAATTTTTTCTGGAGACATTTTTTATCTCATCCAATCAGACACATTTTCTTCGTAAAAATTTCTCATGAGAATAAATTTATCGAATAGGGAATCTCGATTAACTAACGAGCAAATTTCTCCATATCGATTTGTGGCGAATTAATAAAGGTTTAACACTTACTAATTTAAACATAATTGTATTGTAGCAATACTTTATGTTACCTTATTTCTGAAAAACATAAAATTTGGTTCACAATTTCGATCAAATTAATAATTTCGAGTCAATTGCTGAAAATCCAGGACTGTCCCGGCAAATTCCGCAAAGATGACCAGCTAATCATATCTCGAAAAATTGCTATCATCGATTGAGTTGTATTGCTGTAAAAGACTGGTTTAAACTGCTTATTATCCTCATTTGTAAATCCACCCTCGTTAATGATTTTCATTTGTATAACAATAGTAATTTTAATAGACTCATCAGCTCCTAAAAGCAATAATTTAACATCTTTTGCTACTTGAACATCATCTTCTTTAAGGTTTTATTAATATTACGACTTTTATCGAGAACTTCACGTTCATCTTTATTAATCTTTTCAGTTGCTGGAACATTAAATTTTCCTGTTTTATTTTCCATTTGAATGTAGTATAATTTCAAAAACGAATTCCAATTTTAAATGTATATTTAACAAAATCCAAATGTCTAACAAAATTTCGAATTCATACGAATAAACAAAAATCGATCATAAAAAAATCACAATATATATAAACTTCCAGACTCGAATAAAATTTAATCGAACAAATATCTAAAAATCAAAACAAGCTTGTGCCTATGTGCACATACTTATAAAAACTCTACAAAAATCTCTATCGCTCACACAGACGCGAAAAGACTGATCAAGATTGAACACATTCATTTGTTCATATATCTAATTTTTTGATTTTAATGAAATTTTATGTAAAATAATTCTTTAGTTTTTTAAATATTTAAATAAATAAAAATTATTACAAAAAAAAAAAATTTTTACAAATTTAAAGTCGCTCTAAACTTGCAGCGTAGATGAAATATTTATTGCAGAAACTTTTTATCAAAACATGTTAATAATCTGTCAGTTATTCGTTAAAATTAGGAAGAACTTAATTTTATTTATAAATATTTTTTTGTGGATTTCAACAGTATCTGCAACATTTTAATTTATCCATTAATTATACTATATAGCCATCAATTGAAAATCCGAATATTCTTACCATAAAATCCTTCATTGAAAAATTCAATGAGAACAGCGCGGAAAAAAGATTAATGAGGAAAAAAATACAATGCAACCAAAATTGGGAGAAACAATTTTCAAAAACAGCGTTAACAATAATTGAAGTATGAAAAATAATTTTTCTTCGAGAAAACTGATGATTTTTCATTAGTCAAATCCGTTCAAAGGTCTTTCAGAAGAATATGATTTTTATATAGAAAAGATTACAGATATTATGTCGACGTTCACCAAATTGATTCCAATAATTCAAATGACTTTTACGAAAACCATTGGTCGACTGACAAGCACAAAGTCCAGCTCACCTGGATCAAATATCAATCACGATTCCGATCATTATATCACATTTATCAAACATTATTACAAAAAGAATAAAGCATTGTTCATTGACAAATGCAACCTTTTTATCCAAGTCACATCCGATTGTATATTGTTTCTAAATAAGGAGAAAATGCTTCTCAATCACACACAAGAAATCTTCAATTCTATGAAAAATAAACAAATTCCAAATGATAACAATTTAGAAATTGAGATTGAAGGGCCAAAGTTTTTCAAACAAGGTCAATGTGATCAAAAGGTTAAGAGTGATAATGTAAAAACTAATTTTAATTATTGTATTTTTCCATTAATTGTTATTTGAACAAAAAAATATTTTTATAAAAAGAAAATGACCGTTGACAACTGGCAATTATTTTAGGTAACTATTTGTTCACTTGAGAAAATCATAGATAACGAAGGAAATGGGGGAAATATTTATGCTAAATCAAATGCCGATTTATACACCAGCAATCATGACAATGAAGTACTGATTGATGTCACCTGGCTGGAAATTGACAATAATGACGCTGCTGCACCCAGCACCGAGAATGACGTCACTAGCACTTTTGTTAATAAAACTCAATTACTATCAAATGAATTAGATTATTGCGTATTTAACAACAAATCTCTTGCTAATTGCTTTCCGGATACTCAAGCTAAATATTCGGATTTCAATAATCAAAATAAAGATTCAAAGAAAATTCAAACAAACAAGTTAGAAATTAATATAAATTTGTGTGACATGGAGAATAGTAGCGTTATTACGAATTCGGTAATTGACGAAAATTTTGATGCTGAAAATGATGGTAAGTCGTTTTAAATTTTAATAATAACAATTTTAATTATAATAATCACACAACATTGGCATTAAATTACTAGGTCGTGTAAAAAGTTCTCGGGCAGCAATAGCAAGTGAATTTACAAAGCACTTTGCATATATGGAAGTTATAAGTTAATAAACTCGTTGTTATAGACAATTGAGAACTTTACTATGACGAATGAAATGGTTGGTTAATCATGTTTGCTTTCATTGTCATTCTATATGTTGAAATTGTAATCCAAAACTGCACGGGAACTTTTTACACAACCTAGTAAATAAAAGAAAGCGCCTATCCAACACATCTGAATTTTTGATTTTGAAATGATAATTGTCAATCTGTTTCAGAAATTAGTTTGAATTTTTAAACGAGTGCTTTGTTTTAAAATATATTATTTCTATTTTGATTGGATACAAAGACTCAATTTAAAATTTTTAAGACACCAAGAAAATTTCTAAAATTGTAAAATAGTGAAACTTGTTTCATTTAATAAAGAAAGTAAATTGTTTCATAGTCCAAAAATAATGTTACTCACTTTAGACTGGTACACTGGATGTTCCTTTCTGATGAGAATTGGTTTTTTTTAATTCGTAGATGTTTTAAAACTAACTTTTCACCTTTCTTTTCATAGGATGACATTGTAAATGTTGTATGCTGATCGATGATTTTCTCCAGGATCCTGGTAATCCTTAATTCTTTCATACTAAATTTTAAGCGTGCTATCAATCTATACTTTGATGGGTTTTATTGTGCAACGTCTCTATAGCAGCATATTTTCTTGGATGAATATTTATTTTCAATTGTACAATTTTGTTAATTTTTCTTGGTGACAACAAAAAATAATTGCATTTATATTTTTCATTTTTTGCCCATTATTAATAAACTATCTTATATTTGAAATATTTATTTTAATAATTCTTATCCTTTTTTTGCTTGTTTAATTCACGTTTTATTGCTTGAAAACATGAATGCTATAAGCTAAACATGTCTTAAGTGAAAAATTTAAAAAAATAATCTATAAATAACTTACCGTAAATATAAAATGTGACTACCTAACCGTCAAAGTGATTGTATTAACACATATATATAAGGAGTTTGATTAAATAAGATATATAATTGAGAAAATATGACTTCTCTACTTAAGATTTTTGCCAGTAAAATATTTTCAAAGACAAATTAATTTAGAATATTTATTTTAAATTATTTCTTTAAAATCATTTAATATGTAATAAAAAAGTAATAAATATCAAACTCAGTAAGTTTTGTGTTTGATCTTGTGCTTAGGTTTTTATGTATTTGTTACAGTGCCACAAATTTTTAAACTTCACGTCATCTCTCCACACATAACTTCAAGAAAAATGTTCGAGACATTATTATTATTGAGCATAGAAAAAAGGAACAACTGTTTTAAACGATTTTAAAATTTTATATAAAAATTAATAACATGGAAAGTATATTATGTGAGACATTGGTGATTAAATCGCAATACTCTACAATTGATATTCAATTAGCAACTAATTTATTGAGATTATTTAATTAACTCTTTAAACCATAACTTATTATTGTTACATTATTATTGTTTCTTTATGTAGGGTGAGGAGATAAAAAAAGTAAGTTTTTCAGAAATATATTTTAAAATCGTTGCTGTCATTACACATTTCAAATTATTTGAATACTTAAGATGCTTTCGAATTAAACACTAAAAATAAAATTAAACTTATTTTATTAAATCACAATTCCATTTTATATTTCTCACCAATTCCGCCATTACTGAAACAAGGCATAAAAATTATAAAAATAAAATCTTTAAAAATTTTACAAAACATAATTTCAATTCAAAATATAATTTTATTATAAAAATTATAAAATGTTTCTAGTTTTAGAAAGTGAAATTTTAGCAATCGATCCAATTTAGTTAAAAATTTTAAATTTGCTCCACAAATTTTTCTATATTAAAAAATGTATTGAGTAATAAAGGTTTTGAGTTTTCCTTATAAAATCTGTTTAAAAAATGCTATTGTGTTAAATTGGTTAAATTCATAAGAATAAAAAGAAGTTTAAAAAACGAATTTTTGTTTTAACTGAATAACTGCATTTGTTTTTCTGTATAAGCATGATTTTTGAATTTGAATAAAGAATTTAAACAAGGGCTGATTTTATCATTAAATTTGTGTTTATGGCAGTTTTAAGCAATCAAGATTTGATAATTGAGGCTTAGGAAGACAAAAAAATCCCAAAAATACTGAAGTTATGCTAATAACGGGTGGCTCATCAAAATAGAGACAAAATTTTACCAAGTTTATTATTGTACAAAACTCAACCTTTTACACTCCCAATATAAAAATCTAATAGCAATCAATCCAGAACAATGTTTATAAATCACTTTACAACAAAAAATGCAAAGGATTTGTTGTTGTTTCATTATAGGTCTCGCGCATTTGTGAGCATATTTTACACTTTTTGATGCTTAGTTACTTGATTGATTCATGATTTTTTTAGTAGTACAAATAAATATTTTTTGTGATGAAAATAATTTTAATTATGTAAAATAATTTTAACAATTTAGATTTGATTGCCTACTCAAACCAATCGAACCGAACCTACGTTGTTGCAGAGCGCAAGGATTTATCCTTTAATGTTGTAAAAAATATTTGCAAAGTGTCTGTTAATATTTTTTAGAAATATGATCACAATCTGAAAGAGTATTTATTCAAACAAAATAAAGATGGACTTGATAAGAAATTGAGGTAAATATTTAAATTATTATTTGTAATGTTTTGTACAGTCTGCTGAAAAATGATTTTGAAAAATGCGGTAAGCCCATTTTGGTATACTCAATTTTTTTTATTTTCACCAGGCATCTTTAATAAACATAATAAATATACATACTTTTTAACTTCAAAACACACAAAAGTTGAACCACAAATCTTTAAATTTTTATGCAATATAATCATCATTTCTAAAGGTTTTCTTAAATTTTTAGTCTATAAGATAAAGCGCGTAAAAGCAAAAGCGAAAAATATTTCACTATTTGCCGTTGAATACTCTTAATTCCTTTCGAAAAAAAGACATATAATGGCTTTACATTCCTTCGAATAAAATATTATTAAAGGATACAAATTCTTCACGAAAAGTTAATATAAATTATTTAAATTTCCAAAAAACGATACAACTTTATACTAAATTTTAAACATTTAGTATAATAAATATTTAGAATTGTCTAAGATTATTTGATAATTGGCTTACAAAGAACAGCTAATTCTATAGGTAAATGGATTAAAATAGTGGCTGAAATGTGTGTGAGGAGAAAAATTAAAAATCTTAAGTAAAAATAATTTTAAAAATTTAATAGTATATAACTATTTTTAATTTAACCCTTTCGCAGCTGCTGGGACACATGTCCCAGCAGAAGTTTAAAAGCGGCTGAATTTTAAAGTTTCCATATAATATGGGATATATGTATCCCATATCGTCTTCTGTAATCTTATCTAACGGTATTTAACTTTGTGTGCGTCTCTTTAAAGTTATTGATGTTTAGTCTTGGATTTGAAATTCTGAACTGCAGTTGTAATTTATGATAAATGCTTGTTTTAGCAAAATAAATATTAAATTTTTAAAAATAAAGGGGTTTTATAATACAATTAGTGAAAAACGTAGTTATTGGGAGTATTTTATATAAGGTAAGTACTATATTTATTTATATTTTACAGATATTTTAAAAGTTTTAGGTCGCGGGTCATATTTGCCCCACAAGTCCTTTTTGGCGGGACATATTTGTCCCAATAGTTTTGTAAAGTTTTTAATTTTTAATATGGTTTTTTTATATATAATATAAAAAATGAATGCAAAAGAAATTGAAGAAAATTAGTTGGACTTATCAGATAGCTCAGCTAGTAATGATCTTTTCGGAAGCAGTGACAGCGAAATCTTTTAAAGCCTAAAAAGGAAAGCCGCTGCGAAAGGATTAAAAAACAAATGTTGTAATACGAATGCAGTTTTTATGAATGATACTGTTTGAAATTTTTATTGTCGATGTCGAATTATTAAAAAGATTGTCTTAACAACAAAAAATATTGTTTTAATAATAATAATTATAAAGAATATTATTATACAAATTGGATTTTAATAAATTTTGATATCTCAAGAGTTAAATATTATAGCATCTAATAATGTGTAAAATTAAATCTTAATAAAATCAAATTTTAAATCAAATTTTACTGCAGATTATTATTATCAAATATTTTATAGTCAGCAGTTCAATACAGTTTTTTGTTTTTACGCAAATGATAGACACTTATAAATAAGCATAGAAAATTATGTTAAATATGAATCATTCATCTAGTCCAGGGGTGAGCAACCTTTTTAACTCACGGGCCAATTTAAATTTTTGTGGCGGGCCGCACTCATTAATAATTTACAAAGCTTTATATATACTAATAAACATTACAATGTAAAAATACAAAAAAATGCTTGGCGGGCCGCAAAAAAAATTTTCGCGGGCCGCGGGTTGCTCATCCCTGATCTAGTCGAAAACTTAATGAAATTATGAATGAAAACTCATGGTTGGTGAAAAAACAGAAATAAATTTTCCGCTCACTAAATTTGCTGACAATCATTAGTTACAATATTATCCCATTTTTTAATTTCAACTCATTTTTTTAAATTTTAAAATTAATTTATTAATTTATTACATTTTTATTGATATAGAAGATGTTTTTCTCTTGGTTCTGGCATTCAATCAAGTATGATTTCATTTTAGTGTAATTTGTTCTCATTTAATATTTATTTCTCTGTACTATCCAGCTGAGTATCACTCGGCATCCTCGAGTAGTTAGAATGTCTTAATGTTTCTATACGGGTGATTTCTGTTTGGCAGATTTTATTTTGCTTTTTTATATTTCACTTTTCTCCGGCGAATTATGTATAAAATCAAACCTTACTTAGCTGGGTGGTTAATAATTAATATTTCGAACGATAAATAGAAAATAAATAATTTATTTAATGAAAATTCCGTTAGAAATTTTACCAAAGGTTTTGTTGCTAGTATCTGGTTTAAGATTGAAATTAAACCACTGGAAGACTTGCCTTGGCTACCGGGTTCATTGATGTCTATAGGCCATGACCATTATTATCGTCACCTCCAGTTTGATTTATCTTAACCTCTGTGATGAAAGTGGTTTGTGAAATGTTGCTCGAATAGTAAATTTCAATTAAATTAGGTGAAATTAAAAGTAAACCTTGCTAAAAGGTGTTAAAAAGAATTATAATATTATATTGGACTTTCAAAACAAGTTTAAGAAATTATATATACATATATATATATATATATATATATACAATTTCTTAAATTTGTTTTGAAAGTCCAATATAATATTTTATTTCTTTTCAAACACCTTCATATATAAGAAATATAATGAAAATTAAAATAATGTTTTAAAATAATTATTTTCATTTATTAAAAGAAAATGCCAATAAAACACTCTTCGTACGATATATTTCGACAGTTTAACTGTCATCTTCAAGCTCTTATTCTAACATTCTTCTTAACGTTCTTCAATGTATTAATTGAACATTTTTACTGGAAAACCAACCACTTAGTTTCATTTTAAAAATGAAAGAAGGAATCATCTTTTCTTCTAAACAAGTCTCAAGAAAACTAATGTCTAGTTCCTTCCTTTAAACCGTCGAAATATATCCTACGAAGAGTGTTTTATTGACGTTTTCTTTTAATTAAATCGTTGCAAAATTTATTTTATTATTTATATTCATTTATGTAATATTTATTTGTTTTAGTTTTTAACATTTAATAATAACAACCTTCTTTTACTACTATATGTGCTGTTAAATCTTTTACTATCCTAAAAAGGCCATTTCAAATTTATGAATAATATATTACAAAATATTATTTTTCTTAATTTCGGATTAAAATGTGTAATGATAGAAAAAATATGATTTATTTTATTCCCGTTATTTAAGACAGGTTACAGGTTAGCTAATTAATAATTTTCTTCATTTTAATTTTCTTTATCATTCACTTGGTGTTAACCCTTAAAAAGACTTTGTTTTTACAATTTTTGCTGTACAGCTTTCAAAAACACCCAGGGTCTTAGAAAACCATACATAGTAGTTAATTAAATCTGATCATGGATATGAATAAATTTTAATTTATATCTCTAGGCTTAATACCATTCAACTTTTTCTTTTGAATCATCTATTGCCGATAATATATTGGAATTGGCCCAAGGGAACCGCAGTACTAAAGCAGCATCAATTGTACTGCACTGGGTAATGTTCAAATGGCATGTATTATGCGATATCTTATAAGTGTATGTATAATGTATTAATTTTTTGAAGTTGAGACACCGAAGTTATAATAAGATCCAAAAATTTAATATACACAGTTTTAATTTTTTATTTTATTTAGATCATATAATTCGGTGGAATTCGGAATTCCATTCCTTTCAAAATATAAACTTGAATAATCGGATTCCTCTCACTTTCAGTGAGCACGTTGGTCACTTACTCAGTCACTGCAACTCAGATGATACGTCTGTAACAATAAACAGTTTGCAAAAGGTTGATATGGTTTCAAGTGAAAAAAATCAAGCTGAATTGAATTTTTCTTCCCCATTCGATAAAAGAAAACATTTTCGTAACAATAAAAAAGAAATGATTTTTACCACAACAGATTTCGTGGAAACATTCGGCACATTATCTCACTTCAAACTTCGAATGATCAAACTGTTATTCATACACGATTTAAGAAAAAATTTAAATTCAATATCTAAAAAAGATGAATATTTATCAACAGAATTGGCAAAAGCCATGGATTTTGTGACGTTCAGATTAAAAACCCCATTAAATGATTCACAATTACTTGCTGATATTCGAAACTACACAAGTCAATGGCGAGCACATATAGATTCGTTCAAACATTACATTGGAGAAATAGTTGGAATACCTGAATCTTTATTGAAAATCTCAGATGAAGAATTAATAGAACTTACTTTTTTTCATGGAGAATCTCACTTGGATTTTCCTCTAAAACTTTGCGGTATGCTTTCCAAAAATACAGACATCTTCCATCACATGGAATCTTTGATTGGAAAAATGAATCAAGAATATTCTTCAATGAATCAAATTTATTTTAACATCATCGAAATCAAACAGCAGATTTTATTCCAATTCACAGATGATTTCCAAAAAATCACTCAAGAATTGGAAAAGAATCTTCAACTGAAATCTATGCAATTAGAAGCAGAAAATGAAAAACTCAAGTACCAATATCAATCGTCGTTGTTAGACAATGAAAAAATCGAATTAAAATGTGATAATATTAAAACAATAAACAAACAAAAACTTAAAGATTTAAGAGAAGAAAAAAATAATTTACGACTTGAGTTAAAGAAAATCACTCAGGAAAAGATGGAACTCAAAAACTGGATTGATAATATGGTTTCAGAAGAAAAGAATCGAGAATCGAGAAACGAGCAAGAATATGAGGAGAAAATGAATGAAATTAATGAATTGAAAAATAAATTCTCTGATATATTGGATCAAAATCGGATGTTGCATTCAAAAATCAAAGACCTGGAATTGGAAATTGATTCACAAAACGAAGACAAGGACCAATTGAACATTATAATAAACAATAATAAATCCCAGTTGTTGAAGTTGGATTTCAAATCCCAAGAAATGGAAGAAGATATAAACAATTTACGGGAACATGAAATACAGCTACTTCTTAATAATAATCGGCTTGAAAAGTCTTTTGAAAGTAAAAGTCTTGATGTTCAAAATCTAAGCGCTGAAATTGAGGTTTATAAAACCAAAATTAATGAATACGATAATCAAATAATATTATCAGAGAGAAATTATTTGAATAAAATAGAGGAATTGGATTTAATAATTGGACAAATGAAAAGGGAATCTATTTTAAGTAAAGAAAAATTGTTCGTTTTAAACGATGATAACCAAAAACTCAATGTGGATATTTATAATGAAAAGAAGAATCTCCAAGAAGTCAATGAAAATTATAGCCTTATCCTGGAACAATTCGAAAATTACAAAATCACTCAACAAAATCTCAAAGAAGAGCAACATGAAAAAACCAAACAATATGAAATAAACAAACAAATAATTCGTGAATTACACAATAAAATAAACAAATTTGTTGACATAATAATTGAGTTATTGACAGCAACTTATTCTAAGAAAAACCGGAAACGGTTGGACGATGAAATTCGCGCATCATTTAATTTCAGTGAGGAGGATTCGGATGATTTTGAAAACCTGAAATCTATAGATAATAATATTGATATTTTAGTGAAAATTGTTCGGAGTGAAATCGAAAAATCTCGGTTGAAAATTAATGATATTTATTATTTTAAAAATGAAAAGTGTACCCTGCTCGACAATGGTGATCTTAATAATATCGTCACATTAAAAGTAAAAATTAAATAATTGAGTTGTGTCAATATTTTTGTTTAAAGTTTACTTTAAATTTTTAAAATTTGAATATAAATTTAAATTTATTATGAATGAGTGCAAGGGAATAAGTGAAGCTAAATTGCACAAACAATTTGAAAACAGCAATACTCAAAAACAATACCATATTAATGACCAGGACAGATCACTTGACAATACCCCAAGCAGGACCGGCGGAAGGTGTGTACAAGCGGCTAAGATGCAAAATTTCCCGCAGCTTTGTTTATTTTCACATTTTAGTCCGATAAGTTAGGCCGCCACACACGCTTAAACTTGCTTGTCAAACTTCTTGTCAACCACCAATCACGCTCAACGAAAGTTTAAAGGTAACAAAGCACTTGAACGTGATTTGTGATTGACAAGAAGTTTATCATAATTATATTTATATAATTTATTTATAATTTATTTTTCATTATTTTTATTTTTCATTATTTTATTATTTATAAGCAGAAAGTGATTTGACAATACCACTAACCTTAATAAATTTTATTTACTATAACTTGTTTTTAGATAATTTTTCATATTATAAATTATAATGTTTAGCTTTTCAATGTAACATGTTAATGATTGACCGAAATATTTTTTTAAATAATTTTATCCAATGTGAAAATTATTATTTTCTCTTATGATTATGGCATCAAATCCCGGGATCCCAGCAAACATTTTAATCTCAAAATCGTGGAATTTCGGGATTTAAAAATTGTTATAAAAATTATAAACTTATTTTTAATCTTTTTTTATTATTAAATAGTTACTTCTCTTATGATATATTGTTTATTTAAATTTTTATAATATTTGTGACATAGTCTTTCACAATTAGTTATTGTTTTAAATCAGTAATCATCAAATTAAAATACAATTTAAATTTTTCAAAAATTAAATACTTTTTGAAATATTATTAAAAATATTATTTGAATTTAAAATTTACTACTTGGCGATACTTGAAAGATTGACATATATTGAAACTGTATCAAATGATTTTAATGCTAATTTGGATGTTGCAACCAGAAGTAATAGGGAAAATAGCAGCACTGAAGAACGTTTGGATGGCTTTTTCAAATTCGTTATTAAAAATCAGAATTTTTCAAGACTTGATCTTAATAAAAAATAAGATTGTAATTTTAATTCACATTGGTTATGAAACGATATTTATGTTCAATTACCATCGATTCCTGTAACTTTAAAAGTTTTTTTCATCAGTTTTAAACTTTTGCAATACACTTAAATCTGATGAAAACTTCGATGAATTATGCTTTTTACGTTTTATCTTTAAAAATATCAACTATAAATTAACATCCAAGAGTGTAAAATCAATCCTGCGTGTGGAAACATTCTGATTTGGTAGAATATCCACAGTTAATCATGTTTTATAGTTTTAGTTATTTTATTCTTATTTTTATTGAATTATAATTCGTCCCGTACATTGTTTTAAATATTTTATTTCATAATTTATTATAAGAATTTCTTTTAATTTTCACAACTGATTGCTTTTTATTTTCAAATGACATAATTTTAAAAAAAGGTTTGACTATGAATTAGTAAAGATATCGATGTTTTTTGATATTCACAAATTTTTGTCACCAATTCTCATCTCCATCAGATATATAGCACTTTCAATAACTACCAGGAATGGCAGAAGTTAATGTTCTATAATTGAATTTAGCTTCATTATTCAAAAGCTTACAATGTTTTTATAACAGGAAACAAACGTAATTTTTTTAGTGTTGCGTAGAATTATATTTTTTATCTCTTGTTAAAGTTAAACTAAATAAAATATCAAAACATGAAAACAAATCAAAGTCGACCAAAAAAAATACTTGATTAAAAAAATTTTATAAAAGATTATAAATCGATATTTAATTGTGAAAAATTTTAAAAAAAATAATTTTACAAATTATTGATAAAGCAATTTTATTTTTTTTGAATTCTAAAATTTTGTAGAATGATTTGTCCAAAAAGAAATGTAGATATATTGTAAAAAGAAAATCCAAAAATGAAAAGTATTTATTTGTTTATGATTAAAATTAGAATCTTTGTATTAAATATATTTTTCCTAATAAAATTAATCTATCTACGATTTCTAAATTAGTTAAAATGATGCTTTTTGGTGCAATATTTTTATTTTTTTTGGTAAATTTTTACATGTGAGAAAATGTATCGTCATTTGAACGCAGAATATGTGCCACATTGAAAGTTTTTAGTCAACTTTATTTAGGAAATAAAAAATTATTTCAATTAATTTTGATTAATAAAAATCGATTGAGATAAATTTCCATTAAAAATAGCCCGATAATTTCATTAAAAACAGAACTCAAAAATTCATTTAATAAAAAAAATCTTTAAAAAAATCTTTTTTTATTTGTGCCTGACATTTCAATATTTTGAGTACTACGAACTAAAACGTTTGTGTTAAATTAAACTCAAAAGAAAAGTACAGTGATTATTGTAAGGATTTATACGTTAGAATGACACAATAAAAACATTTTTATTGAAAGATATACACTTTTGAAAGATGCCTATCATAGGTTAAATTACATAATCATATAAAGTTGAGCAACACTCACCACTCTAGGAAGTATAACGTAATTATTACATAATATTGTATATACTAACAGCTTGAAACAGATATAATAAATAAATCATCGGTTTGGAGAGTCCCAGTCAAATTTTATCATGCATTACAAAAAATGTTTTCTTTGATATTATTCATTGATAAATTTGTTAATTTATAATCTCTGTAATAAGCTGTATTTATTATAAAGAGTTCATTGGAAATATTATGCAGTAATTGCCATTCAGATTCAGCCAAAAACGAAAATATAAAAATGGGAGTCAGAAAGGACAAACAAAAACAACGGCAATGATAACATCACCATTCTCATTAAGACCTTTACCGGCTATGCTGACTAAAGTCGGCTTGAACTATTGAATATGTAAACTACAGTTCACATCCCGCTAAAATGTAGATCTTAACAATCTCTACCGTTTTTCAAAGGTGAAACCTCAAAAATCATCAACATCCTAACACTTATGACATTTTAAAATTAAAAACACTTCGGTTTGTTTTGTTTTACTAACTATTTGGGGAATAAAGTGTTTATAAATGGTCCATTGGTATTCCCCAATAAATTATAGCGTAGATCTTATGTTCATAGAAGTTGGGCACGTCTTATCAAATGTTTAATTTGTCATATTAAAAATATGAGTGTTGAAATTTTGATTTAAATAAATGAGGAAAAATTTTTCTTAGAAAAAGTTAAAAAGATTTATTTTAGTGTAGCGATTCCTTATGTAAACAATTATGAGATTATTAATGATATGAATGAGGTAATATGTTTTTTTCCAAATTAAACATTCTTTTAAAGTCTTCTGTTAAAGAAAAATATGAAAACTAGATCTGAAGTAACGAGAAAAAGAACACCGATTCCAACACCAAGATATTGTTAACATCAATTTTTATTATAATAATTCCAATGAATATATTAGCAGGTTCAAATCAGTTAAAAGAAGCCTTCAACCTTCATGAAAATAAAAATAATTCCGAATTTGAAGATGAAGATGAAATCATTTTGGAAGACGCTCATGAATTGCGTAATGAAGAGACCGTATCGGTTATATCAGAGAGTTCGATGTCATTAAATTTAGAAAGCAACATGTAAGAATTTTACATATTTCAATTCCAATAAGAATAATTTTAATTACATTCCTTAAAACCCGAAACAGTTATTATAATTATTTTACTATTTCTTTTTATATTCTTGACAAAGATTTACAATTTTAGAGAGGATGATATCGAAAGGTCTATGGATTCCAATGAGAAATTCAACACCAGCCAATTTTCTGGAAGGGTAACTTTCCAAAACGATATGTCAAATAACAAGTAAGATATGTTTAATTAAAAGTGCTTTTATTTTTTAATACCTAAAATTGGGAGTTAATGCATATCGAAATAGTGAAACAAATTTTAAAGGCAATATTTGTATTTAAAACATGTTTCTTTCCTAACATTACTTATTTGTTTATATTTTCCTGTTTGGATTTTATACTAAGCCGTTTGATCTTCTTCGACTGTTAGTCATCTTTAGGAAGGAGATAGGCCACTAATTAACCGGAATTGTTCTTGGATCATATAGCAGTAATTTGTAGAATCAATAGTAGTTTTAAAAGAAAATTTCCTGTCAGTGTTTCTTAAAAGATGCGCTGCAAAGCAGTCGCGCACGTCTTTAAATACATTTGCGCACTTGAAAATTCAAGAAAATGTGTTGAGGTTCTCAGAATCTCAACTTGATGTTATATATAAATAATAAGACAAAATACTGGTTCGAAAAACATTTATTAAATATCACAAGTTATATTTGCACAAATAAATATTCACCTTCATCAAATTGATAAATTGATTTTTAGAGTCTTAATACTTTGTATCCTTTGCGATAAATTACTATATGTATTTGCCTGAGCTAAGCTATCTAATTTATTATTTCAATAGTCGATAACAACTAGGAAATTCTTATTAGGGTAAGAATTTCTTGGATTATTTAACTTAGAATTCTCTCAGTTTATATACTAAATTTTCTGTTGTTTATTGACACTTAAAGTGTCTTTTTTACACACTTAATGACGCCTTGCGTCAGTTATTATTGTTGTGATTATTCTTATTATTTTTACAATAATTTTTATTATTGCACCTATTTGTGCTTGTTATTATTATTACTATTAATTTTGGTTATTGCACCTGTTGGTGCTCTAGAATTATTATTGCAATTATTATTTTAGCTGCGAATAATTTTTATGATGTATTAACATCATTCTAACATAATTAATCTTTGATTGTTAAATGTTTATTTTATAATAATTTGAATTAAAATTTATTAATATTTTATTTATTGCATTTCTTTTTTCCATCAAAAATTTTAAAAAATCATTATAAAAAACATATAATAATAATATTTTCAAGTCTACATATTCAAAAACCAATCACAAAAATTAGAATAAGATGAAATGGTCATTATCATTATTGTCATCACAAAAATCTTGATTATAGAAGTCCAGTCCAATTTTCAATTGCGAGCTGATCGTCATCCTCAAGTTACATGTATATTAATCCTATATCAGTTGTGTCCAACTACATTATATTTCAACTTTAGAATTTTCATCGTTAACCCATCTTCTAACAAAAGTAAAGTAACGATATTTTTTAAATATTTAACTATTTTTAAATCTTACTTAAAATTTCGCTATCGATCAGGAAGAATTATTGCCTTGACTAATGTTAGTTTAATATCACTTTAATAATAAATTAATTTATTTCGGATCTTCGAAAAAAGTTTAGCATTTTGTCTCTTTATTCTGATCAATTATGGAAGTTTTCGAAATATGCTGATATTTAAGTTATATTTTATTTAGTGAATATCTTATTAATTTTGCTATTTCTATGCTAATTATTCTTATCTACATTTTTAGTATTATTTAGATCAACACTCAATTCACTTTCATTTGTCAAATTACACTCAGACCTTCCCAAACAATGAAAAATAAATAATAAAAATGATTTCTAGTACTCATTCTTTATCAACAACTCAACTAATTTATCAACACTTTTTACTGGATTAGCAAAAGTAGAAGATAAAAACCATGAACGATAAATCAATCCATTCACCATATTTTTCATATACTTAAATTCACAATGTCATCTCTATACCCGAGTTCTAGAGCATTGTCGATTGAAGGGTTTGACCAATATTAGTGAGCACAATAGAGGCTGTAAAAGTAAAATAGGAATGTCTGATTTTCAAATTTTGTTGAAAAGTTTTAATAATTATTGGGAACGTGTTATATGTAAGGCATTGTTGATAAAGTAATTGGATCCAAAGATTAATGAGCAAAGTTCTGACTGGGAATGTTTTGAATGTTTTTAAATAATTTGAGTATGTTAAATTGTGATAAATTTTTGTTCAAAATTTTTTAAAATTTTAATAGTATTAAATATTTACAATAGTGGTAAAGCAATTTTAATATTTATAAAGAAAATTTTAAAAATTAGTTTAAAAGTATTTAAATATTTATTTATTAGAATATTTAATTAATATAAAAAAATAATTTGTTAAATTATATAGATTAATTCATAATATTTTAGTTGGTTTTTTGCCTGAAGATGAGAGTTAAACTGCCGAAATATATCGTACGACTTGTGTTTGAATGGCGTTTTCTTATATATATAATTGAAAAAAACAGAAAAATTCATATATGACAGAATTATTCGTCTGTTTATTCAAACGTGTAATTTAATCAGCGTCGTTCATCGCTCTCGCTTGGAACACATTACATTCATGATGCTTTAGATTGTGAATTTCCTGGAGTATTCACATAATTCTCTTTTTTATATAATAAATAATTATTGAATGATCTCGTTTACTTCTGGCTTCATTCAAAATGTGAGATTTATAGTTTACGATTCGATTTCATTCGACATCCAAATTCTTGCCTAATTATGATCACTCTTTGCCACGAACAACTTATTTAAAGGCGAAATTCATAGGAACCTATTCGTAATTATGTAAAATCTATATTCTCAAGTTCAAGTCATTCTGGGGCTAATAGTGAAGTCATGAATTTAATTATTTTACCTTCCCTTAAGGCTTCAAGACGCTTCCATGACCTACATGGTCTAAAGCGTAAAACATATTAAGCTCTCAAATGATAGTTTCTACGTACCGATATATTTAGATTTCTAATGTATTACTAATGGTATATTAGATGTGAATGCTAATGTTTATAATATTATTTCCAGTTCAGAAAACTCTCTTCCATCTTTCAGAAAAAACAGACAAAACATTGTTGGAATGCTGCATTCATATTTATCTCAATTGAGTAATGAGGAAAATGTAAATTTGAATTCAAAAACTGAGAGGGTGCTTATATGAATGAATATGTTTAAAATATTTATTTATTATAGACAATTTTGGAAGAATTAAAAAAAATTATAAAAAGTATTGATATGAAATTAGAAAACCGCTTAGCCAAAGGTTCTCAGCTTTCAAGTTGTGAATTAACTGATGAAGAGTCGAGTAAGTTTCCTCGCGTTTAGTCCATTTATTTATTTATAATTGATGGTCAACTTAATTATATTAATAAATTTTAAAATTTATAAATTTTGTAACACCCTTTTAAACAAAGTTATCTTTTTTATTATATAAAAATACAATTGTTTGGCTAACTTTGATTGAAAAATCTATTAAAATCACAAAAAGAATTTGATTGCTTATCGAATCAGAAAAATGTACAATTCTAATTTTTATTCAATCAATTGATACATGTTTAACAGTGCCAGTGGAAGACTGGTGCAGCGCGTTCCCCGCAATACGGTCCTGTACTTTATAAGGCCTTTTAAACGCCCATAGCTTGATGAATATTAAGTATTAGATAAAGTAAATATTTTGCAAATTCTACCAAAGATAGATTTCCAAAATTCATCCGTGTAGTAAATGAAAACCTTTTATTTATTGTATCTTAAAGAGTAGTAAAGGGTTCAAAGGTGTGCAGATAAATGTTTTCTAGTAAATAAAATTTACAAACTTTAAAATAATCAAAACAAATTTAGAGAACATAGAAAACTTATTGAATGCAAATCGGGACCTCACTGATAACTTAATCAAGGCCACAAATCAAATTATTGAAATCCAGAATAAACTGGAACAAGTCAATGCTGAATTCTGTCAATGCCAAATGGCGAAGCATGAAATATCAATTGAGCTTTCTACCAAATGCGAAAGGATATCAAAACTTCAAAACATGCTGAATAAATATCAAAAAGTTTTATTTATAAATTTTTTTCCTTCAAATTGAATTATTGCCAGCAGCAGTCAAGGTTAAAATCTACTTCACAGATGACTCAAACAAACATACCCAACAATAGAAATCCATATGGAAGATCTTTGAGACATGGTGAAGATGACAGTGAGACTACCTGCAAACATTCAACTGATAACTCCCATAAACATTCGAAACCCATTGATGAGACGGAGACTAAAAGTACTAGAAGCATATTTACTAATTCTTCCGATACTCAAATTCAACTTCTTTCATCAGATAATGGAAAATCAAATTCTTTAATAAAAATAAGTAAATATTTATCATTGTTTTGCTATATTGAATTGAAAGAAATTCATCATATGAACAATATTATCGAATTCTATTATTAATTAAACGCCCTCGGTGCCTATTAGAACAGGATGTTGTCAAACACATTTAGACATGATTGTATTATGAATGACACTTTTCCATAAAATCAGAGTTAATAAAATATTTCCAAATTTTCTCCATAAATCCCGGAACAGCAAAGGGCTGTCAGTCATTTTTCACTGGCTTGGAAATTGTATTTATTCAATTCTAATTTTACTGTTTTATTCTTCCATTAAAACATATTTTAATTGTTAAATATAACTTACGATAATAGAGTTTGATAATTTTGTAGCTTTCAGAATTCTTACGTAATCGTTAAATTATTTCTAAATATCGAAAAGATTTCTCTTTTTAATAAAAACAATAAAACATCAAACAAACAAAACATGTTTTTAAAAAATTATCCTCGTCATCAGTCTGACATCATAATCTGTGTCAAATTTTATATACGAAAACAATAGTTAAGTAATTGTTATGATTTAATTAAATTGTATTAATAAATCAATATATATATATATATATATATATATATATATATATATATATATTGGCATTCAGATCTTGGTTATGTCATAGGTCCAATGCCACATACATTGAATGGCTGCTCGCCATTTCCGCTTTCAACTTTTCGATCACAGTCGACTTAACAAATTGATTGAAACTAGTAAACGCAATTTTGTGATGCAGGATGAAACTAAATGTAAAATAGTTTTGTTGAGAATTATATTTAAATTTTGTTAAAGTCTTGGTTTTGTAAAATTTAAAAATTAATTTTTTTAAAAAATTATATAAAATTTGTGGTTTACAATGCAACATTTTTAATTTGTAATAGAATATTATTAGAATAAAAAGAAATTTGTTTAAATAAAAGTAATCTATTCTAAATAGTTTTAAGTTCATATCTACCTGACGATGACAATGAGTCTGTCGAAATATATTGTAGCATAATATATGTGTTGGATATGTGCTTAATTTTATTTATTAATTCAATGCCAATGTTTTGTGATTGTTTTAATCAATTATTATTATTATTATTATTATTAATGGATAACTCCTAATAGTATAACTCACACTTTAATAGTATGGCCGAAAAAAATGTTTTGTTAGTTTTAAATTTAATTTGGTCATACTATTTGGATTAAAATGCTAATTTCTTTTAATTTCAAATATCATTAAAAGAATAGTCATACTATGTATTAGTATGACCTTTAGAAAAAAAATGGTAATACTATTAGGAGTTATCCGTTATTATTTAAAAACTTTGAACGACTTTTAACTTTTAAAAGACCTTGAGTAAGGAGTTATTTTTTGATGCATACTCCTCATGAGACACTATTGATATTAAAACTGTAGGAGCTGCGCGGTTATGCAGGTAAACTTCACCTAGAGCTGTCAAAATTTTAAAAATTTACTTGAAGAAAACTTCATATTTTTTTGAAACAATGTAATACAAATAGAAGTGTGTTATCACTAAGTCTTAGACTTAAAGTCCGAGACAAGTACGATTCTAGGCAAACCCATACCTCTAAAAACCTTTAGTTTTTTGATCAGTGCATATTTTTAGTTAATTAAATTGGTTTTTATTATTTTTATTTTCGCTTAAAAAACTTTCAATATAAATTTCTAGCTCAAAAAGCCTAAAAATAAAATCTAAATAAAAACACTGTGAAATTTATGAACTCACTTTTTGTGTAGAATCTGTTGGTTATAATTTTTGTGACATAATCACAAATAAAAGAAGTGGCAAATAATATAAAAACATGCTCTGTTAAAAATTAAAACTTAATTTAAATTTAAAAAAAATCATAATTTGATAAAGTAACTGATGTCGAATTATAAGTCATGCAGTTGGTTTGGTTTGTAAACGAATCTGCATTATAGATGAGTTTATTCCATGAAAGCAGACGTGGTGTAAATATCTGATAACATTTCAGTAAATAATTTATATTTTTCTTAAGATGTTGATGGAGATTGGGATGATGTAACTAGAACTATGATAAGATGCTTAACTACTCTTTCAGAAGTTCAAGAGTCCCTAATTACTCCTACATTTGATAAAGAAGTAACGTCGCCGATTTCAGAATCGGCTCTGTCTAATATTCATTGCAATAGGGATGTCGATTGTTTTCCCGACTTAAATGAAACCGACTATAGTAAGCTTCCTGTTTGTTGATTAGTTATTTAAAATTATTTTGGATTTCCTAAGTTCGACAGTGATAAATGTATTTATTGAAAAATCGGTATAATTGTTTTCTCAAAAAGCCATTTTGAACCGATTTGTCCACAGAAAATATTGCTTACGTGTTTAATTTTAAAATTAATTTATTAAAAGAAAAGTTTTAAATAAGCCCGTTCAACTTTCACATTCGATGTAGCCTAATAGTTGAGTGTTCAGATTCTCGGACCGGGTTGAAAATAAGGGTGAAATCAAATTTTCACATGGTACTAATGAAAGCTAAATGAGTTTGAAACCGTATCTCATTCAAAAGTGCATTGAATATCACAATACATTTTCACTTTAATTAAGTAAGTCACTTTAACTATTTTAATTGAAATGAGTTAACGCCTAATACAGAAAATATGACATGAATTGTCAACTGAAAAAGCTAAAAACTAATACACAAAGAATTTTGGACAAAAATGTCCATTTTTTCTCAAAACAGAATAACTTGTCATAACTTTTTTATTTTAGTAGTTATGAATGTCTGCTAGTTTTACTTGAATAAAGCATAAAAAAATTGACAAAGTCACCGATTCACAAAGCAGGGTGTTTTTCAGTTTCCAAGAAAACGTCACTAAAAAAACAAAATGGACATTTTTGTCCAAAAAATCGTTTGCGGGTTAATTGTAAGACAATTATTGTATTAGCTTCCTTTTTATAAAATTTGGAAATTATCTCAATCCAGCTGCCAAAAGATTTCTTCACAATAGTTTTTGGTATTCGTAAACATAATTTAAAAAAATATATTTTTCACTGAATCGAAATATTTTAAATTTTCAAAAGTTTTGTATATTTGATCAGTTACACGAAATTGAAACAAACATTTTAGTGATAAAATGTTTGTGTTTATTTGTCATGTGATTATGTCTGAGTGTTTACCGGTCGTCAGTTTAAATGCCGGTAGACCATCTGAAAATTTCACAATTTATGATGATTAAAAAAAACTCTTATAAACTTTTACATTTTTAGAAGGTAAAACAATAGCCATAGCATACTTAAAAGAAAAGAAGTTGCATTTAATTCGCCAATTAATATCCAACATTAAAAACGAACTATTAGATACTTATCCACCGCAGGTCTTATGACGTTCCTTATATTCACATCAACATTTATTTCTCTTTAGGTAATTGGTGAAGATAATAAAACTTCAGACTTAGAAATAGTTAATAAATCGGTCAAAAAATTGAATTACATTCTCTATAACTGCTTCAAAGTCAGTAAACTTACTCTACAACAATGGCTTGTGCTCACTGGGAAATCGGAATCCAGGCAGGCTAATAAGTTGATAGAAATCAGTGATCCCATACAAAATCCAATTTCTATTACAAACAAGGTTCAAATTGATATAATACGATTACAAAAACGACTCGAAAGATATCAAAATAGATATAAATCATTAAAACAGGCCGTAATGACAAATAAATACAGATTAATAGACCAGCCGAAATACAACTCCAATGGCTATGAGGTTAAAGAATATTTTTATTTTATATAAATAAAGAGGAAGTCTAAAAAGCTTTTATTTATCGGTTCTTTGAGTCAAATATTTTACTTCTAGGAACCGAGGAAGGTTAAATTTTTTTCGATTTTAGCGCTGAACTCCTCAAATAAATACCGACAATTTTAATGACTTCGTATTAAAACCCGTATAAAATCGTAATATGACATTTATTACGTAAATTTTCATGAGATTGGTGATAACTCTCACCATTAAGTCCATTCAGAATGACTTTGAACTCATCACAACAAATTCTAAGAAGTGGACATCATTTTTAATGAATTTTCACCAGATAAATTTTCGACTTAAAAACGACTGAATAGTTTCAGTTTTATCATGAACATAAAAAGATGATTGATCAATCATTCATTTCAAATCAACAATTTCCGAAACTTCAACTGATTTAAATTAGTAAATTTCCAAACTATTATACAACCGCATAAATCTACCATTACAATGAGTGAACCAGAGTTAATTATTGAGCCTAAATGACAATATAATAAATCAAAATCTGTTTCACATTCTTCAATTACTTATACATATTCACTATCATTAGTATTTTAAAAACCAATAATAAAATTCACTATTTCAAAATGATTACTAAGAATAAATTAAAACTAAATTATTTTTTAAAAATTGACCTCCTTTACAAAAGCATACAAACAAAATAATTTCAATATATTTTTAAATCAATTAATTAGTACTAATTTCTCAAATATCATCTAAATATTTGAATTTGCTTTAAAACTTATGAAATATATTTTTAAAATTTGTGAACGAAAATGTATGAATTAGAGGTTTATTTACGAGGCAATTATAAAGTTATTAATACAAAGGAAATAAAGTTATAAAGTTATTAATACAAAGGAAATTTAAAATAAAAATAAATCCATTGTGTTGGGCAAAAACTGTTTTTGTGTAACCAGCACGATAACGCCTGTGTGTTTTTGAGCCGAGAACTTAAATTTAGAAAAAATGGAGAATTTAAAGAAAAATAAAATAAATAAAAATTTTGATACATAAAAATGTAAAAATTTAATTTTAAATCAAAAAGAATAAAAATTTTATAATTTTGGAATATTCTAGAAAATTCCTTGTTTTAATGTATCAAAACACACACACGAACAATCGAGATATATAAGGCAATGCTGGATAGACAAATCTCAGAATTTTCTCAGAATTTTCTCAGAATTATTTCGCTACTACTTCTTAGTACTATTATTATTAAACCCGTTATTGAAAACTATTTTTATTTTACGTGAATTTGTGTGCATATTTTTGGAAAGAAAGGAAAGAAAGTAATTTATTTTGTTTGATATTATTTATAATGTTATTATTTTATGTGTTTTGCTTTTGGGAAATCTTACTTAATTTTTATAACCGGGTTTACTTTAATAAAGTTTAGTTTAAAATAAAAAATTTTTTATTATTATTTCAAATCTTTTTATACTACTGGTGGGTTTCAGGGTGTTGATATTTGAGACTATATGGTTGTTACCCAGACAATCCCATACAAATATCTTTCGCTTACCACTCGGCACCCGTTGCTAAGCAACGTTGGAACTGTGTTCGAGTGGGTAGATCGTTCGCGAAAAGTGAGCACTATTGCTAATGCTATAATTGATCGAACGATCCATGGGGCCAACGAGCTGCCGATAGAAGGTCTGTGCTCGATTTTGATTTTTAGGTCCCATTATTCTCCTATCTCTTTCAAAGGTTACCCTACACTCTCATATCATTCATTGTTATGTCCATTCTCATAGTTCTTCTTATCGTCGTCCGTGTTGATGATTATTCTATGGCATGTACACCCTTAGTTATGTTAAATATTCACACGTATCTCTCTTACCCTTATCCCTATTACAACCGCAATGTTCTCTATTATTGATACTAGCATTATCATTGTTACTATTATATGTATTACCTATATTAATTGTTACTACTATTACATTTATTGTTATTCTTATTACTATAATTACCGTTACATTTATTATTATCACTACTATTATTATTATTACTATTATTATTATTACTATTATTATTAATATTATTATTATTATTATTATTATTATTATTATTATTATTATTATTATTATTATTATTATTATCATTATTATTATCAAGTTTATAGTAGGTATCCGTCCTTATTCCTCAGTGTTATAAAAATATTTTATTGATATACAACATTAGCCGTAACGCATCCTTATTTTACAGTTTTCGACAAAGTATTTTTGTTAGTTCGAAAAATTATAGCAGCCTTCCGCCATTATTTTACGGTTTTATCAGATTATCTTACCAACAATTGAGCCGTGCAAATACTAGGATTATCATTGTTACTATTATATGTATTGCCTATATTAATTGTTACTACTATTACATTTATTGTTATTCTTATTACTATAATTACCGTTACATTTATTATTATCACTACTATTATTATTATTATTACTATTATTATTATTACTATTATTATTATTATTATTATTAATATTATTATTATTATTATTATTATTATTATTATAATTATTATTATTATTATTATTATTATCATTATTATTATCAAGTTTTTATTAGGTATCCGTCCTTATTCCTCAGTGTTATAAAAATATTTTATTGATATACAACATTAGCCGTAACCCATCCTTATTTTATAGTTTTCGACAAAGTATTTTTGTTAGTTCGAAAAATTATAGCAGCCTTCCGCAATTATTTTACGGTTTTATCAGATTATCCTACCAACAATTGAGCCGTGCAAATACTAGGATTATCATTGTTACTATTATATGTATTACCTATATTAATTGTTACTACTATTACATTTATTGTTATTCTTATTACTATAATTACCGTTACATTTATTATTATCACTACTATTATTATTATTACTATTATTATTATTATTATTACTATTATTATTATTATTATTATTATTAATATTATTATTATTATTATTATTATTATTATTATTATTATTATTATTATTATCATTATTATTATCAAGTTTTTAGTAGGTATCCGTCCTTATTCCTCAATGTTATAAAAATATTTTATTGATATACAACATTAGCCGTAACCCATCCTTATTTTACAGTTTTCGACAATGTATTTTTGTTAGTTCGAAAAATTATAGCAGCCTTTCGCCATTATTTTACGGTTTTATCAGATTATCCTACCAACAATTGAGCCGTGCTCCACCTTTTCCTTACAATATTAGCTGAAGTATTTTAATTAATTCGAAAAATTTGAGCAGCATTCCGCCCTTATTTTACAGTTTTACGATGAATCTTTTAACTATTTCCGAAAATTTTCCGATATTTTTCGTCTCAATTCAACATAATTTATTTAATTCTTAAATATTATTTCAAACATTATTTTCCATGATTTTAGTCGTTCGGATTAATCTTTTTCCGATGGCTATTCATTTTAACTGTTGCAACGATTTCGCAATTTTCCCCGCTACCCTTTCCCTTTCTTTATCCTTATGATCTATTTATGTTCATATTACATTTAATGAGCCGAATTTTGTTAAAATATTTATGTCGATTTTATCGAAATTAAGTGCAAGAAAATTGAGCCAAAAGACCCACTTTCAAGCTACTCTCTTTCGCTATTTAATTCAATGATTTGACGTTTGGGTTCCTGCGTTCTCACGCCGGAACCTTCACGGGCACGACCGTTGGCGATTATACACGCACTTACACAGGTCGATAGTATGTTTTATTTTACTGTCTTGCGATGTTTTGGCTGTGGGTCGAAAAAAGAAATAAATAAAAATTACCATAGTGGTTGAAATAAAAGCTTTGATGCACCAAGGTTGTTGGTTGAAAATATTTATTCAGCATATTACATCGTCCACGTTAAATTCGTTCGGTCAAATACGACAATTGGCAATACATAAAAGCGTTGTGAGTATTTCATAAATACCAATCGAAAAATCATTGTGCACATTACATAAATTCAAGTCGTAATATCACGGTACACATTCCATAAATTCAAGTTGAAAAATCATTGTGCACTTCTCATAAATTGCAGTCGTAAAATCATTGTGCACATTCGATAAATTCAAATCGTGAAATCAATTCAATAATCATACACTAGCCGAGAGTGGTCGTGTTCAGGCAAAACACTTACTAGTGTTAATTGCCTGAATGCACGGCTCTCAGCTAGTTATACACACCAACTGATTTTCTGAAAAACTAAGACTGCAAAGTAAAATTTTTTTTCTCCGAAAAATAAGACTGAAAATTTGTCAAAACACATCAGTATATATACCTATAATTTGGCCTTAACCTTGCGTGTTAATTTTATTGCGATTAAACGAAATTCGACCTTGAAATTATTTGTGTTATCTAAATTAAATTTGTATTAATTTCTTAATTTAAATTGGTAATTTATTTTTAACATTTTTAATTAAATTTATTCAGCCAAAAAATATTGTATTTTTATTCATTTAATTCATTAATTTTTACTTTTCTATAAATGGTCATTTTAGGGTCAAATTTTCTTGTTATTATGTTATTTTTTATGTAGATTTCGTGCGGTTCTTGATGCATTTTGTATTTATTTTATTTTACTTTTATGTTTTTTGATTTTATATTTATTTATATTCTCTCAGATTTTAAAGTGTTTAGCTGGTGTTGTATATTGTATTTTAAGTTATCTTGGTGCTGGGTTTTTGTGCTGTATTACTGATGCATTCAAACAATTCTCAAGGCCATTTGTGTTCTGGCCCAACACTACGATAATTCGATTATGATATCCTTATTTTTGAACCTCCATCATGAGGAGTTAAATTAAAAATTAAAAAATTTTTTTTTGTTGCATTGCGGGTACTTGCACGCAAGATATAAAAATTGAAACATTTTTCTCGTTACCCTGGATCGAACCGGTATGTTAGTGGGGGAAGCCATGGTGAAGGCAGTAGCTGGAGCCGCTCAGTATTCTCCCCTTTCTATCGCCCAACCCTCGAAAGAGTAGTGTTGAGGTTCTGGGAAAGGTTAAATATAAAGATTTACAAATATCATGAAAAACATACGTAGAGTAGTATTTAGTGGAAATAACCGAAAATTCCACGACAGAACACACTTTAGTACCAAACGTCACTCTCTAGCCTATATAGAATCGAATTGCAACACTAATTGAAAAATTTGAGAAATTTGACATATCTGACCACAACGAACCATATTTGACAAAAATCGGCTTGAATCAGGAATATATATTTAATTAGGCTTGCAACAGAATTTTCGAATGTCATTGATCGTATCTTATCAATACTCTAAATAACCAAAATCAACTATAGAATCGAAATCCCACGTTGATCCAACTACTTAGACCATATTATTGTTGGGCCAGTACAAGCTTTTGTTTAAATGGATTGGAAACAGCACGCAAACATAACACGCACATTTCAAAATCGGACCCTTAAACATCTAATAAACACCTAAAATGTGAGAAAAACACATAATTTAACATATAAAATAGAAAACATAAAATTAAATTAAAATATTAACAAACGCACCAAGATACGCACGAATTGACATAGAAATAACACGATAACAAAAGATTTGACCGAAAAAGTGACAATTTACGAAAAATTAAAAGAGTTCATGAATAAAGCGAACAAAAATAAAATAATTTTAATCAGAAATGATTGAAATTAAAAATAAATGAGTAAATTGTATAAGAAATCGAAAAATAATAATAAATTAGAAATAAATTAGACACATAATTGCAAGGTCAAATTTTGTTTTAACGCATAAAAAATAACACGCAAGATTAAGGTCACAGAACAGGTATAAATACCAATCCATTTTCACAAAGTTTTAACCATTTTTTAACCGGTTTTATAACCTGAATCACTTTTTCACTCAGTGAATAAATTACTTTTTGTCAGAGCAATTTTATTCGAAGGAGCAACTATCGATAACTGTTTTCATTCTGCGAAATCAAGTAACTTAATGTAAGCTCTACTTGATCGTATGTGTGGGAACCTCTTGTCGTATGTTGATATGTATGAACTATGAACGAACTATGATGAAATTGTTTCAACAAATATATGTATTATGAAAAACGAATCTTCAGTTTTATGTCGAAATTTTTCTGGCCCACAGCCATACATCACACAAGAAAGTAAAATCATAACATAACTAGTCACACTGTGTAAGTGCGGTTTCTCCGCCTATAGTGTGTGCCCGTGAGGGCTCTGTCGTGCGTAACGACGGATCTCGAACGTAGATATTCTATCCATTATAGGGGCGGTGGGAAGATTGAGAACTAGTCTTTTGGCTGGCTCTCTTTCACCCATCTCCCATAAAATAGACCTAAATATTTAATTACACATCGGCTAAAATGATAACACCGAGTAGTCCAGTGGGCACTCGTAAAATCTAATATGAACACAAGAACCTTAGGACTAAAATTAAGGCTCGGGTAGTGGGGACTTGAAACCGATGTGATGCAGATAAATTTAATAACTAAATGGAAATTAATTTGATTTAAAGTAATTGAATCCATAACTTAAACTAGACGCGACGTAAATAACTTAATCTAAATAAAACGATGGAATCATAACTAAATTTGTGACCAGAACCCACTATAACGAGAATACCTTTATAACGTAATCAACGAATAATTTAATTAAATAAAATGATCCATAATTAAAATATTCATGTAATGAAAATCAAGTAAAATTTCACAAGCGTTAATGATTTGAATTATCCTCGGATTTAATCTAAATTAACAAATGATTTATGAGTAAGAAGCCAGAGAAAATGGAGTAAAGGAACGAAACAGCAAATGATACAGTAGAATTAAATGATTCTGAGAAAAATTACGACAGGATATAGATCCGATAACATTTCATAAAAGTAGTAGTAATTAAGGCATTAGGCATTGATAAATTGTAAACCAAATTAATGATTAGATTTGAATCCTTCTAACCAATTGAAAGGTAAATATGAACTCCATGAATCCAAGGATAATTCACTGAGTTAAATAATAAAATTATACTATCAATAATAGATAAAAAGTGACCAAAATAATCATATTATACGCACCCGACATGAATAAACAAATTAATGGGAATGATCCACACAATGATAGTAGATAAATAACAATGAAATATCACAATATAGTTCATAGATGAAAATAAAAGAGCTCAGCTTTCATGAGAGAATCCGTGATAATTCGAATGCGATACATTTCCCACGAATAGTATTGAACCTTAAACCCGAATAAAACTTGAGATACCCTGAAATTGATGGAGGTAATAAAATCAGAAGTTCCAACCAAAATAGCAAACCCTATAGTTCAATATCACAATCCAACGAAACATCAGAGTAGAGATCTAGACCCTTCCCCAACCTCGGTATTCTCTTCATCGAATAGCTGTCGTCGAATATTCCACCCAGCAGCTTTCTCCCTGACCAGCACGTACAATTGAACATTTTTTCTGAAATAACAGTATTCCGGAGTAACTTGCAATAGAGTGTCTTCTTGGATGCACCGACGTCGAATAAGAGCAACAATTCAGATAGAGAGCGCCAAAAAATTCCATTCATCGAGTTAACAATGAGATTAGTCACATATTAATCCATAGAATCAATAGAGAACAATGCGATTGTAATTATACTAAATAGACTACAGACAGGTCATAGTCTGAGTTTACAGCAGAATAAATCAACTAAAATCCGACGCGAATGACAGGTCGATGACGTTAATCACATAAGATCGTAATAACAAAGACGATGAAGCGATCAATAACAATGGACTTTCACCGCCAACCTGAACAAATAATAAATAATAGTCGACATCAAATGATAAATAGTAAATAACTTATAAAAATTGTATTAACGTTCAACCGCGAGAAAGAATAAATTAAATGTCAGTTCACTCACCCCACCACGCCCTCACAAATAAACTTAAGAATATAAAAGAAAATAGTAGAAACTCACATCTCATACCGCATAAACTTCGATGAATCACAAATCCACTAATACCGATCGTGGACGCGTTCAAACTCGAGACCATTGTACCAGCACCTCACTGCCGCACAACAGGGCTGGAAAGAGGAAAGAGTGTTGAACCAGGCGCAGCGAACACAAATCAAAGGACTGGAGGTCGCCTTGTCGGCATGCCAGGAGGGAAGTGCAGTGACTTACCCTCTGGTATTCGCTCCGGCACAATTAGCTTATCGCGACCAAGGAAAAGCCCAATCAACTAACAAGAAACCCCGATCACACGCTCGACCAGGTCGAACCGAGCGGTTGCGAAGACGCACCCAAGGAGTGGCCAAATGAGATAATAAACTCGTGTCTGACGATAATTTGATTTGTTTGACATTAAATAAAAATTGTTTAGTTTATTATGTTACTATTTGTAAATAAATATAGAAACGAAAAGTATTAAATGGAAAGTGATAAAGGGACCTGAAATAGAAGACGGACATAGGCCTTCTAACGGCAGTCCGCTGAACCCGACATAGGACTAACCCTTAGCAGTTCTGATATCGGAACTCACCTTTCGACATCCTGTGACCAGTGGTTACAGTACCAACGTTGCCTAGCAACGGGTAACCATTGGCGGGAGCAAACACTATTTTGTATGATTGGGGTGAAGGTCATCCACACCACAATACTATACATTTTACAAAAATAAATTCTATGACCCCACAGATTAAAAAATGACTATCAATATTATTATCATCATTATTATGGTTCAGTCAAAATTATTATTATTATTACAAAATTTATTATTATTATTATTATTATTATTATTATTATTATTGTCACTATTGTTGTTAATATAATATTATTATTGCTAGTCACTTATTATTATTATGAATATTATTATTATTAATATAATATTATTATTATTGAAAAATCAGTATTATTATTGCTATCAATATTATTATTGTTATTATTATTATTATCGTCATTAGTGTTATCGTGGTCACTAAGATAAATCTGACATTAATATTATTATTGGTACTATTATTCATACTTTTGTTGATAACCCTATCCGTACTCGCGTAAATTCTAACCCAACACTATTATTATTAACACATTAATATTATTCTTATTATTATTATCATTGTTATCATTAGCACTGTTGTTATTACTACTAGCCTAATAATATTACCATTATTATTATTAATATTATTATTATTATTAATGTTGTTATTGCTATTATTATTATTTCCAATGATTATCATTGTTAGTATATGGTTAAGTTCGGTATTATTAACTTCAGTGCTAATATTCTTATTATTTTGTTATTGTCATTATCGTTAGCATTGTTATTTATTATTATATCATTGATATTGTTACCATTATTATTACTAACCTTATGATTACTATTTTATTACTATCATGGCTATTAATAATTTCATTAAAGGTTTAATTATGAAAAAGAATTGAAAAATCAACAAATAGATACCGGTATTAAAAATTTATTTTCATAAAATAAAAATAGTTCATATAACAAAAATTCCATTTTCGATGTTGCAAGGAAGTTGTTGGACTTGAAGCGCAGAACCTGAAAGTTAAATGTTAATAAAATTCACGTTAAATTGATAAACCAACCTTGTCAGAAGTGTCCACACCTATGGGAGGCAGCTGAATGTTATTCCTCTCTCTTGGGAGCCTAAAATTTCATAAAACGTTGGGAAAATATGACAAGAAAAAAATCAATACTTACTGTTGCTTATGTTGCCATGACAATAAGTGGAAAGCAAGATCTAAAATATGTAGGTAAAATGACATATCAGGGAATTTCTCTTAAACCCTTGAGTTTTAAGGATCGAAAGGTTGGCCGGTAATATAAAATAGGACTTTTTATCTTTGGGTAAGGTTAATTTCATTTTTTGAATTAAAATTTTATAAATTACTATATAGTAATTTAAATTAAATAATTTTATTTTTAACTTTAATAAATTAAGATTCTTGGGGTTCGAAATAGATTTTTTAATAAGGAAATTCGAAATAAATTTTTTTTTGAATTATAAGATTTTAATTTTAATATTATTATGTTATTAATAATGTAGATGCAATTGGACTAAAATTAATTATTATAGTTGTTACTGTTATTGTAAACATTACTATTAGCTTATTATTATAAGGCACGAATTTTGACCCAAGGTTTAAGCGATTGGTGACCTCATACTAGGGTCTTGATAACATGTTGACTCTTGGAAACATTGTGGGATTAAGAGGACCCAGAGTGTCCCCAGCAGTGGGCATAGCGCATTGGCCGGTGCCAAGTCTATGAGCACTGTTGTAGACACTTACTGGACGTATAGGACAGATAAAATGAGCGTGCCCACCCTTTCACTCATCCAGATAGTATAATTTGACCCTGAGAAGAGTGTTGTCTTAGAAATATATGAATATCTTAATATAATGATACATAATTTAAATCAATCGTTAATAAAGATAGGGATCTTAAAATTTATTCTTTCATTGGAACCAAACTGAAGAATCATAGAAAAATTTCGCAGGGATATCTCCGAATATCATAGGGAGGCTCTAAATCAGAGTCAGAGGTCGGAAGCCATGGTACGAAAATGCCATCAAATAGAACAAACTTGGCTATGTCCAGAAGCCGCATCAAACCTGAGGGCAGAGAACGAAGTATTGAAGAAAAAGTTAATTCAGAAAGATGAAGCCCTGCGGCAAGCAGAAGAGAAGGCCCTGAAGCTGGAGAAGGAGATCAAAGATCTCAAGTTGAGAGATGAAATTCGCACAGGCCTGGTGCAGAGTGGAGCAACACTATCGTCAGAGCAGGAAGCCATAGTGATTTGCAACGTGACGGGGAAGGACATTGGCATAAAGATCCTTACCCCAGGACCCTCACGCTCGCTAGTAGAAGCGCCGAAAAGAAATATAAAGAGAAATCGGCCTAGCAAAAAAGAGCGTGAGAGGTTATTTAAGCTGCATAAAGCTCGTTTGATAGGGCATATCCTTGACGCGAACGGGTTCTAAATCCCGCGAGTTCATTAACTTTGATCTCATGATAGATTATTGAATGTTGTAATTGTTGATAGATTTGAATAATAATTTATTAGTGTTAATTTTGATATTAGTGTTTAAAATGAGTTAAAGCAGTTTAAGATCGTGATGCCGGAATAATTTGGTTATCAAGTTAATTCTTAATGAGGTAAATAGGCGAGAGGGGGACCGATAGAGTGGAGCACGAAGTCTTCTATGACAGCTCTTGAACCCGAGGAGGGTTAGGGCATTAGCAGTTCTTGTGAAGGAGCTCACCTTTTGCTGACTTTCCACACACTAGTTCACAGTACCAAAGTCAATTTTTGACGGGTGACTAGCGGTTAATATCTCTTATGTAGGCGCTGGGTGGGAAGCAGTAGCCCTTAGACAAGTTTAACATTTTAATGACCCATCAGTGCCCAGCAATTGTAAAAATAAAAAATGATTTTTCGTTAAAAAATAATTTCGTTTTTATTTTTTCTTTCATATTAAAAATCATTGTTTCTAGGTAACCAAATTTTCAGACAAGTTTTTTAACGTTATTCTCTGAAAACAGTGCGGAAAAATTCAGTTAAATAACACATCAAAAGTAGAAATATTTTAATGAAAAGAGAAAATATTTCTAAATTTGACTAAAAATCTACAAACTTCTTCTAAATATCATTATTCATTGTTCAAATATATGTAACCATATATATCATTGGTGGTCAACCCAATTGATCTTATAGGCCACTTTGGAAATTCATCATAACTTCGCGGGCCGCATATAAAATTATATATCCTAATGTTCAATTTTGATACACTTAAGACATTTTTGAGGAGTCTAAAATTGAAACATAAATTGTCAAGGCGGATAACATGTAGCTCGCGAGCCGCAGTTTGGTCATTCCTGATATATATTATCAAATAAGTTAACTCGTATTAAAAGAATTTATTTTCAATCATATTAGTCTTTTAGTCTTCATAATATTTCCTATCTATTTGCTGGGCACTGATGTGTAATCAAAATGTCAAACCTATCCTAGGCTAACTACTTCCCACCCAGCGCCTTCATAAGAAGTTTAACCGCTAGTAACCGTCAAAAATTAACGTTGGTACTGTGAACTAGTGGATTGAATATTAACAAAGGGTGAACCTCTTTTCAAAGACTGCCAATGCCCTAATATTCATATGGGTTCACGAGCTGTCGTAGAAGACACCGTGCTCTAATTCTATCGGTACCCGTCTCAACTATTTATCAATTTTAACATTTTAAATATTTAACCTTTTCAAATTATTTTTATCGCCAAAATCAAAATTAACATAAATACAATTATTATTCAGTTCATCAAATAAATACAACATTTAAGTGTCTATCACAATGTAAGTCAGCGCCGTATTCAGAAACCGTTCGCGTTTAAAATGTGCCCTACCATGCGAGCTTTGTGGAGCTTAAATAACCGCTCACTCTCCTTCTTGCCAGGCCGATTTCTTTTTCGATTCCGCTTCGTACTTCCTCTTGCAAACGTAAGGGTCCTGGAGTGAGAATCTTCACCCCGATGTTCTTTCCGGTTACATTTCGAATCACTATTGCCTCTTGTTCGGCTGTTAGTAATACTCCGCTTTTAACGAGTCCAGTGCGGATCTCATCTTTTAGTTTTAGTTCTTTAACCTCCTTCTCTAGCTTCTGAGCCTTCTGTTCGACTTGCCTCAGGGCCTCATCCTTTTGTGCCAGCTTGGTTTTTAGCACTTCTATTTCTGTCTTCAACCTGGACACTCCCTCTGGACGGAGCCAGGTTTGCTCTAGGTGTCCGCACTTACGCACCATTGCTTCTGCCCTTTGGTTCTGGATCATCGCTACATGGTGGTATTGAGCGATGAATTTTTTTATTAATCGTCGGTTCGATTCCGCTAAAAGAAAATTAATTGATAATTTCCTACCTCTATTGATAATTGATTATAAAAATTTTATTTAAAATAAATTTTTAAATCCGTTCATAGCTTTACGATGGCACTCCATTCAGGGGTTTAGATATGCTATCTGGATGAAGGAAGGGGTGAGGACACATGCATTTTATTTGCCTTATAAGTTTGGGGAAAGTATCTACAACAGTGCTCGTAAACGTGACACCGGCCAACACAGTATGAACACTGTTGGGGACATTGTGGGTCACCCTCTATTCCCAATAGGTCAAATAATATCAAGACTCATAACTATACGGTTATTAATTGCTTAGGATTCGATAATTACATTCATAATAATAATAATAATAAAATAATAATAATATTAATAATAATAATAATAATAATTTTATAATATCTGTTAAGGATTAAATTCAGAACTGATTCCATTTCAGGTTCCAAAAAACCATTAAAATAATATTCAAGTTTTATATTTGAATTATTTGCAAATTAAATAACTAATTGTGATATTGAATGACCTGTTGCCTTAGAATCATTATTTTATTTTTTCATTTATTTTCTATGTCATTTATTGTATGAAGATTTTTTCATTTATTTTATTAGAATTCAGTTTTTAAATTAATGCATTTAGTAATGTGATTTGAGTTCAAATAATAAATGCTTAAGGTTTTTGTTGAAATCTCACGATGAAAATTATTTTTATTTAACCATTGTTGATAGTACTTGGGTGATGCAAACGATTTAAATACGATTTTAATCCACAAGTCAATTAAAATGATGTTAAATAAATTGAAATTAATTTGAAATTCGAAAAATATATATTTTTCTGTATAAAAAGTATGAGCAGATAGCGAAAAAAAGTTAAATACGAATATCGTAATTTAGATTTTATTGGTAAGGAGTTGTAATAGACAATACAATTAAAAATTTATACACTTACTAGCCGTAATCCCGTGCTTTGCTACGGTTATATTTAATAATGAACAATTTAAAATGTGACAAGCAAACAAACATATTTAGACTTTTATACATAAGATCAATTAATTAGAATTTTGCTGGAAGTAATCATTTAAAGTATGAAACAAAACTTTGTATCTTGACTTGGAAGATATCAGCTTGTCAACAGGATACATTTATTATTTATTAGCCCATTGGCTCCCTTTGACTTGTAATGCCTGCAAACTCCCGCCTCAACGTCAAATTGAGATAGCTCATAATATTCCACACAAATAATATGTCGTATGCGCTATTTTCTGAAAGATAATGAAGCAAGCTACAATTTTATTAAATCAATATAAATAATGACAGAAAAGTTTTAACAATTCGTAAGCCAATGTTTAAAGCGGAAGATTGGAAAAATAGTTGGATGTATTGCAATATTCTGTCAATAACATCGACTTATAATAAATTTTACAAAAAAATCTAATTTTATGATCAAAATTTACTAAATATTATAAATTAATAATCAAAATCATGGTTTGGGTGTGGAAATTCTTGTTTTTTCACTGAAAAAGGTTCTGGGAGTGATCAAAATTTTAAGTACCGACCATTGAAAATAGTGTTCATAATCCATAATTGATTTTACAAGGATTTGATTTATATACATAGAAGAATTAAAAATTCAGTAATTTATATTGCAATATAAATTAAAGCATTCAAAATTACAACCCAGCTCAGGTGTTACACAATAAAAGAGATTAACAAGATTATTGTATAAATTTTTTTAAATGTGAATATTTTTAATTTGTATATATTGTTTATTATTTAATAAAACCTTTTAAACGAGTGTTTGTGTTTATATTTATATTTATATAGAACATCAAGTTGAGATTCTGGAGACCTCAACAACCCTTCGCGTAAGGTCGTAGTTTGTCATTTTCCCTACTACTGGAGATCAATAATTAAGTTGAATAAGCAAAAGACTATTCACTGGGAGAATGCACTATATTATCAGACATTTTTACATAGACCCTCCCAGAATTTATCGATGAGTACTCCTAGCTTGTCTGCCGCCCACTCATGTGATTATTTCGTACCTTAATTTCGCTGGTTCAGATTTTAATTGTCGCTCGTCCAAGACTTTCAGTTTATCTGCCTAATCTGACACAATACCATCACTCTTGATTTCAGATTTATTAATCATTCGAAAACAACACTTAACTAGATCAATTCTAATTTGCATAGGAATCGGGTTTTTTCTGGTATTTTAGTTTTCGATTTTAATTAGGAAATGAGATTTTGAAATTACTTCGAAAAATTTGCACAGAGTTGACGAACTGTTACTTATTTCGGAAATTTTACTCAACGTTCCGCCCTTACTTTATGGGAAATTTCATATTCTATTTATTAATTGTTATAACAATTACATTTCTTCTCAATTCAACTTCTTAACCTTCTCTTTAAATATTCTATTCATGATATTGTTATTCAAAAATTAATGTTTAGAGATGTTGGGGTTATAATAAAACATGAATAAAAATAATAAAATTATAAAATTATCAAAATGAGTTAAAGTTAATTAAAATTTTGAAAAAAGTAAAAATCAATATTTTTCTGGGGGAAAAAGTTGTAACCTGTGGTAAATTTGATTTTGAAGACGAATCAAATACTATTAGATTAAGATGAGGTATATTGAAGGGTCGGGAGCCCAAAAACAAATTAATTAATTAAATTATTTGCTGACGAACCCATTAATCAAGGGCAGCCAAGCTGAACGTTAGTTTAATGGGTTTCCCAGAATTAATAAAATGGGCAATAAATTGTCCGACCGGGAAAAATTGTTTCCCTAGCCCTAATCCAAATTAATGCAACCCAAAATTATAAAAGAAACTGATAACAAAATAAGTTGTCAGTTGGCCGAATAAAAAAACCTAACGAGTTTGAGAAACGAGTTGAAAGTAATAAACAGATAAAGAAGTTAATCAGATTGCAGTGACTTATTACGTGATACCCTTAGGTTGTTTACGAAAAGCAAATAATTGTATCTTGTGGTGAATATTTGTGAATAATGATTTCTATGTTGGGATTTTGTCTTATTGATTATTGAACACGTGGAGTAGGATCGTGAGAGATCTATTCATCGACGAATATTTAATATCCCAACAGAGGATATTCAGCTTTTTACCTCATCCTAGCGCAACCTTTTATATAATTTAGAGTAAAAATCTGAGTAAATGATTTGGTGCAGTGAGATAACTACCAGGGAGTAAAAGAAATTGTTGTACATATTTTATATCTTAGAACGAAACAATTTATCTAAATTTTGGATATTATCTAAATTACTCATATAACATGATTTTGGTGATTCGGATTTATCTTTTTCCGAAGGCTACATGTCGTTGGAACGATCTTATTTCTTCCCCTAACCATAAACCATTCTTTGATCCAAGGTATTGTTGGGCAAAAACTGATTAAGCCCATTTTTGTTTGTCCAGCACGATAACGCTTGTGTGTTTTTGAGCGGAAAACCTAAATTTAGAAAAAATGGAAAATGTAAAGAAAAATAAAAATTAAATAAAAATTTTTGCACACAAAATTATAAAAATATTATTTTAAATCGAAAAGAATTAAAAAATTTTAATTTTAGAATATTCTGGAAAATTCCTTATTTTACCGTATCAAAACACACACGAACAACAGTGGTGTATAAGGCTATGCTGGTCGAGCAAAACTCACTCGCTTACTCTTACTCTTTCTTTACGTTTTGTTAATTGGTTTGAAATTCTGGTTAGGGTATTACGAAAAAGCATAGTAAAATCGATAAAACACCAAAATGATAAAAGTGCAACATTAATTAAAAAACTTATAAAAATTCGAAAGTAATATTGATCGGGGGAAATTGGTATGGTTGAACGCCAAATTGAGAGACGAGCCCAGAAATAATAATAAAAATTTAGTGAGCGGGCCTTGAAAATAATATAAGATAAAAAAAGAAATTAATTAAGAAAAATTAATTACTAATGGGAAGCCCGAGTCAATGGAAAGTCAGAGGCAATGAGAACCCCGATAGATGTGAAAAATCCGAGAGATGAGAAAAACCCGAGAGATGAGGAAAACCTGGCGTGTAGATGGAATAATATAGCCGGATAAATTGGCCTAAACAACATCAAATGGGCGCCACTGAGATACGGAGAGGTAATTATTTCGAAATTGGTAATTTAGTAATGGACCAAACGTTGTTGACAAATGTCGGTCTGTGGAAAGTAATTATGGTTAATAATTTAATAATGTAGAAAATGTTGTTGACAATCGTCGGAAAACTGTCTGAGTAGGAGTATAAAAGAAAAAGGGAAAAACACGAAAGAGCAGCCATTATTAACCAGAGTGGATCGACGTGAACGAGCAGTAACTAGGTTAGTGGAGGAATCTAAATCCAAGTAAAGTCAAAGTTATCTATCAGAAAGGGTGGTTCTCCCTTGGACAACCTACCCTAAGATAATCAGAGTCATACGGTGGTTAAAAGGTGCAAATAAATTAGTGAAATTGTGATTACAAACATTGAAATAAAACGGATAGAGTTGTAACTGTGATAAAGTGCAAATAAAATTATTCTGTGTTGGGTTTGCTTATTTGATTCGAAAAGGACACGAGGAATCAGAGGGAACCGACTTTCAATAATAATAACCCAACATTTTGGTGAGCCCGACGTAATCTAAAGTCAGCTGAGAATAGTGCTGAAAATAATTGAATTGTTTAAAAAGAGAAAAACTGAAAAAAAGAAAAGAGAAGAGTGTCGGAGCAAAAAAAATAAACTGAGAAGAGAATAAATTATTGAATTAAAAGAAAACTTTCAAATTATTGAGAAACTTCGTGATTCATTACGACAGAATTTATAAAGAAAATTATTATAGAATAAATTCCAAAATTAAAACAAAAGGTAACATTAATAATTGTAACATTTTAAAATTCAGACGAGAAAAAGTTGTACAAAAAAGATTTTATAATTTGAGAAACCAGAAGCAATCAGAAATAATGGCGAGCAATTCCAATAATAATGATCAAATCCCGGTGTCTACTGTGACAACCCCGGTATCCAATGTCCAAACAAATATGTCTACCACTCTTAGTAATGATTATGCAAGTTGTCAGAAACTACCAGTTCAACAATATGGAGGAGATCCTGTCGAATTTGTTGATTTTATGCTGATTACTACATTTATGCCACTGCTTATGGATGGAGCCAATCAATTATGGTGCAACGGTTACCGTTATATTTAAAAGGAGCAGCGAGAGAGGCTTGGCAACAAACTGATAAAAGACTTATTGCCAATGATTGGACCAAATTGAAAGATGCCTTAGCAGCTAAATTAATTGGTGGTGATATCAAACGAATAATGAGCCAAAAGTTTTACAATCGAGAGCAAAGACCAGATAAGTCGGTAAGTGAATTTGCTTATCATTTGACAACCCTTGCAGAGAAAGCTTTTGAGATTAAACCCGAACAAGTTGATGTGGCGAAACAAGTGAAGGAATTGTTGCAAGACTAATTTTTGACAGGAGTTAGAAAAGAAATTAAAAAGGCCCTATGTTATGTAGATTTCAACAATTTTGATGAGCTAATTAAAAGGGCTATGAAGATTGAATTGAATTTGAAAACTACTCAACCAAAAGCAGAATCTTTTACAACTATTGATAAATCTAGAGACAGATCAATATCGCCAATCAAAAATAATATATTCCAGAAATCCACCAGTCCATCACCAAAATTTAGAGTATAATTTGAGCCAAGGAAATCTACAAATAGTCCAAAAGAGGAGAGAGGAAGATCAGTTCAGTGTAGTTATTGTCAGAAATTGGGGCATAATATAAATTAATGCTGGTTTAAAAACAATACCCGAAGAAGTCCAAGTCCTTTCCAGTGTGATCATTCCCAGAGAAAGAGACATAGTAATAGTCAATGTTGGTTTAAAAATGAAGAGCAACGAAGTCCAAAGAGGATGTGGCCAGATTGGTTGAAAAGCAATAGTGGGAAAAGTTTTAATAAAATGAGAACCAATAGTCAGCGAATTAATGATAATATACAATGCTATAATTGTGGAAAGAGAGGGCATGTATCAACGCAAGATCAAGATCTCCATCAACGTCACCGTCACCTCAAAGAGATTGAGTTAATTTACAAGGCCGAATTCAATGTCATTCATGTAGAGGTTATGGACATATGGCGAGGTCATGTCCCAGGAATAATGAGAGATTTCAAAAGCCAATCTTAAAGAAAATTAGATTCAAAAGTGATAAATCACAAGCAGACAACGTTGCTTTTGTGCAGCCAGATAATTTTAATAATAGAATTGAAGACGAAGTGAAACAAATGAGTCGACGTTTGAATCGTTTAATATGCAAGTTTGAATCTGATGAAAAGACGGATAACCACATGATGTATGAGTCGCAATCAGAAGCATCAGACACAGAGTTGAAAAGAATGATGATTACAGATGATCTGCAAAGCGAAAAGGCAATAATGATTATGTCGAGGATTAATAAACTAATAGAATCGAGAGCTGTGGAAACATCTAAAATAAAGACATCATTACTGGAACTGAGTCAAATGTCACTGAGTGTACAAAGATTGAAAAGTGTAATTGAACTATGTGCTGATTATTATGAGGTGAATTTAAAAGATAGAGATGAAATATCAAATATGATGAAAATATTTGGCAAAGCGTTCAGAGAAAATAAATGGTTAGATTTTATTTTTATTGATGTTGTAGATGAAAGTAGAAACAGTGTGATCTGTATTCGTTGTGAAATTGGAGATTATGCTAAAGATTTAAAAGAGAGATTAAAAGAGAATAATGGAAGACAGATAATAAAGGTGAAATTTAAGAATAGGTATTTAGAAGACGATGAATTTTTAATAGATTGTGGTTTTATACCTGGAAATAAAAATAAATTGCAGGTTGCGTGTATGATTAGGGAAAAAGTAGTGGAAAAAAGTGATTCACAAGAAATAACAAGAGACTTAAGAGATGCTTTAAGTGATTGGGATGGGGTTAAAATTACGGAGAAATTAAATTTACCTGATAAAATAGAACTAGAGGAAAAGGCTAAACTAGAAATAGTAAACATAATACGACCATATTTATACGGTAAATCGAGGTATGGAGAAAAATTGAAATGTTTGATGCGAAGATTTGGTAGAGAATTAAGAGAAACTGGAATGGAATTAAAACCATTTATTATAGCAATAGATTATTAAGATTGGGGAAAAACAGAGTATATAGAGGAACATTGGTGTGCAAAGGTTCAGAAGTTACGAAAAAGAGCTGCAAACCAAATAGGAAAAGATGGAATTATTGTATTGATGTTCAAAGATGAAAAGTTAGATGATGATGAATATTTATATGATTGTGAATTTAAGCCACAGGAAATAGATGAAAACGGATACCTAGATGCCGATGGAAGGGCAGGGTATTTAGTTAATTGTGTAATAGCAATAAAGGAACAGAAAGTAGATTCAGTGAATAATTCGGAGAATTCAAATACAGATATAGAGAAAGATAACGTAAACGGAATAGAACGAGAAAAAGTAGATGAAATTTTCAGTGATAAGGAAGAAAATGAATCGAATAATAAAATTCAGGTGGAACATTTTGAAAAACAAGAAATTTTTGTGGCACCAAGAGGTGAAATAAATAGTGAAATAATTGTTAGGAAACCTAGAACTTTATATGAGATAAAGCAGAGTTTAGTGAGAATTGAACAGGAAGTTGATGAAACAAAAATAATATTAATTGGCTTGATTAAAGCAGTATATCCGATGTTTGAAATAAAAATGGATGTAGAGTATGAGTTATGAAATAAAGGTAACTGAAATGAAAAACAGACTTCCAACTGTTGTGCAAAGATTTGGGGAAAACGATAACTTTTGTGATAAGAAATTAATTGAAAATTTGACTAAAAATGGAATTGACAAAGAAGTAATGTTAACAAGTTTAACTTATGTCTCTAAGAAATTGGAGCTCATGCGATAGCAGAAACGGATAATTTGGAAAATTTGATAGATGTAGCAGCACGAATCTCAAATGAATATTTTATAGAGTGGGTTAAAAAGATTGGAGGTTGGAAGAAGTTGAATAATGATCTTACAGTAAATAAAAGTGATGAAAAAAAATTACCATGCAAACCGTTAAATGGAAAGGATAGCTCCGGGCTAAGAAAAAAAATGACATTTTTATGGGCAAAAGTTATGCTCTTTATTTTATGTACAATAACTAGACAAACTACAGGTATGACAGCTTACGATTGTTCCCAAACAGAAATGGGGAAAATTAATTCGGTTGTGGACATGGCAGAATGTCCGGATGCATACCAAAAGAAATTGAAGGTAGAAAATGATGTAAAATATTATGTGTAACAGGAATCTGATCTACGGCGAACCAAAGAGAATGTATTGTGAAGTGAACTACTTTTGTATTTTTCTGTGGTAAATAGAGCCACACATCATTGATTAAAATGCACGCTATTCCACGACCAGTAGAGGTAATGACAGAAAACTGCTTAGCTGCGTTTTAAACAGAGGAGTTAAAAATCAATCATGAAATTAAATTAAAAGCAAAAGTAAATCACAGAATAAGAGAGACAGTTGTTGTAAAGGGAGTAATACAACAAGATGGAACGTGTGAAGGAGAACCATATAAAGTAAATGGGAAAATTATTAAACAATCAGTGGTGATTGAAAAACATTTGACAGAATTGAGAGAATTTGAAGGAGTTTTTGATGTTGAAACAGGAAAACTTCAAACGCATCCGTTTTGTAATACGAGACAAAGTAATTGTCAAACCGGAGAATCCATTCTAGTATTTGATGTTAAAACTAATGTATGTAATTTAGCGTATTTGAAAACTATGACTTTCAAAGAGTTAAGTGGAGAACTATTTAGAGAGAGCCCCGATAATTTCAATAAAAATTATAAGTCGAATAGCACAATCAGGTCGACTCCAGTATCGACGAGGAAAACCACAGTAGTATTAATGTCGACATTACCAATAGATAGTATGCGTTTTATAAAAAAGGAGGCTACCAATAAATGTGGGCAAATGGTTTATGCAACAAATTACAGAGGTGCTTGAGGCAAAAACTAAAATACACACAATTGATATTAAACTCACTCACTATTTTAACAATAAAATTGATTATTTGCACCATTTTAGTCATTATGGAGAACATTATGGAGAACATATATCGGGAAATGATTCTAAATGATTCTAAATTGAATAAAGAAATACTTAGAAACAGGATGGCAATGGCCATTACAAATCCAAACTTAGTAGCACCTATGCTAATATCAGAAAATGGTGTATTTACCAGAACCTTCGGAGAGACCCTATATAGCTACAAATGCAAAGCAGTTACAGTTAAAATTATGAAATACGAAAAATGTACAAATGAATTGCTGGTGAGTATAAACGGAAAAATGCGATTTATGGAACCCATAACAAGAATATTACTGGAAGAGCATACTAAGCCAAAAATTCTTCAATGCAATAGATTACTTGTTCCGTTGTATCGTTTAGCACAGGATTCATGGATAGCATTACCAGATTACCGATTAGTGAGAACTCCGGATAAATTAGAATTAACAAATCTAGAATATCTAGTAAATTTTACATCCTTAAATAAGATGGCACAAATGGGTTTCTATGCAAGCGAGGATATCGAAGAATCTCAAAGAAATTTGTTATTTCCGTCAAAAAGGAACGTGGTGGGTTACTGGGTTTCGCTATTTGTTTAAACCATCCTATTGTTGCCCCGGTAACGCCATATAAATATTACTTTGACTACCACTCGGCACCCGTTTCTAGGCAACGTTGGAAATGTGTTCGAGTGGGTGGATTGTCCGCAAAAAGTGAGCACTATTACTAATACTGTAATAGCTCGGACAACCCTCGGGTTCAACGAGCTGTCGATGGAAGACCTATGCTCGCTTTACAATGTCCCCTGTGAGAGAAAGATCAAGATCAGACTCATGTTGATAGGTAGGAATAGAACGATGTTTCAGTGACGCGGTGTGAATACTCACGACTTTTTGACGATAATGCAATATTATTCATAGCTTGTAACCTACTACTTTAGACTTGTTCAATAATAAATACACTTTTATTTTATAAAAAGAAAGGACGATTAAAATGTGCAATGTTTGTAAATTAATTCGGTGTCAGCTCGGTACTGGATACTTTAGTTCCATTGGCTTGCTAGACGGGTAGCTCTGCGTCGGGCACGTTCCCTGCGTCCCGGCCGGTGAGTTCTTGGCGATATTGTTGATGGAGTCGTTGCCAGTGTGGATTGGTTGTTGGAATCCCGGTACGCCAACTGAGATGGGGCGAAGATGAGCGGGTAAGTTACCGCCTCCCCTTCACGACTGGCTGCCAGGGCGACTTCTAGCCCCCTTATTTGCGTCCGGAGATTCTGATTCAATTGACGCTCCTCCGCCCAACCCTTTTGAGCGGCTGTGAGGCGTTGGTGGATGGATTTGAGCTTTGCCAGATCCACCCAGGTAGACTTCACCTGCTGCACCTCCTTGGTAAGCTGAATTATTTGTTTGTATAAGGATTCGTTGGATTTCTGGGCGCGGGATAGTTCACTTTGTAGCAATTGGGCGGGGTCCATGGCTAATAACAAAAAAAATAATTAAAAGATAGTTTATTGATATGTTATAACCGTATGACATTAAGTTTACTTCAATCAAATTAAGGCAAAATCATTCAGAAATCTTAATTAAGCGAAAAACAGAACAATGAAAACAAAACATTCGCAAATTTAATTTGTATTATCTACAATTCAGTCTAAATCAAAAATAAAAATTGTTTTGAGTCAACCATCACGCCAAATTTGGCTTATAATCCCTCATGGGAATCTTTTTGCCACCCACTCCTCAGGTGTGTAGCCCGCGATCGACATCGTCGGCCTCTTCGTACGGCGGGCTCGAGTCGCAACGGTTGGGGCGTCCTGGGTCGAGGAGATTGGTTGGAGATGCCAATAGTTGTTGGCGATCCGACCCGCCAACAAATCTTCCTCAACGTTCGCCAGGTACTGGCGAGCTCGCATCACCTGCAGGTTTACTTCGCGCTGATGGATCTCCAGATTGGTGAGCAGCCGTTGAGCCTGTTGGTGGATCTCCTCGGCCGGACTTCATTGGTCTATTGTTCCCTGCCCCAGATGGTTTCTATCCAGAAACTTCGACGGGGGAAACTCTGGGCACTTCTCCTGTCGGCGTTGAGCCCAGGCCCATCTCCATCGGTCTGCGAGAGAGACTTCCGTCTGATCCATTGGATTAGTTGCTGGAATGAATATTATCAATATTACAGATCTTAGTGATAAAAATTAATGATGATGGGTCTCTTACCGTCGATTAAACTAATTTCTGTTATTATTATATATAAAGATTTTTGTTGATCTCTCAGCCATCTCATAGGGAAAGTAATTGATTTCCTTCAAGTGTTGGCTTGCGTCATTGTCATTTTGCATATCTACTATTATTGTGCATTTACGTACTTGTGATTAGCCAATTCATGTCATTTTATAATATTAAGTGCGTGCTAGTGTAAAATTTACGTCCGTCGGAATCTTTGGGGGCGAAATACTCTCTTGATCCTCGACAGGAGTTAGCGGTTGGGGAAATGGGCTGCAACAAATCTTTCATTGTAGGGGGTTTTTCTTTTATGAAAAATTTACTGACAATAACCCCTGTGTCACCCGTTTAAAGTATCGAACAAATTCAAATTTCCAAGATTTATTGGTTGATCATGGCTATTTCGATGAGATATCATATTTGCTCTATAATTAACTCTTCAGCGTGAGGTTCCTGAAACTTAGGAAAATTGAATGAAATAATAAATGGAGAGTATAATGACATAATTAATATTATCATGGCGAGGCGTATAAATACTTTATGAGGGAAAGATGGTGATGGTCTGTGATTTAATGGCCTAACTGCACTTACTCGGGCATTTGGGAGGTATTTGTGAGTAAAAATGGGAAACTGGTGACGATGGGGACGGAGCTATAGTAGATATAGGTTAGGTGTAATAATTGCTTAAACATTTACGATTAAGAAAAATTTTATTTACAATCAAATTATATATGAATAAGAAAATTATTTACTATATATGGATAAACAAAATCAGTTATCGTTATAAATTAACGTAATCTATAATAATCTCACCCTCTTGTGCCGTTGTAGCTGCTTCGTTAAGCGTCGCTTCGTCAGAAATTGGTTGGGTATTCATTATTAGTAAGAGAAGAAATTCCAAAATAGTCTTTGTGCCGATGTTTTTGGTTTTATCTAAATACCGAAGTGGGTGTCGGTACACACGGTTTATCGATTAATCCTGATGAACCGTTGAATAAATTGTTTATTGAATAGAAGTCGACTTCAATGTTTATATTAAAAATCTATATCCGTTGATCGGGTGATTGATTTATGTATCGTTAATGTGGACTTTACAATCTTCGATATCCAAACATTTGCAATTTTATAAGGATCTATTTTTTCGGTGATTATCGATAATTCGGAATTTGCACTACTGTATTGTCTAGTAAGTTCTTCTTATACGATTATTTCTTATTCTAAAGAATTTTCTTTAGTTGGTGCTGGATGTCTCTGCCAAACATGCCAGGAATGAAGTTAGAAAAACCATTTCTATTTTGCGTTATAACGATCAATTTGGATTATTTTATCGGATGAATTGTTCCGGTTGTATCAATGCTGAATATTCCGTAAGTGGAGTTAGTGATTTAATTAATTTATTCCACATAATTTCGTAGAGATTTTAGGGATATTTCATGGGTTCTATCAATGCAGGCATCTTACACAACTTTTGGAGGGATTGTCTTGATCGATGATATAAATAAAATTGTCTGCTCGCTGGATTTTTATTTCTTTATTTTATTTAAGTTAACTCGATGATACTTATTACGCTTCGTGAATTTTATTGTTAATGCAAAATTGGCGCGGTAACTCCTCACTTGTTCCGATGATTTGGTTAACCCCCAACCGAGCAAAAATCTCGATGGATACTCTATGAATTTTCGACATAAAACAGTTTTGGTGGTATGATCGCAAAAGTCGCTCAATGGTTGGGATTACAGTGATGGTTGGAAAGTTATAGTCAATTTCAATTATTATTGATGTCGTTCTCTATGAGGGTGCTCGGAAAGGAGTGCATTTATTAACTATACTGATGGATGTACTTGACTTGTAAGAAATTAAATTCTCTGCTTCACTGAAAGTTTAAGGTGAGTTGGTTCAATAGATATCAGCACAATTATGCATTTACCGAGTTTACTAATAACTATTTAACGATGCCGCTCGTTTATAATTCCCCTTTAAATTCATATCAAATTTAGTTCTACGAAAAAAATAATCATTTAATTACATAGCGGTGATCCCGTTTTTGTTATTCGAAAAGGCGCGTCTAATCTCTGATTAAATTCTTAATTTCACCAGGAGTTAAAGTGATTTATTTGATAACGATTACAAATCTATAATTTATAGTTAAGTTGAATTTATTAATTTATTTCCCTTCATATCAACGATTTCATATGAATTTATTCCCCGTACCTTTCCCTTTAATAGGCCTTAAGCGCATTTTATGTTCATATTATATTTAATGAGTGCCCACTGGACTACTCGGTGTGGTGATTTTGAGCCGTGTGTAAATTAATTTAGGTCGAATTTAAAGAAAACGAGAAACGAGGAAGAAGCCAAAAGACCCCTTCCTTATTTCTCCTTTCTTCTATACGGAATAATATTGACGTTCCAATCCCTGCGTTCCGCACGCTGGGTCTTCACGGGCACAGATCATTGGCGATATTCCACGCACTTACACGAATCTGAATTGTATGTTGATTTTACTAACTTGCGATGTGTCTTGGCTGTGGGCCGGAAAAATTTCGACAAATAAATTAATTATGAAAACAAATTCAATTTTAACATTGTAAATATTTATTAACATATTAAAAACAAGATACAAAATTACTTGACCAAGTCATTCCAATAAATCATAAAAATACATCTCCCCCCACGCCGACATCCAAGCAGAGCTCTATCGAGGTTGCGAGGACGGGACGTGGAGAGAGAGTTCCAAATAAAACTACTGCTCACCTAAAAAATAATTCAAAGTAGATTTTTAAACAAAATTCAAAAATGATTTTTGATTTGAAAAAACGGTTTTTTTTGTGAAAATGTATCGGTATTTATACCTATTTTCTGTCCCTAACCTCGCGTGTTAATTTTGATTATGTAAAACAAATTTCGACCTTGTTATTTTCTAGTGTATTCTAATCTTTATTTTTATTATTTTTTCATTTATTTTGATAATTTTTTATTTAGAATTTTTATTGAATTATTTCTAATTCAAATTCTTTGATTTAAATTTCATTTTCATGAACTTTTATTGATTTATCAAATTTCGGTCGAATTTGTTGGGTTTTCATGTTATGTTTGTATTTGTATCGTGCGGATCTTGTTGCATTTTGTTATTATTTTAATTTATTTTTATGTTTATTAGTTTATATGTAATTATCTTTTTCTCATATTTGATAGGGTTTAATTGATGTTTTAATAGGTTTATTTTAAATTTGCATATTATGTTTGCATGTGTGTTACCGATCCATTTAAACATTTTCCAAGGCCGTTTGTGTCCTGGCCCAACAAACGTGTAATCTCAGAAATGATTGATACAATTTTGCCTAACGGGGAAGGTAAAGTCAATTATGAATATCTTCTAACGCCAGATCACTTTAGAAAGGCAACATATAAAACGATGAAAAAGATCTGGGGGAAATTCATGTTTTTAGGACAAGCATGCGCAGGATTAATTGAATTCTATTATGTAATTATAACAATAAAGGTAATAATTACGCAAATATTATCGGCTCATAGAATATGATATTTCAAGTGAAAAGTTATCATCTATAAATCTAAGCTTAATGTTTATAGAAAATTTCCTTTTAAGGGCAAATCCCGATTTATGGAATTTTTAAAGAAAAAAGTATAAAAGAATATTTTGACTATATCACAATTAAGCCATTTGAATCCAGCATTGAAATTTTTTCCACCCCAAGCATGGGCTAATTCCGCGATAAGCATATTTCTAAAGTTTAAGTTTAACGAGTGGAAAATTCTAGTGGTACCAGTGACACTCTTTATCAAATATTCATCAAATGTGAAAGTAATACCTAGTCCACCAAGTTTGCAGTGTGCGTAAGGAAAGAGCTTGTTAACAAAGTGGAATTTATCACCAATCATAGTTTTAAAAAGACCTTTAATTTTTTTGTCAAAGTCAAGTTGCTCTACACGTCCTTGAGTAACACGTTTGCCGTCAGAGTCAAGAATCCTATGACCAATTACACAATTTCGTAAAGAAAAGATTAATTTTGAATGGATTAAAGTTTTATAATGCTGTGCCGTATGTAGATAAGACTTGAAAAAAGAGTGAAAGTGCAGATTCCAGTCGTCCATTGATATTTTGATTACGTTTATAAGAGAAGTCAACGCCGAGGTATTTATACTTGTTCTCATTTGACACAGTAGGAATCTGTTCATTATATAGATAAAGCTTAAAGATTTCTTAATTAACATTATTAAAGGATAAGTATCCAGATTTTGAAGGTTTAAATTTCAAATTCGCAAATGATGCTAACTCAACCGATTTTTCCAAAGCACGTTCGATATTCCAAAAAGAGTCTGATATAAGAACTATATCATCAACATATGCAAGAATACTGATGTTAAGATCATGAAGAAAAAATGGGAAATCAGATAAAATAGCCTTAAGAATGTAGTCAATCGAAAGACAAAAAGAGTCATTGAAAAGGGGCAACCCTGTATTTACACCTTTTGTTATAGGAATAGGTTCAGATAAGGTACCCTGACAATTAAAAAAGATCATTACATCCGAGCATCATTATCCGAGAATTTAGAGCAATTGTACATTTCAATGATTGGTTTCATCACGTCTTTCATGTGAGAAACATCCAGGACTGTGATAGGCATGCAAGATATAAGGCATTTGATGACGTGACATACATATAAAAGAGACATATTTACTAAAGAACATTTAGGATATTTCATTTCAGAAAGAGGAAATTTCAAGTTGTCAAAGATATTTTGAATATTGAAGATAGTTTTTAAGATATCGGTTGCTAACTCAAAGTATAGTAAATGACTATCATCAGCAGTCGGATCGATAATCAACGCAACACGTCTTTTTATCTAAAGAAGAAGAAAGACCAAGAAGAAGCTTTATCATAAATTGGCATAATAATTTCGTTCTAATTCGCAAAGTTTAAAAAGGAAAGTTTTAAAAAATGTTTTATAATTGCACTGAATCAAAGCATTGCAATTAATAGGGTCAATGTATATAGAAGAAGTCTTAATAGCAAAAGATAAGGTAAATGCTTTGATTAAGTGCTGAAGACCATCAATTTAATTCTTTGTCAATGTTTCTTGTGAAACCGAGGTTCTCAGATCAAGGTCTTACTGCCAAGACAGCTGCATGGTGTCGCCAAGCAATGTGGGATGCCCGAAACTGGTACAATTGTTCTAAAAATCGAAAAGATGAGGTCGAGCTGCGTTGCATAGCAATTAAACGCGAGTTAGGTCGAAACCGCGCCCGAGAAGCTCAGTAGAAGGCTGAGTATACTATGGCCATAAGAGGAATTGCAACAACGGACGCAATCGCATATCGTGATGGCTCGCCGCCATCTCAATAGAGTCAATGCGGACATTGCCAAAGGCTGGATTCCCAGTACCGACGGGTACGCACCGAGTTACAGGATCTCTTACTATTTGGATGATTCGGCCCTAGAAGAATCGGAGGCTCTAATCGATGTGGTGGTATCGAGGCACCTGATCCAGACAACAGCGTTGAACTGTATCGGAGTACAACGCCAAGACGAGGAGTATGCGTATGCGAATCATCGGCCAAAGAAAAATTCAAAATACCGGTACGATGATGATCGACGAAGATATGGCCATCAAGGAGAAAGGATGCAGTGTGAAAATTGAATGGAATGTTTATAAAAATAAATTTTATAAAATAGATTTCGGATTTAATTTGAATAAAGTCAATAATTAACTTTCGAGCTTCTCCAAGCTAAATACAAATAAAGATAATCGAGTCATTAGAAAAAGTACGTAGGGTAAGCAACCTGATGTAAGGGGTCTAGCAATAATCTAAGAATTTGCAAATCCAAATTAAACCAAGCCTTATCCGACGGCATGGTATTTGCTCCCGCTCAAATCGCTTATCGGGAATCAAATCACCCGGTCAGACAAGCAGTACCAAAATCATCCAGAACAAACGGACCGGTTAAATAAAAATTTGTTTAATATTGCTATATAAAAAAATAAATATTTCTTAGATTGTCTCATGAATTCATTAAGAAAGTTTTATGTCGAATTAATAATATTCTGTATCACGTAATAGAGTAGTTAGCTGGAGAGAGAGTGTGATGTAGTATTCAAACTAGTAAAGGAGGGACCCTAATTATAAATCAAGCATAGACCTTCTATCGGTAGCGCATTGAGCCCATCATGAGGCCGGGCTTTAGCAGTACTGAGAGCAAAGCTCACCTTTGGCGTGATTGAAGGTCCAACGTTGCCTAGCAAAGAGTAATCATTGGGGGGGCTAGAAGTATTGTATTCACGAGGGTCAAGGTCACAAACCACTAACCGCACTCACATCCCGTTAACACATGTAGGAGATTTCTAGCTCGTGTTAAGTGGTGGTTGTTGGCCGAAAAGTTTGATACCATTGTTAATATGTCATCAACTTACATCATCAATGCAACATTGCAGTAGACCGACATTAGTATCGCACACATACAGCAATAATGAGGTCATCTTTCCCAAAAAACACTTACTCAATAAACTTTTGTCAGTAACAAGATTTTCTCGATAGTTCTATACTGTTTTTAGATGATTCTTACTATTCAAAAAGTGATTTAAATCTATAACCACGTATATTAGTCGATTTGTCTCTGTGTGTTTGCATTAATGCGACTATATACATATTTTACCTTCAAGAATTTTACATATTAAATTTATTTATTTTGATTATATTTTATTTATTTTGGCAAATCTATTCTTTGATATTGTTGGGCCAGCACACAAATAGCCTTGAGAATTGTTTAAATGCATCAGTAATACAGCACGAAAACCCAGCACCAAGATAACTTAAAATACAATATACAACATCAACTAAACACTTTAAAATCTGAGAGAATATAAATAAATATAAAATCAAAAAACATAAAAGTAAAATAAAATAAATACAAAATGCATCAAGAACCGCACGAAATTTACATAAAAAATAACATAATAACAAGAAAATTCGACCGTAAAATGACCATTTATATAAAATTAAAAATTAATGAATTAAAGGAATAAAAATAAAATATTTTTGGATGAATAAATTTAATTAAAAATGTTAAAAATAAATTACCAATTTAAATTAAGAAATAAATAAAAATTTAATTTAGATAACACAAATAATTTCAAAGTCGAATTTTGTTTAATCGCAATAAAACTAACACGCAAGGTTAAGGCCAAATTATAGGTATAAATACTGATGTGTTTTCCCAAATTTTCAACTACTACTTTGTAGTATTAATTTCAACCAAATTTAAGATGCACATTTTTTATAAATCTTACTTTGTTGTGTGATTTTTTTCAGATATTTTCAGATCATTAATCTACAGTTATCAATATTTTCAGGTTATTAATCTACAGTTATGTTTTGTAGCAATATTTTCAGGTTATTAATCTACAGTTATGTTTTGTAGCAATATTTTCAGATTGTTAATCTACAGTTATGTTATTTTGGTTTATGTACATCGATGCCCGATTTAAAATTTGTTTATATGAATGCCAAATATACAGTTTATGCGTCGAGATTTTTGCCTAATTAATTTGGTAATTTATTTTTTCTATTATTTTATTTTTGGTGGCCCACAGCCAAAACATAACGCAAGATAGAAAAATAAAACACACTATCGAACTGTGTAAGTGCGTATAAAATCGCCAATAGCTCGTGCCCGTGAAGGCTCAGGCGTGCGGAACGCAGGAGCTGGAACGTCAATATTATACGTACATAGGGGAAATTGGAGGGTAAATGAGTAGTTTATTGGCTGCTCCTTCATCATCCGTTTCCTGTAAAATTGACATAAATTTTTTACAACAATCGGCTCAAAATATCTTACACCGAGTAGTCCAGTGGGCACTCATTAAATATAATATGAACATACATAGATCTTAAGGACAAAAAGAGGGAATAGGTAGCGAGGAAAATTGCGAAATCGTTGCAACAGTTAAAATGAATAGCCATCGGAAAAGGATTAATCCGAACGACCAAAATCATGAAAAATAATGTTTTTAAATAAGAATGAAATAAATTAATTTGAGTTGAGGCGGAAAATATGGGTGGAACGCTGCTCAAATTTTCCGAGTCAATGAAAATACTTTGTCGAAAACTGTAGAATAGGGATGAACCGTAAAATAAAGGCGGAACGCTGCTAAAATTTTCGAATTTACAAAAATACTTTATCGAAAACCGAAAAATACAGATGGATTACGGCTAATGTTGTATATCAATAAAAACATTTTAACGCTGAGGAATAAGGACGGATCCCTACAAAATCTTAATAATAATAACGATAATGATAAGGGTAATGGTGATAATAATAATAATAATAATAATAATAATAATAATAATAATAATAATAATAATAATAATAATAATAATAATAATAATAATAATAATAATCATGGTATTTGTAGTAATGATGATAATAATTATGATAATAATAATAGTTGTAATAATCATAGTAGTAATAACAATAAATATAATGGTAGTTATAGTAATAAAAATAATAATAAAGGTAATAGTTGTAACAATTAAGTAAGGTAATATATATATATATATATATATATATATATATATATATATATAATAGCAACAATGATAATGCTAGTAATAATAATAGGGAACATTGTAGTTATAATAGGGATAAGGGTAAGAGATGTACTGTGTTTACTTAACATAACCAAGGGTTTACAGACCACAAAAAAAATCATCAACATGGATAATAATAAGAAGGACCAAGCGAATGGACATAAAGATAGATGATATGAGAGTATAGGTTAACATTTGAAAGAGATAGGAGAATAATGGGACCTAAAAATCAAAAGCGAGCACAGGTCTTCTATCGACAGCTCGTTGGACCCAGAGGTCGTTCGGTCAAATTTATAGCATTAGCAATAACGCTCACTTTTTGCGGACGATCTACCCACTCGAACACAGTTCCAACGTTGCTTAGCAACGGGTGCCGAGTGGTAAGCGAAAGATATTTGTATGGGGTTGTCTGGGTAACAACCATATAGTTTCAAATATCAACACCCAGAAGCCCACCAATATAGATTTTTATTAAATCGAAATTTGTATCGTTTCGAAACTCTAAAAGGAAATAATTGAGGATAAGAAATGAAAATTGAGACAAGAAACAACAAATCAAAAAAATTAAACAAAGGAATTTGACAAGGTCATTCTTAATTAATAAGTATATATGAGAAAAAAGGAAAATAAAAACAAAAACAAGATCAACATTTAATTTGTTTATCCTGATGGTTTGTTCAAGATAAAGAGAAATATTATCAAGGAAGACGAGAAATCCCGTCTTCAAATATTATATATTTTTACAGCTATCAGAGATAATAAAAAGAACTGGAGATGGCCAAAAGGAATGTACGGCAAAAAATAATCTAAACGAAAGTTAATATTAGTAAGTGTTATCATATAAGTAGACTATAAAAGAAAGCAAAACTTGAATCAGAAGATAGTCTAGAGAGAACAGAAATTGTTACAGGAGAAAGTTGTAAGGAAAATTTGTTAGGAAACAGAAGTTGTAAAGAAAAGAAAGAGAATTAAAACGAAACTCAAGTTATCAAATAAATTTAAATCGATCTAAGAAAGCACTCAATCGATTTTACCGAGTGTTGAAACCAGAAGCAGCAATCAATTGGTTGTGAGTTCCAAAGTATATTGCAAGTGCTATTCTTCGCGAAGGGTCATAATGAGCAAGTAATACGGATGGTTGTGTTATCAAATTATTCGTAACATTGATTTTGTAATCGATTGTATTGATATAAAGTTTATATTACCTGGAATTCGTATTATTGATAACACGCCTTGGAGTCCTATCAATAAGTGTTAATTGCACAAGTCTTTGATAAGTACTAATAATTTACCAAAATGTTTTGTTGATATTCAGAAATTCTGAATTATTTTTAATTGTCTTTATATTTGATAAAACTTACTTTAATAATTTTTCACCAATAAATTGAAAAATCTTTTCTTGATAGGTCTACATAATATTACTTACTTTGTGAAATCACATTGGTCGTCTTAAGCTTCAATTATTAGTTTTCTGGCTTCAGTAGACAATCTGCAATAATTTTTATAAGTTAACTAAATATTAAAGGCAACCTTATACATTTCTCCAATAGCTAATATTTTTTATTGTTGAAATTTTGTGAAGGTATTCATTTTTCTCGGGTGAAACATTTTATTTTTCTTTATTGTGAGGTCCTATTAATGTCAATTTTTTGCTATGACACACACGTGTATTATTTAAAATGAAATCTAATGTTCATTTATGTTCCATGTAATGTCATTAGGCATATATGGGCCAGAAATTCACTAAGTATATGGAAATAATTCTCAAATTATTAATTCAATATAATTTTCGCAATGATTTTTATTAGTTTAACAATCTCATTTTGATAGTATTTTAATTTTTAATTTTTTTCTATTTAAAAATGAGCAGTCGCAATAAAACTCCAAAACATCCATTTCATCGAGAATCCTCGTCATACCCCATCTTTTTGTCTGCCAATAAAGATATAATTTCCATTAGAAAACGATGGCATCCCTGCCAGGTCTGTGAAAATATCCAATGTAATGCTAGTTATCATAAACAAGAAAAATATTACAAGCGTAAAAGAATTCAGTTACCTCGGAATAGTATATTCAGTTGCGGAGACAGAAACAACAACGAGGAAGTGCTTGAGATCAATCAGCCTTTCTCCGCTGAACAGCGAAATCAACAAAATAATGTTTCGGAATTAAAATTCGACGGAATGATTGAAGGGTTTAACATGGAAACAAAACCAGTTAATTGGAAATTGCAGAAATTGGAAAAGGACTTTTTGTTAAGTTATCTTGAAAACGCCTTGTTAAGATATAATAAGCAGTCATGTAAGAATAATTGGCTACCGTCAAAGAACAGAGATTATTACCAAAAAGAACCAAACACGACAAAAAATTGCAAAGAACTTTCAACGAGAGCATTCATGGTCAGGTCGTTATTAAGTCCTTTTCCGAATAAAACTCAAGTTAAGCATAAATTTTCTCAAACTGACGAAATTTTTATGAAACCGTTTGTCGCTTTGGGAGAAAGTAATCGGGAATTTCTTCCTAGATTGGAAAACATGTTAAAGACCATTATTCAGAGTCAAGACACTAAACAATTGTTAGATTTGAGTTTCGAAGACATTCAAAGTTTATATTTTCTTATAAATCAAATAAAAGATGATGAAGCTAGCGGAAATTTTGTATGTGACAAAGGCAAACTATCCCTGACTAATAAAACGAACAATTTGATTCCGAATCTTGAAATTATTGAAACATTATCCAAAGACGATTCTTTTAAAATGAAAACAGTAATCAGTATTGAATCTTCGACTCAAACTGATGAAGATCTACCTCCTCAAGAGCAAATTATACCACCAGTTGACGCCACACCGAATATGATTGACTATGAAACTGGAGTTGCAGCCTCGGAAATTTTGGACGGGATAAAGAATTCAGAACTTCGAACATCGGAACGTTATGATGAACAAGGAATTGGTTTAAATGAACCCGAGATTGAAGCTGTCACGGAGAGCCATACAGAATACAAATCTCATGTTCAGGATAATGATATTTCAATTAGACATTCGGAAGAGGTTGATGATAAAGTAGACACATTAATTGAAGGAATTGAAAATGTTGAAGATATTCCGGTTAAAAGTCTTGAATTACACAATGATGAGGTGGCGGAAGAAACTTTGACAGAAGATATTATTGAACCTGTTGTCGAAAATGACCAATTTGAAGTTAAATCTCAAAGTTATATTGCAGTAGAAGACCCTGCTCAGCAACTCAGCGAGCTTACTGATAAACAAGTGATGGAAGATGGTAAAGTAGCTCATTTTGACATGGATTCAATAGAGGAATCTAGTAAAGAACAAGCGGAACAAAATATCAATGAAGAAAAGCTTGAAAATATCAAAATTCTTACCTCAAATTTTCTCAATGATAATTCCGAAAGATTATTGAAAGTTATGACAAACAAATGCGAACTGTTTGAAATTCTTTTAATTATAAATGAAATAATCAAAATTAACAAAATGGAAATCCCTGCTACCGAAGAAATGACATCGGTCTTCATCAAGAATCTATCAACAGTTCAAACTGAGGCCAGACTATCGAGAATGACAAATGAAATGGATCCTGGAGAGGAAATTCTTTCTATGTACGCGGAAATGAATGACTTCATTGATGACGCTTTGAGCAATGATAGACAAATGCAATTAATTGTTGACAATGTTCAACCAGTTCTAGAAAACAACATCGAATTTGTTAGTCAAAATATTCGAGAAATCGTCGAAAATCCAGAGTCATTCATCAAAATCATAACCCTCATCCACCATCAGTACCACCACATAGACAATAAATCTTTAGTCATTTATTTCAAAAGTTTACCGACATTCAAAACTGGATCTGATAGTTTATCAGAAAGCAACATGAAATCCGACAAGTATAATTTAGACGTCTTTTTATCCGACATTGACTTAATGGGGAATTTTCTTTTGATTTTGCAATTGTTGAACCGTCGATCCAATTACATCAAATCTCAAACCCCAACATTCAATTTAGATTCGATAAAAGCCGACATTGAGAACTTGAAAGATTGGATGATCACGAACCATTTTTCTGAAGCTGATCTTGAACCCGAAGTAGTTGAAAGTTATAAACATTCTAACCTCTTTCACGCATATAAAGACTACATTCAAATGGTCAAACAAAATTCCGAGTCGAATTTGAAGGAATTGTTCATGGATCCAGAGATCCTATTTGGTGTTTTATTGAAAATAGAACCCAATTCCGAAATCGTCAATAAAATGCATGAGATTTTAAATGACAAAAAAGTAAATTTAAGCTTTATTGACAGTCCTAATAAAGATCTGACTGTTGAAGAAGAGGCTATTTTAAGTGAGATTTTAAACGACGAAGAACTAAAAAGGCAAATTTTGTCCATGATTGACTACTGGGCTACGGAGAATGGGCAAGATATATCGGTCAGTTTCAGTGATAAGCAAATATCTGAAGATTTTTTAAGTAATTTTAAGCCAAATGATACAGATAAGGGCGTTCATATTCAAATGGTTTCAAATTTGATTCATTGGTTAAAATCATTTATCAACGACGCTGATCCAGATGATACTCCGGAAGATATAGTATTAGCGAACTTTTATTCGACAAATTTCTATATACTGAAAGATTCGATTAAACCAGACGCTAAATTGAATCCAATATTCCAAAGTCTCAACTTTTTGTTGCATCTTTTGCTGAAATTAAAACAGTCATTAAAAATGCGCTTAAGCAGCTATACTGAAAATGTTTCATTTGATGTTTCACAACAGGGAGTTCCTAAATCCGATAGAATGAAATCTGAAAAGACTGAACCAATTTCATCATCTCCGGTAATCTCGGTTGCATTTGGTAAAAATCAAAGATTCTCCAACTCTCAAGCCGACAATAAAGAACGATTTTCTGACAATAATCTCGAAAGTACGTATGTTAATGTTTCATCGTTAATTGTTGTCAAGAACAATCAAGAAATTTCCATCGACGATCAAATGGATGAAAAGATCTGGGATAATGATGTAACAGGAAAATTAGAAAACATTGATGAACCGAACAAAGAAATTCCTCAAGTCCCAGTCATTTTGTCTCGAGGCTCTGGGTCTATATTGAAAATTGAATTAAATCAAGACGAATTAATAAATCATTATTCAAAAAAAGCATCATTTTCTCTCGATGAAATTTTTAAACGCCCCTCTGAGACTGACCAAGCTCGTCTATCATTTATTAAAACATCACCCCCTCCGACTGCCTCCATTTCTCCACCTTTATCAAAATGTGAGTCAATTTCAAACGAATCAAAAGCATCTGAATCGCATTCTGTGGTTTTCGAAAGATGTGATGATTCAGAAATGGAGTTGTTTGAAAGATGTGACGATTCAGAAACTAAAACAAATGAAAATGTGGTCTATGTGGAAAAAGATAAGAGTTGCGAGAGCATTAAACTTGATGAAACATTGGCATCGGAAAACGTTGAAATAGGAGAAATTAAGGATATTGAACATGAAGTAAAAACTGAATCAATTATAGAAAAATCCAAATCCCACAGTCAGCACAGTTTAATTTTAGATGAGGAATTAAACATCCCTTCAAAATCAGAACCTAAAATTACGCCCGAGAAAAAATCCTTTACGGACACTGATCAGTGTATCAATGAACCTGAAATTACTCTGGAGGATGAGAAGTTAAGCAACTCAATCGATGACATTAAGCAGGAAGTCTTACAAAATCCTGAGGAAATCTTTGAGGAAAATCTTAGTGATGGAGATATATCTATTATTGTAGAAATAGAACAGGAGACTGAATTAGTTGATTTAGCCGCACCAATCAGTTTGCAGAATCCTCCCGAAACACGTCTCAGTGGACCATTGAGATTGAATAATGAAGATGAGGATCTTATGACAACTCTGGGATTTATGATCTATTATCTTTTGGCAATAATCTCTAGTAAACATATTTTATAACGATTTACTAAAAAAATTTCTTATTTATAGAAAGTTAACTATTTCAATTAATTAATTTTATTTTTATTGACCAATTATTTCATGAAAATGGTTTTGTAATTAATAAAATATTTTATTTATTATTAAAATCAAATTCAAAAACTATTTCAATTCTAGTGACAACATTTGTCATGACTTAACTGTAAGACTCCGGCTTTTAGGTAAAGACAATTTTACACTTGATAAAAGCTTGAAAATTTGTTATATAATTTTATTTATTTATGAATTATTGATAGTGTGATTTAGGCACTCTAGGCCACTGCCCTCCTTGAGTACCGTCGAGAGGGGGGAGAAGAATTTCCTGGGTGCGGACTCCCGTGACATTTTCACGGGGCCCTAGCCCGTCCGTGTAGTCGTTTGCCATTTCTGTTTATCCACCCTTATTTTGACATTCTAATTAACATAAATTAAGCAAATAACAATTATTAAAAGGAGGATATACTCGAATAATATGAAATCCAAATTACAGATTGCAATGGCCAGGGGTATTATAATATTGCAATTATGAGTGGACATTATAAATGGTCTCAAAGCATTTTCTCCTTGTGCTTTCTATTCGCTTAATTTTTGTGGTGTACACGCTGCATAAGCTTGTATTGAAGCAGTTACATTTTTTGGAAATATTCAAAACTTTTATAATGTTTTTAGTTTACGTCCCATGAGATGGAAATTTTTAAAAGAAAGTATCAGTTGTTCATTACATGGCTTATCTGATACATGTTGGTCAGCAAGAATAGATGCTGTAAAACCATTTGACAATAACTTAGGAGGACTATGGCAAGCAGTTAAGGAAATTTCAGTTTTTAATTTAACTACAGAAACTAGATCTGATTTAAATGGCATTCTAAAGTATATAAACCAGTGTTTCTCAGACTTTTCACGCTCGCGGCACACCTGCCCAAAAATCAAAAAGTTTTTACAAATTTTTTGATTTTCAAATGATATAAAAAGAAGCTACTTTTTAGTCTATGCTAATTAAATATGATTACGAGAGATTTTTATAAGGTAACAAAGACAATTCAAAATAATTAAAATTAAAAAAAGTTTTTTAGTTGATTTTTTATTAGGTAAATTTTGATATCAAATGATAAGCAAGGTCGCATTTAATCATCAATTTTGAGTAATCTTTCTCTTTTTTTTGGATTTAATTTCGGTAAGAGCCGAAAATCCAAATTCACAAAACCAAGAAGAAGCAAAGGGTAGTAATGTTTTAATTGTGATGGGCCAGAACACATATGGCCTTGGAAAATGTTTAAATGGATCGGTAACACACATGCAAACATAACATGCAAATTTAAAATAAACCTATTAAAACATCAATTAAACCCTATCAAATATGAGAAAAAAAAAATTAAATATAAAATAATAAACATAAAAATAAATTAAAATAATAACAAAATGCAACAAGATCCGCACGATACAAATACAAATATAACATGAAAACCCAACAAATTCGACCGAAAATTAATAAATCAATAAAATTTCATGAAAATGAAACTTAAATCAAAAAATTCGAATTAGAAATAATTCAATAAAAATTCTAAATAAAAAATTATCAAAATAAATTGAAAAATAATAAAATTAAAGATTAGAATACACTAGAAAATAACAAGGTCGAATTTTGTTTTACTACATCAAATTAACATGCGAGGTTAGGGACAGAAAATAGGTATAAATACCGATTCATTTTCACATAAAAAACACACCATTTTTCACCATTTTTTGAATCAAAAATCATTTTGAATTTTGTTTGAAAATCTATCGTGAAGCCTTTTACTTTTAGATGAGAAGTAGTTTCATTTGGAACTCTCTCTCCACGTCACATCCTCGCAACTTCGATAGAGCTCTGCTTGGATGTCGGCGTGGGGGGAGATGCATTTTTTATGAATTTATTTATGGAATGTGGTGGGTTACAGGGTTTCATTGTTTATTTGAACTAACCGGTGGTTTCAATACGTTACTCGTCCCTACCAAGGATTAGATTAATTTTATCGAAGCGAATTATAATAGTTTAATTGATGAAATTATTTGCCATTGCCCTAATTTTAATCAATAGTTTACGATCATTTAAATTATGAATTATCTTTACCCAATCTTTACTTTAATTTTAAGCCATAGAACACTTTACTTTTACGATCAATGGTTACTTTAATTTTTATCAATAATCGCAATTTAATCGAACTCAATGATTTCCAATAAATTTTATCTATTTCAAAATATTAATCCAAAATAATTATAACAACGATTTCAGTTAATTTAATCCCCGTACCATTCCCTTTAATAGGCCTTAGACGCATATTGTGTTTATATTATATTTACTGAGTGCCCACTGGACTACTCGGTGTGATGAATTTAAGCCGTATGTAATATAAGTTTAGGTCGATTTTACAGAATTGAGAAACGAGGAAGCAGCCAGAGACTTCTTCCTTATTTCTCGCTTCAGCTATAGGGATAAATATTGACGTTACGACCGCTGCGTTGCGCACGCTGAGTCTTCACGGGTACATATCATTGGCGATTTTCCACGCACTTACATGCATCTGTACTATGTAGATTTTGCTTTCTTGCGTTATGTATTGGCTGTGGGCCGGAAAAATTTCGATATTTTAATTTAATTTATGAAAACATATAAAACAATTTATGTATATAAATAATATTTATTAGTTATGAACAAAAATAACATAATTACCCATCGTTGACAATCCATAAAATATCATAAGATAACATATCATAACATAAAACAAAATACCTCTCTCCCCACGTCGACGCCGAGCAGAGCTCTACTGAGATGCAATGAACGTGACGTGGAAAGAGGGTTCCACCATAAATAATTCTCACCTAAAAAATCGAAATTGACTTGGAGATAGTTTCTAAAATAATTTTCAAAACGATTGAAAAGTAAATTTCAAAGTGACTAGTTTCGAAAATGGTTTTAAACAATTTTCAAAAATGGTTAAGTTAAATGTGAAAATGGATCAGTATTTATACCTATTTTTCTCGCGTGTGAAATTTGATGCAGTAAAACAAAATTCGACCTTGTTATTTTCTAGTAAATTCTATTCGTTAATTTTATTATTTTTTGATTTATTTTTATAATTTTTTATTTAAGATTTTTATTGAATTATTACTAGTTCAAATTTTTCGATTTAAATTTCATTTTAATGAACTTTTATTAATTTTTCAATTTCGTCGAATTTGTTGTGTTTTCTTGTTATATTTGTGTAGGTATCATGCGAATCTTGGTGCATTTTGTTATTATTTTAATTTATTTTTATGTTTATTATTTTATATTTAATTCTCCTTTTTTTCTCGTATTTTATAGGGTTTAATTGGTGTTTCCAGGTTTATTTAAATTGCATGTTATTTTTGCGTGTGTGTTTCTGATCCATTTAAACATTTCTCAAGGCCGTTTACGTTGTGGCCCAACAAATGGATTGTATGGTAACTTTATGTTTTACTTGTTATATGCATTAATAAATATTTATAATATTTAAAAAATTGTTTTATACATTTAATAAATCTGTCGAAATTTTTCCGGCCCACAGCCAACACATATCGCAAGTCAGTAAAATCCACACATAACTCAGACTCGTGTAAGAGCGTGGAAAATCGCCAATGATCTGTGCCCGTGAAGACCCAGCTTGCGGAACGCAGGGGTTGGAACGTCAATATTATCCCGTATAGAAGAAACGAGAAATAAGGAAGAAGTCTTTGGCTGCTTCCTCGTTTCTCATTTCTGCAAAATCGACCTAAATTATCTTACACACGGCTCAAAATCATCACACTGAGTAGTCCACTGGGTACTCATTAACTGTAATATAAACATAAAATGCGTCTAAGGCTTATTAAAGGGAAAGAGTACGGGGAATAAATTAACATGAAATCGTTGATATAGATTAAATTAATTCATTATTATAAACTAAATCAAATTGATGATATAAATGTGCTTAATAAATTTAATTTGACTATAATGTTTTAATTTAAAATCGCTATAGCATAAACTACCGATAAAAACCCCAAAGATGACCCTAAACCCGAGATCCAATACGACTATTGCCCTATAAAACCGATAAAAAATCAAAGTAGAAGACTATAAATGTATATTAATATTACATAAATCGATTAAAGCATAAAGAAACGACCATAGATTTATATTAATAGATCAATTAAAACATAAAGAACCGACCATAAATTTACATTAATAGTACATAAATCGGTAAAAAATTACAAGGCTTACCACCGATATCGAGTTAAAATAACTCCAGTTTAGCATAAGAAGCGCATTTCAAATACCTTTGCAGTAGACGATTAATAATTATCCATTGCGAAATCCAATAATATAAACGTAATAAAATTCCAACGTGTTAGATCGCGAAAAATCCTTCGAGAAAGATCCTACTCCAAAATCATCGGTAGAGTTTCCAAGTATTTCCTAATGAGTTGATAAAAATTATAGGAAGTAATTAAAATATTAACCTACTGAAAACTAAAATTGACCCAGCATAGTGTTCAGAGTAATAAAACCGAATTTCGTCAAATTTTCCTACGCTAAATTCGACTCGAATCTCGTAATTTTCTAAAATAAACTGTAGATAAAATAAATAACGAATGTGAACTTACCCGAATTTAACATCACCCCGCTTACTTCCACCTGTAGAGAACTTCATAAAATTGGCTAACGTACTAAAATAAAATTAGTTATCAACAAATAAAATCAAACAATCCAACCTGAAAATCGATAAACCGGAAATCGTTCTGATCGTCGAGATTTGATTTAAAATAAATAAATTTATTCACCATTACACCATAACGGAAGTACACGCATCATAAATCGAAAGTCCAGCCAGGTCATTATTGATTGCGAAAATTATTCTTACCTTATAACATGGATTTTTCAGCCGTAAGGAATTTATCAGAAGAGTCGAACTTGCAAGGTAGTTTTGTATAATTTCTTTTGACTAATTACATTTTCCTTACTTCACGAATATTTAACTGATAACCATTCTAATTGTCCCTCATGAATTAACCCCTAAATTAAAATCAACTGAAATTTTTAATATTCCTGACTGCAATTTTTGTCGACTAGGTTTACTGAAAGGCAGGTCGAATGCAAATTACCAATATTGTCCGATCATATTCCAGGAAAGATGCAAAACTCTTTAAGTTATAAATGAAATTCTATTAAAAATTTTAGTCCCTATAAATCAGCTAGTTGTCATAACAAGGTACCGCATTATTTTATAACAAGTATAAAAGAAATATAGGAGGATTATGAGTTAGAATAATTACCTGAATGCATTTGCATCGTAAATTTTATAAATAAGCCGTCGTATTTTTCGTCGTTCGAAATATGCCTTAATAATTAAAGATTTAACTAGATTTAATAAAATTTTGATTTTGATATTTTAGATTGTAACATTATATTTATTTTTCAACCTATTAGCCCAAGTATCAACATAGAGTGTAAGTAAAAATGAGTAAATACCGCGTAGATTTCAAGGAGTAAATTGTCAAAAGAAAAATTTACTGTTGTTGGATAAAGATTTTGATCCGCGATTGCGATGATTTTTTCTTGAATAACTAGTAACAATTATTCCTGTTTCACGAATTCTATAGGTATTTCCCCTCCTCAGCTTTTACGTTAGGAGTTAATTTACATAAACCCAAAATGAATTTAGTACAGCATTTCTAAAGTAACCAATATCTCTCGTATAACGCAGTGATAATCAAACCTTTATTTTCCCGCGAACCCTAAGTAACCGATTATTAAATCATGCGGATGATTTAGATAGACTAACTTTTTATTCCCTTAAACCCGACTATCTAACTATAACGATGTTTTAGAAGAACCAATGCCGCTCGACTGGATCTCCACCCATGCAGCAGACGAATGGCGTCAGAAGAGAGCGCAACTGACAACAGCAATCATCGAGGAGCCTCAACCTAAAAGGCCATATCCAACCACTTGGCGGGTATTGGGCCTGGAAAAAGATCCTTGTTGGCCAAATGGGCAGCGATATCCTGCCGAAGAAATCCGCGACCACGCGCGGAACCTCCTCGCTCAATGGGAGAGGGTGCAGGAGCAAGTTGACCTAAACGTGGTGAAAGCCCGGGTGTACCTCGCTAATGTCGAAGAGGACATCCTCGTCGGGCGTATTGCGGAGACCCATCCACCTCGACCGGTCCGCAATACCCGACGACCATTCCAGGTTTCTCCTCGGAGGAAGGGCTTAAAAAGCTCTTCGAAGAATCCTGATTCCTCGGACAAACAATAAATTGTGTACTAATGTGATTGAATTTTAAAAAAATTTCGTTAAATGTTGTTCGTCTTAATTCCTTTGCGTCAATGGATTCATTCTTATAACTATGTTTGTAATAGTCATAATTTCATTTATTTAAGTCTATACCGAAATTTAAAGATTTAATTTTATTATAGCAATGACAACTACCCAATTATTACAAGCCGAATTAGAGCACGCTAGAAGTGCAAATGCAAATCTACTTAGCCAAATAGTACAGATAACTCGAGAGGTGCAGCAAATCAAGGCAACTTGGTCGGACCCGAAAAGGACGAAGGCCCTCTATCTCAGGCTCACGGCAGCTTAAAAGGGTTGGGCGGAGGAGCGACAGCTCAATCAGAGCCTGCGCACTCAAATCAGGGGATTAGAGGTCGCCCTAGCAGTCTGTCGTGAGGGGGAAGTGGTAACGTACCCGCTTGTCTTCGCCCCATCACAGTTGCCGTATAGAGATCCACACAATAATGTAACACAATCTACGAACCAGTCCGCCATTCCATCAAGCAATCATCGGCCGGGTCGCAAGGAGCGTGCCCGACGCCGAGCAGCACGACCACCAAGTCCATCACATTAGCTCATGAATATTATATATCTTTTTCATTGCTGATTTGAATAAATAAGTTGTATTCACTGTTAATTTAATTCCAAGTTACGATTTGCATACGATCGTCATCATGAATACTCGTACTACATTCTCAAACCATCGTTCCATCTCCAACGGTCAACATAAATCCGATCTTGAACTTTCTTACACAAAGGACAGAATAAAGCAAGCATAGGTCTTCTATCGACATCTCGTGAACCCAAGGGTTGTCCGAGCAATTACAGTATTAGTAATGATGCTCACTTTTTGCGGACAATCCACCCACTCGAACACATTTCCAACGTTGCCTAGCAACGGGTGCCGAGTGGTAGCTAGAAATATTTTGTATGGCGTTACTGGGGCAACCACAGGACAATTTAAACAAATAACGAAACCCTGTAACCCACCAATTACTTTCATGTCAATTATGGGATATGATTTTTGAGAGGAGAGCCAAAATACGTCTAAATTCGTTTCTGAAAAGGACGACTGGTAAAGCTTATCGTTTTTTAGGTCGATTAATTCCTCTTCTTCGTCAGTTGATAGAATTAATGTTCCATGCACCACAAACGGATTAATCACCAAAATCTACTCGTCAACCGGCAGTGATGGGAAATAATGCTGAATTGTTGATTTGAGGCGGGATACCGTAATTAAAATATCGGATTTTATATTACTCTTCAATCTCGATTCATTAACAGAGGGAAAATAATCGAAGTCTTCATTTGATACACTGCTCTTCCAAAGAGCTAGTTTATGATCAAATGATTTCAATTTTGATGTTTAGGAAGTGTTGGGGGAACAAAGTTCACAAAAGTAAAATGGGAAATCAATAAAATCATTGATATTCGATATAATAATTAAAAAAGCAAAATCAATTAAAATTTTAAAATAAATATTTATCAGGGGAAACGGATATGGACGGATGCCAAATGAAGAGACGAATACAAGTATAATAAAATTAAATCGATTGTGGGTCCCCAAAAAGGAAATATTTAATAAAGATATAAATTAATTAAAAATTAATTAGCTAATGGGAAACCTGAGCTAATGGGAAGTCAGAGCTAACAGAAAACCCGAACAGTGTAAGAAACCCGAAAAGTCAACAAAGTTTCTAATTACGGAAAACGAAATTGGTTGACGAAAGAAACCCGGGATAAAAGGGGACCCCGCCACCAAAATAATTATTGTAAATATATGGAAACCCCGGGAACCCAGAAATAACTAATTTGGTTTTGGACAGAGAGATGTCAAAAATGCCAAAACCAATTTAGTTTGCAGGTGACTTGATTTGCGAGATGAGTATAAAACGCAGATCAACAAAATTGCCTGTTGGTTGAAGAGAATATTTCAGAGAGCGGAGTAAAATAGGTAATAAGTTTAAAGATAAATCGATCAGCTAAACAAATTAAATTCTTGCGCACCAGACAGGGACATCTCCTTCGGAAGACGTATTCCTACGCATTGAAATATTGAGAAATCGTGCAGAGTGATTGTGTAAAGTATTGTGAATTGAATCGAGTTTTGTGAAAGTTGTGAATAAAGTTGTGTTCGGCCAGAACACAAATAGCCTTGAGAATTGTTTAAATGCATCAGCAATACAGCACAAAAACCCAGCACCGAGGTAAATTAAAATACTATATACAAAACCAACTAAACACTTTAAAATCTGAGAGAATACTGTTGGGTTATTATTATTGAAAGTCGGTTTCCTCTGACTCCTCGTGTCCTTTTTCGATCAAATAAGCAAACCTAACACAAAATAATTTTATTTGGACTTTATCACAATGACAGATCAATCCGTTTTATTTCAATGTCTGTAATCACAATTTCACTAATTTATTTGCACCTTTTAACCCCCGTATGACTCTGATTATCTTAGGGTAGGTTGTCCAAGGGAGAACCACCCTTTCTGATAGATAACTTTGACTTTACTTGGATTTGGATTCCTCTACTAACCTAGTTACTGCTCGTTCACGTCGATTCACTCTAGTTACTAATATCTGGTCTTTCGTGTCTGGTTAATAATGACTGTCCTTTCGTGTCTGGTTAAAAATGTCTGTCTTTCGTATCTGGTTACTAATGACTGTCTTTCGTATTTTTCCCTCTTTCTTTTATACTCCTGCTCGGACTGTTTTCCGACGATTGTCAACAACATTTTCTGCATTATCAAATTATTAATAATAATTACTTTCCAGACCGACATTTGTCAACAACGTTTGGTCCATTACCAAATTACTAATTACGAAATAATCACCTCTCCGTAACTCAGTGGAAACCCATTTAATGTTGTTTAGGCTAATTTATCCTGCTATATTATTCCGTTTATGCGCCGGGTTTTCCTCAGCTCTCGTATTTTCCACGTCTCTCGGCTTTCCCATTGCCTCGGGCTTCCCATTGACTCGGACTTCCCATTGTTGGGCCAGAACACAAACGGCCTTGTAAATGTTTAAATTAATCAGTAACACACATGCAAATATAACAGGCAGATTTAAAATCGAACTTATTAAAACACCAATTAACCCTATCAAAATGCGAGAAAGAAAACAATCAAATATAAAATTGTAAAACACAAAAATAAATTAAAATAATAACAAAGTGGAACAAGATCCGCACGAAATAAATATAAACATAACACAAAAACCCAACAATTTGACCGAAATTTGACAATTTATCAAAAAAATACAAAATTTCATGAAAATGAAATAAAAATCAAATAATTGAATTAGAAATAATTCAATTTAAAAATTCAAAAGAAAAATTGTCAAATAAAATCTCAAAATAATAAAATTAAAGATTAGAATATACCAGAAAATTCCAAGGTCAAATTTTGTTTTACTAAATCAAAAAGAACACGCAAGGTTAGGGTCGTACAATAGGTATATATACCAATTCATTTTTACACAATTTTAATCGTTTTTACTCGTTAAACCAGTTTTTCCAAAACTTGAAAGTTATTTTGAACCTTTGTTAAATTACGATGTAAGTGAGAGTTTTATTCGAAACTCTCTGCGTCACATCCTCGCAACCTCAATTGAGCTCTGCTTGGATGTCGGTGTGGGAGAGCGGTGTATTTATGATTTTTATTTATGATGAATGTATCGGGTAAATTATATTTTTATTTTAATAAAATATTTAAATAGCATAAAAACTTTGTTTTATTTTGTCGAAATTTTTCCGGCCCACAGCCGAAAACACACTACAAGTCATTAAAATCCAACATACTATTCGAAATCGTGTAAGCGCGTGGAATATCGCCAATGATTCGTGCCCGTGAAGGCTCCGGCGTGCGGAACGCAGGAGCCGGAACGTCAATATCATTCCGTATAGGGGAAGAGGGGGAAGAGGAAGTAGTCTTTTGGCTGTTTCCTCGTCTTCCAATTTCCATAAATTTGATCTAAAATTATATTCACATACGTCTCAAAATCATCACACGAGTAGCCCAGTGGGCACTCACTAATTATTATATGAATTCATTGCGCCTAAGGTCAATTCAATGGAAGGTACCGGGGAAATTAGAAAAACGAAATCGTTAAGCTTAAAATAGGTATATAAGCTTAAAATAAGTAATGTAATAAAGATTTAAATACCATATAGTTTTAAAGTTAAAGATGTCGCTTTACCTCAAACCCAATAAGCAACTGTTATAAACCCTTGCAGTTATTGAGAAACTACGAGAGATAATAAAAGATAAAGAAATAGAAATACAAGGAGAAGAAACTTATAAAATTTTGAATCAAATGCAAGAAGAAGTAGAACAGATGAGAACCAAATACCGAGAAGAAAGGACTAAGAAAATGAGAGAGGAACAAGCCAAATAAGCGGCAAAGCGTCAAGCATCATACTGGAAAACGAGATGGCAAGAGCTGAAGGAGCGCGCAAGGAATGACTGGGAAGCACGCGCCAGATATTATACACAACTAATAGTAGAAGAGGAAGACCGAACAAGAGCCTACAAAGCCAAGTGGGAAGACGCAAAGATAGAAGTCAACAAACTGAGAAATCAAGGGCCAAAACCATCAAGGAAAATAAGAGAGCCCAAAGATAACAGGCAAGAATGAATGATGACCCAGATAACAGATCAAGCGAGAAGATGGAGAATAGAATGCAAAATACTACAAGACGCGAACTCAAAAAAATTGGAGCACATAGTAAAACAAGATCATGAAATAGTATTCCAGCAAACTAGAATGAAGGAGATGTTACTAGAACAAGAAAGGACTCTCAAACAAAGGCAAGAGCAACAAAGAAAGACGGAGATCAAGGAAGAATCGATAAAAATGGAAGCGAGAAAGTGGAAAGAACAATACCAAGAAGCCAAGAAAGAAATAAGACTACTGCCCAAGAAGATATTAAATACTGAAGATTGGGAACTATGGGAGCAGATCGAAGAGCAGAAACGAACAATTGAAGATTACAATAACCAGATCCGAACAATGGAATTTCGGGAACGACTTAGACAAAGCACAATATGAAGGCTCAGAAAAAACGAAACCAGCCACAGGAAATGGATCGATCAGTTAAACCAGAAAATACTGGAAACACTAAACGAATTAACCGAGGAAAAACAAAAAAATCAACAATTGGAGGAGAAACTAACAGAACTCCAACAAGATGTAAATGGACATCAAGGAGTTGTGGTGTCTAAAGAGATCCAATTACAACATCAACTCGAGATCAATGAACAACTTAGAGGAAAAATTGAAGCAGAAATAGAAACAATAAAACAAGGGTATGAGGAAAACGAACAAAACCTAAGAAAGGAAATCGAAAAGTTGAAAGCGTCAGAAAATAAGCATAACCTAGAAACGCAAGTGGAAGGACTGACAGAAAATGTGGAATACCTCACCTACCTATTAGATGAGGAGATACAGATATCAAACACCCTGCGAGAGGAAGTAACCACACTGCAGAACCGACCACCAATTCTACTCGTACCTCTATACCCAACAGCAATACCAGCCCAAGTCCCCGCAGCACCCGATGAAGGATTTGGGGGAGACGGAGGAAACATTTGTATAATTAAGAGAGAAAAATTGTAAAAAGTGTAAAAAGATAAAAATAATAAAAATGATAAAAACAGAAAATTGTAAAAAGTTAAACCAATGTATATTTACCATGAACTCGAGTGAAACGGAAGTTCAAGTGAATCCAGAAGACGGCGAATATCAACCAATCCATATTCAACTAGTACAACCAATTGAACAAGAACCCCTCAAATATTACAGTAAGAAATGGAGAACTGAAAGAAAAGAGTGGCGAGAGATAGTAGAGGAACAAGAATTAGAAATCGCCCGAATAAGTCAACAACTGATCCAATCAAAACAGCTAGTTAATACAGTGAAGCGGAAGTTAACCACTAGTATGGGAGATAACAGAGATCAAAAGAAAGAATACGAGTATTTGAGACAAGAGTTGGCAAAGATAAAAAACCGAGTAATCCTGGAAGACTATTGGAAAACAGAAGCGGAAAGGATGAGAGAAAGTAGAAAAAGCGAACAGAGATATTTAATACAACTGGAAGAAGAGTTGTAAAGAAGCAAGGGAAATAAAACAAAACTACCAACAGACTCAAGAGGAAATCGAATCGTTAAAAGAACAACTCCAGGAATCGAAAAACAAACTCGAGAAGCAGACCATCAATCAAATCACCACAAACGTCAATTCAAAAGAAAACAGACAAAGGAAAGAAACCTCCGAATGCGAATCAGCAACCAGCGAAAGATAATGCTGTCTTATCATCTGTCTAACGATAAAGCGACAAAAACAAAATACCCCAATCCAAAAATTTAGAGGAATATTCAACCGAATCCGAAACAGCAAGAAAACCAATAAAGCATCAAAACTCTCTTGCATCTCCATCAACCAACCATGCCAATCAAAACCAACCAATAGAGAAAACCGGCTCGAGAGCGAAACCCAAGCCGTCAGTGATGCGTTCGAGACTAAATATAACTGATTTACATTGATTTTACTGATCTACATTGATTTTACTGATCTACATTGATTTTAAAACAGAACTATTCGACTTCATTTTGAATTTATTTGATCATGCGTACAGTAGTCGGATCTTAAGTCCATCTTTATCTTGATATCTATTTATACTGTAGACACTTTTTATGAATGCGAGTATTGAGATCACGACCAGAGAGCTCGTAGACTCAAACCAATGTATAAAAGTATGATCTGAAAAAGACTATTGAAATCCTCGCAACCTCAATTGAGCTCTGCTTGGATGTCGGCGTGGGAGAGCGGTGTATTTATGATTTTTATTTATGATGAATGTATCGGGTAAATTATATTTTTATTTTAATAAAATATTTAAATAGCATAAAAACTTTGTTTTATTTTGTCGAAATTTTTCATGCCAACAGCCGAAAACACACTACAAGTCATTAAAATCCAACATACTATTCGAAATCGTGTAAGCGCGTGGAATATCGCCAATGATTCGTGTCCGTGAAGGCTCCGGCGTGCGGAACGCAGGAGCCGGAACGTCAATATCATTCCGTATAGGGGAAGAAGGGGAAGAGGAAGTAGTCTTTTGGCTGTTTCCTCGTCTTCCAATTTCCATAAACTCGACCTAAAATTATATTCACATACGTCTCAAAATCATCACACGTGTAGCTTAGTGGGCACTCACTAATTATAATATGAATTCATTGCGCCTAAGGTCAATTCAATGGAAGGTACCGGGGAAATTAGAAAAACGAAATCGTTGTTATAAGCTTAAAATAGGTAATGTAATAAAGATTTAAATACCATATAGTTTTAAAGTTAAAGATGTCGCTTTACCTCAAACCCAATAAGCAACTGTTATAAACCCTTGCAGTTATAAACTTCTAAGATCCTGATAAGAGTCAATAAGTTGATTGAGTAGTACATAAAATCACATAGTGGCTATAAATCATCTAACATCACGTCGATAATAAAAGTGGATGGCCTGAGAAAAAATGAATTAATATCGTTAATAAAATTGACAGATTTTATGAATTAACGTATTAAAGCTAATAAACTTTTATTAAATCAAAATACAGTAGTTAGCGCGACTGCCACGATGAAATTGTGGGAGGAAAAGGTAAGGGTTATTGTTTTAAAATATTCTAAATGAACATTAAGACCGTAAAAAATTCTTACTATAGTCTGAAATAATAAATAAACTCCATTTATATTCATGACAGCCACGAAGATACCATCATCCAATTTCAATAGTAACTTTAAAATCTCCTTGAATGAGATAAAACAAATCTCCAAATGGACAATTCCACCGAGAATGAATTCTGTTTAGGATAGAACCCTAGAACGTGGCTGGAAAGGGCATGAATCGAATCCCATTGCGACCATGTTGGCACGAATCTTTATCGAATGTTCATTAATTATTAAGGAATAACCATTTCCATAAAATTCGACAAATCTGGCCTTGGTAAGTTCTTGCGATCATAATAAGTTTCACTAGTATTGTTTGCCATCTAAGAAAAAGAACATTGAAATAAAGTAATTACGAAATTAAACTTACTGTCTTTGAAATCCAAAATAACCATCTCTGTAGTGTTGCGTTGAAAAATTGTACGCATCTGTAGAAATCGTCGATTTTATTTGATTGTCGATTACCAGACGAGAAATCAGTGTGCCGGAATTTCGCGAAGGGTGAGAAGAGTGACGAAGTAAAATATCGCAAATTCACACATTGACCTTTAGAAATATTATTTGTACGAGAGTATCTAAATTTTCTCATTGTCTAGACATACTAGCGAATGATGTCTGAATGCATAAGCACACACCGGCAGCTGCATGTTTTCTTGCCTAACCAATATATAGACATGGCTAAAGCGAAATCGTTAGTCCAACAAATTTTTTTTTTACAATGCAACGCCATTCAAATAAATTGGATAGGAGCACCGCGACCCGATCCCCAAAGTAAATTATCTCGTTGGACTTCAGTACAGACACCCCAAGTAAATTAATTTTTTCATTTTAATTTTCTTTACATATATAAGTCGTAGAGGGAAATAACATTGCCTAACAGTGATTTCCGCCGAATTGTACAAATTACTCTTAGGAACCCTATTGATCACAATAAACTTTTTCACCGATCTTTTATTTATTTCATAGTGGAAAATAGGTTACAATCGGTTTCTTACCCAACATTAAAATTGAACAACCGTTGCTATTATCAACCCAACGTCAACCGGAGCGACGAAAAGAAACCACAAATGTTGATATGATTATGTCTACCGAGGTGAACAACTGCTCACCTAGGCAGCGTGAGAAGAATTTTTATTTATTTTTTTCTCTTTTGTAATAAAATCTCGCTATTCCAAGTGTCATGCCCGAATTGTGGTGATATTCTATGGGGAATAGGAAGATCTCTGGCAGTGATTCGGTATCGTTTATTTGGTTAAAATTTTGTTAAATCAAACCCGTAATTCCGCAATAATACTAAGTAGGGTAGAGTGTGAAAATTTTTCATTGAAGTAAATAAAAGTTAGTAGAATAGAAATGGGTCGAAACCCGGCCCAGGAAGTCCGCGAACAAGCCAGGTTCCTCCTCTCTCGTCTTGAGGAACACCAACGCCAGGTCGACCTCCAGGTAGCCAGGGCCAGGCTATATCTTGCAAATGTAGAAGAAGATATAGCTACCGGCAGAATTGCGGATATTGATGACTACACCCCGCCGCACAGCCTCTCTTCCAACCGGGTTGACGAACGATTGAATATTAGTTCTACAAGCATACGAGTTGTCCTTCCTCCGAAGTCCCGCTCCAGCCGCATGAGAAACACAAAACGACCGGTCTACGTGTATCGTGAGCGCCCTTATGCTCAACCAGCCACTTGGGAACGCAATGATGGGTATCACAGAATCCCTCACTTTCACTAATGACTCGATAACGGACTATAAAAGCTCGATAGTATTTAGTGAAATTAAAATTAAATTTGAATAAATGATTAGTTGAATTGTCCATTTTTCTCATTTTTCTAAAAATTGGTTCAATAATAATAATATTTGTATGATTAATCAAATGACTTAAGATTTGTAGACCAGAACTAATTTCATTGTTTACAGATATGGAATCACTGAAAATTCTGCAGAAGGAATTGGAACACACCCGAAAAATCAACAAAAATTTCTATGAGCAAATCATCCAATTATCCCAAGAAATCCAACAAATAAGCCACATGGATAGAGCCAAAGAAAGTAAAGTCGCTCTATCAAAGACTCACAGCCGCGCAAAAAGGCTGGTCCGAAGAAAAGCAGTTGAACCAAAGCCTGAGAACACAGATAAAAGGACTGGAGGTAGCAGTATCAGCCTGCCAAGAAGGAGCGGCAATGACGTATCCCCTCGTCTTCGCTCCTGCTCAACTGGCGTAGACCAACGCCGAAGACCAACGGTTACCGACCTGGGCGTAAAGAACGCGCTAAACGCCGAGCCGCTCGAATATTAGACCGCCATAATTGACATACCGAAATGTGTTGTTTCTTTTATAAAAATATATTTGTTTTACTTAAATATTATCTAGAGTATTTGATAAGTGGTAGAGCGCAGAAAGTAATGTAAATACATTAAAATGTGTGAATGAGAAGTTTTCATGGGAATTATGGATGTGAATGATGAAATTAAGGGTATAAGGGGACCTAAAATTGAAAGCGAGCACAGGTCTTCTATCGAAAGTTCGTTGGACCCTGAGATCGTTCGGTCAATTATAGCCTTAGCAATAGCGCTCACGTTTTGCGGACGATCTACCCACTCGAACACAGTACCAACATTGCTTAGCAACGGGTCCCAAGTGGTAAGCGAAACACATTTATATGGGGTTGCCTGGGTAACCACAACATAATTTAAACAAACATCAACAACCAGTAACCCACCACCATTAGTAATTAATTTTTCTTAATTAATTTCCTTTTTTATTTTATATTATTTTCTAGGGACCCCTCACTAAATTTTTATTATTATTTCTGGACTCTTCTCTCAATTTGGCGTTCAACCATACCAATTTCCCCCAATCAATAGTACTTTCGAATTTTTATAAATTTTTTTATCAATATTGCACTATTATCATTTTTCTGTTTTATCGATCTTACTATGCTTTTTCGTGATACCCCAACAATACAAATAAATATAAAATCAAAAACATGAAAGTAAAATAACAAATACAAAATGCATCAAGAACCGCACAAAAAATCTACATAAAAAATAACATAATAATGGTGGGTTTCTGGGTTTTGATATTTGAGACTATATGGTTGTTACCCAGACAATCCCATACAAATATCTTTCGCTTACCACTCTTTACCCGTTGCTAAGCAACGTTGGAACTGTGTTCGAGTGGGTAGGTCATCCGCAAAAAGTGAGCGTTATTGCTAATGCTATAATTGACCGAACAATCTCTGGGTCCAACGAGCTGTCGATAGAAGACCTGTGCTCGCTTTCAATTCTTAGGTCCCATTATTCTCCTATCTCTTTCAAAGGTTAACCTATATTCTGATATCATTCATTGTTATGTCCATTCCCATAGTCCTTCTTATCGTCGTCCGTGTTGATGATTATTCTTTGGCCTGTGCACCCTTTGTTATGTTAAATATTCACACAGTATCCCTCTTACTCTTATCCCTATTATAACCACAATGTTCCCTATTACGTATTATTGCTTGCCTTATCATTGATACTATTATATTTATTACCTTTATTAATTGTTACTACTATTACCTTTATTATTATTTTTATTACTATATAATTATCATTACATTTATTATATTACTACTATTATCATTATTACTATTATTATTATCATTATTATTACTATTATTATTATCCTGATTATGATTATTATTATTATTATTATTATTATTATTATTATTATTATTATTATTATTATTATTATTATTATTATTATTATTATTATTATTATTATTATTATTATTATTATTAATAAATAATTAAATAAATTTGGCAACGATTTAATTAAACGATAACGCCAATAAAAAACCTTTCTTACGATATATTTCGATAGCACAGCTATCATCTTCAGGTACTCAAAACCAACTAAAAATATTATGAATTAACATTTAATTTAAACAAATTATTTTTTATTAATTTAATTTTTTAATAAATAAATATTTTTAAAAATATATTTTAAATTAATTTTAAATTTTAAATTTTTTACTTATATTCTAATTTTTTAAAAATTAATGCAATTTAAAATTTTCAATTATTTTAATAATATTAAAAAAACAAACATGATTTAACATACGTAAACTATTATTATTATTATTATTATTATTATTATTATTATTATTATTATTATTATTATTATTATTATTATTATTATTATTATTATTATTATTATTATTATTATTATTATTATTATTATTATTATTATTATTATTATTATTATTATTATTATTATTATTATTATTATTATTATTATTATTATTATTATTATTATTATTATTATTATTATTATTATTATTATTGTTATTATTATTATTATTATTATTATTATTATTATTATTATTATTATTATTATTATTATTATTATTATTATTATTATTATTATTATTATTATTATTATTATTATTATTATAATTATCATTATCCTTACTATTATCATTATTATTATCAAGTCTTTACTAGGGATCCTTCATTATTCCTCAGCTTTATAAAATATTTTTCTTGTATAAAAATTTAGTTGTAATCCATCTGTATCTTTCCGGTTTTCGATAAAGTATTTATGTTAATTCGAAAATTTTTGCAGCGTTCCGCCCTTATTTTACGGTTTTATCCTTATTCTGTAGTTTTCGATAAAGTATTTTCATCGATTCGGAAAATTTGAGCAGCGATCCGCCCATATTTTACAGTTTCATTTTTACTTTACTATTTTTGTTAAGTATTTGAGTTAATTCGGAAAATTTGAGCAGCATTCTGCCCTTATTTTTCAGTTTCATAATAATCTTATACCAACCGTTGAGTCGCATTTCACTTTTATTTTTCTATTTTCTATAAGTATTTTAGTTGATTCGGAAAATTTGAGCAGCGTTCCGCCCTTATTTTACAGTTTTTTTTTATGATAAGTGTTTTAACTATTTCCAAAAATTTGCGCAGCGTTCTGCCCATATTTTCCGTTTTAATTTAACATAATTTATTTAATTCTTATTTAAAAACATTATTTTCATGATTTTGGTCGTTCGGATTAATCTTTTTCCGATAGCTATTCATTTTAACTGTTGCAACGATTTCGCAATTTTCCCCGCTATCCATTCCCTCTCTTTATCCTTACGATCTATATATGTTCATGTTATATTTAATGAGTGCCCACTGGACTACTCGGTGTTAGATATTTTGAGCCGATTGTTATTCAAAAGTTTTGTCGATTTTGCAGGAAACGGATGATGAAGGAGCAGCCAAAGGACTACTCATTTACCCTCCAATTTCCTCTATATACGGATAATATTGACGTTCCAGCTCCTGCGTTCCTCACGCCGGAGCCTTCACGGGCACGAAATCATGGGCGATAATACACGCACTTACACGACTTGCGGTAGTATGTTTTATTTTCTAACTTGCGCTATGTTTTGGCTGTGTGGGCCGAAAAAGGAGTGAATGAAAATTACCAGATCCATTGGGTAAAAGTCTCGAATGCATGAAATAATTATCGGAAATATAATAGAAATTATTAATCCATAATTCATCCTATATTGTAAATTCGTAATAGCATAATTCAACATCAAAAATCATATATTGAAAATTAACAATTTGTATCATAATTTACCATTAACAATTCACAGCATAATCCATAAAAATTTGCAACATAATTGATTGATGTCGACAAAGCCGTGAAAACTGAACGAATATACGAAATTTTATCAATGAGATTGGAAATGGCCGAATTCGGCAAAGATTGGAACACGCTAATGAAAAAGGTCGAAAATATTGTAGAGGAAATAACAGCAACGATGAAAGAGCAGACCAAAGCCTACCAAGAATGTTATGCGTGCAAAACAGGGGAAGCACGAATAATGGTGATACCCTGCGGACACCTGAGCTACTGTCATGGATGCGCACAAGAGTCGCAATAAAGGAAAGACTGACTATCTATTTTCCATGAACTGAAATTGTTGTTATGATACAAAATAAAAATGTATTGTTCAGTATTTGAATTAAAAATTGTTATTAGACTGTGAGATAAATTAACATCATGGTTATGCTTGAAATAATATATTGGTTAAAAATGAATATGCAGTGTTCGAGAGTAATTAAACGTAAACAACCAAACAATGATAAATAAAAATAAATTTATGAAAGCCGAATCAAGGAAAAATTAAAGCACATGCACAGAGACACAAAGTATTGGACGGAAAAATTTCGACAACAGAGTTTCCTAGTGTATGATTTTTGTTGTTTTATTTATATTATATTGAGATAGGACGAGGGAAAAACGATAACCTGAGCTATCAAATGATAGTACGCTCACCCGAGGGAAACCTTGATCAACCTTACTAAGAAAGGAACTGGTAGGCCAAGTCGCGTATGTCAGCAAACAACCGGTGAGAGATTGATCACCTCTTTTGGGGAGTTTGCTGATGCGATTACCACAAATTTTGAAGGGGGAAGTGAAAAGATGGACCGAGAGGTGAGAGAATGATTTAAAGAATTAAAGTGTTTGTAAAGGTACCTAGAGACAATTTTTTTCCCTAGCTGGTGGTGAGGCACCAGAGGACAGCTATGAACTGTCGTGTTCAGGTTGTTATCAGCCAAGAGACTGGTAGCGCTGAGCCGTTCGATACACAACCCGGATCCCACACCGAGTATCGAGGACACCAAACGGTAGGTGAGATGTGAATTAACCGGTAAATGGTTCATACTCGAAAGGACCTACTAAGGATCAGATCAGGGCGGCCGAATTGTGCCGGAAATCTGACGGGAGAGCGGGCAGGTATTAGATAGATGTATTAAGAATTTTCCGCGCCCATTTATCGCTTCCTTTTCTTTTCACTATTCGGGAAGTCAAGTAAACCGCTTTTGGAGCTTGATTGAACGTCTAGGCATTTCCATATTTTTTATATTCTCCGAGGTACACAACCCGGATCCCACACCGAGTACCGAATATCCGAGTGGTGGTGAGGAAAGCGTAACCGGTTAAATGCGCTGGACAAAAGACGCCATGGATTGAGAGTCAGTGTGAGGCCTCAAACATACCCAAAAGTCACTGATGAAACTCAACTCCGATATTGAGATATGATTAGAATTAGATGTAATATGAATATGATGAAAGATAATGTGAATATGATAATTAGGATTAAAGATAATATGAATATGATTAAAGATGAGAACAGACATTGAAGATAAAATACGACTATGATTAGATTAGATTATGATAGTAGAGATGAGAGACGATCACGATGAGATACGATTATGATTAAAGGAGATATGATTAGATATTAAAGATGATATGATTATAATGAAAAGAGTTAAAGATGATACGATTATAATGAAAAGAGTTAAAGATGATATGATTATAAGGAAAAGAGATATGACTAAAGATGATATGAGTAGAGATATGATTATGAACAGATATCGAAAGCCACAGAGGGCCAGTTAAAAATAAATGCCGAAGGCCGAAGAGCCAACGGAAACTATAAAGGGTTTAAGGATTTTAAGGATTAAGCAAATGATTTTTAATCAATGAGACACAGGAAAAATAATTAACGGAATGAATGAGATTATGAATGTGATGATTTTATATTATTATTATTATGATATAGACAATTGATACGACTATATAGATGATTAATAAGACCATATTGATAATTGATACGAGGTCAATAGATAATTATTACGAGATATAGATAATTCAAAATGGACTTAAAATGAGGGGGGTGAGTCGGATAAAGAGGACCACCACGGAAAGACGCACAAGGGATAATAAAGTATATAGTATAGTAAACAGAGGAGAAATTGGTATAGAGTATAAAATATTGGAGTGTCATTTATTTTTAGGGATCAAATATCCAAACAAAGCAATAGCAAAACAATCCAAACCAATTTCAAAGCAAACCAAAGCAGAAAATATTTCAGATCAAACGTTAAAGCAGAGCTATAACAAAACAATTTGAATAGTTAAAGAGAAGAATTTGCATTAAACGTCAAACCGGTAGCAAAACAATCCAACCAATTTCAGAACAACAATAGCAAAGCCATTCGAGCAATCAGAGCAGAAAAGATTTTTAATTAGAGCAGCAACAAAGCAATCTCAGAAAGTTGGAAGCAATCAAAACAAAAGAGGATAAATTAATATATTTTAGAAGCAATAACGACAAAAACAGGCAAACCAGCGAATAATCGTAAACATTGATAACATCAGCAATCATACGAGAAGCAAAAGCAAAGAGAATAGAGAAAAGAGTTTATTAAAAGCAGAGGAAAAGAAAAGAGCCCTCAACAGCAGAAGTGTCAATACAGGAGCATCAATTACAGCAGTAACAGGAACCGGTACAGATAGCGGCCTAACCGATTTCGAATTCAACAGCAGCGAAGAAAACGAAATATTAAACACCGAGAACCAGCTGGCGACAATAGAATCAGGCAGTGAAGAAGAGAATCTAGACAACAATTTAAACATGACAACACCTGGAAATCCAAATCTCACACCAAGTCCAGATCCAATACCAACTAATAACAATGTAACAGAATTCAGAGAAAAGTTTAGAGGAGAGCTTTTCGACGGCAGCCTCAATAAATTGGATACATTCATAAAGGAATTTAAAGTGTATAAAACTATCTGTCATTGGACAGATCAAAAAGTAAAAGAGCGGCTACCCCTATACTTGAAAGGGAGCGCACAAGATGTATTTGTAGAAGAAGCAAGAGACCCAACGAAGTTAACAACGTGGACAGAGATTAAAGAGTTCTTGGTAAAAATATTTGGAATAGAGAAAAAAGGAAATAGGAAGATATTAGACTTCCTACATCGAAAACAAAGACGAGATGAATCTAATGCAGTATATGCCTGTGAACTAAAGAAATTATGTAAAGAAGCCTTCGGAGATGCAGATTTGCCCGAGGATAAAATGGTAGATGTCTTTATAAGAGGAATTAAAAGAGAAGATATACGAGCCAACCTTGGATGCTTGGCACCAAAAACACTGGATAAAGCAGTAGCAATCGCAAACAGATGTGAAGCCCATCTGGGATTGGGATATCAAGTAGCAGTAATGGCTACAGAACCAACAACTCCAGCAGTCAACGCCAACAATCAAAACCACAATACAAACCCGGCCATGAATCAATTCATCCCAAGAGCACAGCAGATGTTCAAGCCACCGCCAACAAGAAACCCTGAGGAGAGAGGTAATAACCAAGTAAGTTATAATAATAATTTCAGGAACAGTCCAAATGCAAATGAGATATGTTCCACATGCCCACGAATGGGACATCGAACAGAAAACTGTTTCCAGAATCACAACTGACAGAAATGCGGCAGAAGAGGGCATACCGAGAGAATATGCGGACAATTTGAAGACAAGGCATGTTACAATTGTGGTCAAAAAGGGCATATTGCAAGAAGATGCAACATGAGAAGAGAGCCAAATCAACAAAGACCGAATAACCCTACGAGAAATCCACAAATTAACGTAATACAAGAAATCGATATGTTACGAGAAACACTACAACGTATGCCCATGGAATTAAAAGAGATGATGCAACAGATGCCTGCCAATATACAACAAAAACGAATTAATGTAATGAGAAGCAATGAAGAGATTCAAGAGCTGCGAACGAGAGAATTTCAAGAGCAACAACAAGCCGAATGGCAAAGATTACAAACAGAGGAAGCTCAAGAAATCCAGCAAAGATGGGAAAATCGAAAACAAACCACGAAAAGAATTAATATGATGAGAATGGAAACTCCAGATGAAATCCACACTGCGGAGCAGTGTGTTGAGAACGATGGGGGAGGAGATATGATAACTGATGAGAAAACAACCGAATTAAATACGATGGAAAAAATAGAGGCCATCAAAGAATTTACAGAGGAGCAAAAACAGAGACGTCGACAACTAAAAGAGATGACAACTGAGAAACCAGACGAACCAGAAGCCCAAGAGATTAAACAGGCAGAGATGATGGTAACGGAAGACCAAAACGAAGAAACACTAACTTACGAAATGGACGAACTTGAAAAAGAAAAAGTAACACAAAAATAGATAAGGCTCTCGAAAAAATAGAGCAAGAGGAAGACCAATTAAGAGAAAAAGAAGAAACTCTAAAGCAAGAGAAAGAACAACTAAAAAAGAAGGCACTAATATTAAAATAGACGGAGCGTTAAAGCACTTAGAACAAGAACAAGTACTAGATCAAAAAATAGAAGTGTTGGCAAAGAAAGCCCTATCACAAAAAATGGAGGAACCAAGGTTGGAACTACAAAAAGATGAGCAGGAAGCATCGACGTCACAAGAAAGAGAAAAGATATCAGAACCAATAATAACAAAAAATCGAATCCAGAGGATACTACTACAAAAAATAGAAACAAGAATCAGAAAAGAGAAGCCCACGTGGAGCGAAGAGCAAATTGAGAACAGAATAAAAGAAATATGGTTTCAAACAAAGGGACCAGCTAAGATAATGAAAGAGGAAGAACAACCGCATATCAATATGCTAAGACAAATACCAGACGACCAAACAGATGAAGACGAAAGTGAAATAAGCAGTCTGGTTGGAGAAATATTTCAATCATGTGAGGAAAATAAACCAAATAAAGAGGAACCAAAATCAGAAATAGAAGAAATGGAAACGAACGTGCCAAGAGAAGATGAAACAAAGATATTAAAAGATATCAACGAGATACTGGAAGAAGTAGATCGAAACCAGATGTTCCTAAACCTCAAAGATACAACAATGTATAGCAGAATAATGAAACTAATTGCGAAAGGATATCAACAAGATAATGGTACGTTTACAGCATCATGGAAAGACATGATAAAAAAGTACCAAGAGAACTTTAAAGAATATGATAGAGCAGAGTATCAAGTAATTATTGATCTTCCAGAGATACCGAGACAGATAATAGCAACAAGAGGTGAAAGCACAAACGAATTATACGATTGGGTAGTGAAATAACTAGGACCCAGTTATAAAAATAAACCTTTATATCACCAGGGAAGGAAAATAAAGCGAGACATACACATCGCGGACGCTCTAATATGGCCAAATGGAATAAACGTGATAACCTTAAACAAGGCGAAACCGAAGAAACAACAGCGAAAATATGGCAAAAAATGCAAACATTGTATATCAAAGAAATAAAACCAGGATTGGAAAAAGAGAGACAAAAAATAATGAGGCAAAACCAGATTAAAATGACAGAACAAGCCATAGATCAAGCCAGAAAATATATTAACCGATTGTCTTTAACTAGACCAAGTTCAATGAAAATGTTTGTAGAAGCTGTACGAGATACATATATCATGAGATTCGATAACGAGAGAACAGATGAGTTAATAGCCAAATATGGAGAGCATCAAAGAGATATGAGGGGAGACGAACCAATAAAGATAAAGATAAAACTACCAAATGATGAAACGAAGGAAATATTAGTGGACCCCGATTGTCAAATGCATGAACTATACCGACGGATAAATCGCGAAATCATTCAACCGATAATCGAAAGCAGTGATGACGGTATGGTAGAAGATGTGGCAATAATGTATCACAAACAACAAATAAGCCCACGAGAACGAACCCCGATATACGAATTAGGTATATGGGAAGACGGACAAACCATCAATATCATAGCCATGGATGAACCAGAGAGGAAAAATACGACAAAAAAGGAACAACAAATTCAAGAATTCCAAGAGAAAATGAAAAAAAAATGTACCAAATATTAACCATCTACCAGGTATTGAGACAAGATGCAAAGCTGAGCACGAAGCTACAACCTATAGACGACTCGCGATGCCGATCAACACCATGGAAAAGGGTGTATGATGAAAAGTCAAAAGAGTGGAAATGGAAAACGGAGAGAACCGAACCGAAATGGAGAAAATACGTACCAGGAGAAACGCCAGAAGATGCAGCTAATGAAACAACCTTGGAACTATACGAGGATGAGCCATACGAAAATCTACCAGAGGAAATGATAAACGAAATCGAATGGCAACCAGAAGAAGATGAGGAAATAAATGATTGAGCTCGATTAGCCCCGTACATATGGAAAATAGGTGGATGGGCTGATAAAGTGAAATCGGCTGAGGAAGAGAAAATCATCGGTATTACAAGTCATCAATTCTATACAGAAATCGGAGGATACCGTATGAAATTGAGAATGTACCCAAACAGAGATGGGGTGGAAAAAGGACAATATCTATCAGTGTATTTTCTATTAGCAAGAGGCAGATATGACGAAAAATTAGAATGGCCATTTAATCGAAAAACCATAATTTCAATCGCTAAACCCGGAAAATGGGAAGGGCGACACAGCGAAAAATTGGGAGTAGACCCAAGATCTATGATTTGTCAGAAACAAAAATCCACCGAAAACGTTGCAGGAGGAGTACCACAGTTCCTATTGAAAAAACACGTGACACCTCAATTCGTAAAAGATGATACAATATATATTACGATCGAAGTAGAAGCGGAACAAGAGATGAAAGTACAAATCCAACAAGAACAAGCGAGACCACGAATCAGCGTACTCGAAAAACGAATTCCCAGAACAAGATATTTGCCCACGGATATGGATGATTCTGTGGAGGAAGGATTAACAAGACTAACAGAAACGCAAAAATGTAGAGAGTTAGCAGCAATATTGAGAACCGGCCCAAAGAATCAAAGACGAACCGTAACCGATCTAGCAAAATGGATAATCGACTCCTGTAACAGAATAGAAAATCTGCGGAATATCGTAAAGGAAATAGAGGAATATCGAAGAATTTATGCATGGTACCCAGAGCAATTTCGAGAAATTATCCGAAAATGGAAACACACTGAATGGGCAGCCGAAACGATAGAGAAGTACAGTCTAAAAATTATGACGCCAGACTTTGAACCAATTGAAAGAGTTTTTATATCACCGCCAAGGTGAGTGAGGTAAAAAAAAGAATACCATATGAATTACCGTTTCACTTACAATACGAAGGACGATCGTTGGATGACGATCTCGAAATCGGAGTTACACCGATGTAATTGGGGGTAATAAATATATTAACAGTAACAAAAATTGCAGGTAGAGAACTCAACAAGAGAGAAATCAAAACTAAAGAGCCAATAGGACGACAAGAAAGCCGAAATACACCGGAAGTTTCACCTGGCGCAGATGAAGTAATCGTTATCACAACGGGTGATGAAGAGATACTGAATGATCTTAACGACATCGTGGATGAAGAAATAACCAGGAGAATACCGGAATCAAGAGACTTATTCATGACAGAAAACGAAAACGACATGACAATAGATGAACTAGACAAACTAGTATGTGCACAGAGGCAACCAGTCGAAATCATAGAACCAGATACCGAGGAGGAAAAGAGAGAAGACGCCAAAATTCGACAGGAGACGAATGGGACAACTGGATAAATGAGCGAGGAGCTACAACATCCCGATAATAAACAAGATAATAGACAATAAAGTAAGGACTACAACCAAAGATCCGGAGGAATTGCTATTGATAATAAATCACTTGACAAAACGATCGGAATGGCATATCTGATGTATAATACAATAGCGGTATACAGAAAGCAAACTCCAAGATACAACCCAAACGGATATGAATTCGCAATAATGGATATCATCAGAAAAGTAATCGAACCATTCATCCTAACTCAAGGCGGATGGCAGGCTTTTATAAATTTAGTAAGTAAAGATGATCAAACGGAAACGATGCAGACAAAATTGAAAGAACTACTGACAGAATTTGAAACAACAATTAATGCAAGTGATCCAAAAACAGCCAGAAAAGGAATGAATGCAATAATCACTACAATACTCATATGGATGATGTGCATAAAAGGAGTAGAACCATTTGTGGTATATGACTGCGATAACATAAAGATTGGCGACAAGTACTCACTAAAAGAAACGGAAGAGTGCAAAGCTGCAAACCCCGGAAGATTGCAGACAACAATAACCGCAGTATCATATAATGTATATCAAGAAGTGGATTTCATTAAAACGGAAATCAAAGAATGCTCAGTGACAAGGAAAATTGTAGCATTTCACTGTGGACATCATTCACATTCAACCATTATAGAAACCGGAACAGAAACAACTGTGGTTTCGGTAAAGCGAAACGAATGCCATCCACCACCAGTATATGAATGTCTAAAGAAAGCAGTGGAAAGACACGTGCCGATAACAAGACCAACAACACTACGGAACATTTATCCGGCACCATACGAACCAAATTGGTCAGACTTGATACCAAGAACCAGCCAAAGATCGAGAAGTGTGGATCAGGATCCAGAAACTCGAACCATAGCCATGCTACAAACGTTAGCCGGACCAACATTAACAATACCCATAGAGATAAATGGAGTAGAAATAAAAGCAATGATTGATACCGGAGCAAACATCTCAGCAATAAAGATGGATAAAATATAAGGAAGATTATGGCCATGTATCGAGGAAGCTTACATGGACGTAATAACCTGCAGCAAAGAATCAGTAGCAGTTATCGGGAAAATCTGGTCGATAATCGAATATAAAAATGTAAAAATCAATACTTATTTAGCAGTCATCAGGAGACTGAGCGCAGATTGCATAATCGGAACAGATCTCATGCCAGAATTATTAAAGGAAATAATAATAGATCTAGGATCGATGGAGTTGAGAGATAAAACCGGACGAATATGCACACTGAAATCAGAAGTGAGATGCTCAGAGAAAATAGTAGTGCCAGGGCGCACACAAATGATTTGTTATGTAAAAGTGAACGAGGAAACCAGAGGCAAAATGATCTTTGAACCTAACCACAAATTTGAGAAAAAGAGAGAACTACCATTAGCCAGAGAAATAGTATATGTAAACGATAGCAGTGAAATTCAAATCAACATTACTAATTTCGATGAGGAAGATAAAGTAATTTACGAAAACGAAAGATTGGGGAAACTAACACCGATGATGGACATTGAACTTCCAGCAACGAAAACCAAGGGAACTGAGGAAGAATTATGGACAATTGACAGTCAGCTACTAAACGAAACCGAGAAAGAGCAATTACAAAAACTGCTAATGGAATTCAAAGATATATTTGCAGCATCCGACTTAGATTTAGGCACAAGCGATGTGACGCAACACACGATACCGTTGACAGATGATAACCCAATAACATTACGGCCATATCGATTGGCAGAAGCTCAGAAATCCGTTGCAGAAAAAGAAGTTCAAAAGATGCTAGATGCAGGAGTAATCGAACCAAGTTGCTCACCATGGCAATTCCCAGTGGTCATGGTAAAGAAAAAGGACGGAACACAACGGTTCTGTATAGACTACCGACGACTCAACGCAGTAACAAAACGAGACACATACCCGTTACCAGACATAAATGAGATGCTACAAACGTTACACGGAGCAGCTTATTTTACATAGCTAGATTTAAAAAGTGGCTATTAGCAAATAAAGGTCAAGGAAGAGGACCGAGAGAAAACTGCTTTTACAATCGGAAAAGATCTGTACCAATTCAAGAGAATGCCGTTCGGATTAACCAACGCACCAGCGTCATTCCAGAGATGTATGAACTTTGTAACTCACGGCATCAAACAATGTATGATATATATTGATAATTTATTAATCTGTTCTAGCACCTTAGAGCAAAATCTAAAGGATATCCGAAACGTATTCGTTCGACTAAGACAATGGAAGTTAAAATTAAAACCATCAAAATGTGATTGGGCCAAAGAAAACGTTACTTTTTTAGGACACATCGTGTCGGCAAAAGGCAAAGACCCAGATCCAAGAAACATCGAAAAGATAAAGAATTGTCAAGTACCAAAAACAGTCACACAAGTGCAAGAATTTTTAGGCCTATGTGGATATTATTGAAAGTTTATCAAGAGCTATGCAACCATTGCGAAACCAATACAAGAATTAACCAAAAAAGATATCCCATTTATATGGGAGAAGGAACAACAAACAGCCTTCGAAACACTCAGAGATAAACTTCACCATATATCAAATTCAAATCAGGAAAAGCCAACGCCATCGCAGACTTCATGTCAAGATTCGTATTTGAGGAACTAATGGATCACGACGTAAGACGGATCTGCATGATAATAGCAGAAGATATCGACTTCACAAAACTAAAAAATGAGCAGAAAGAAGACGAAGAATTGAAAACAATAATCGAATTTATGGAAACCAATGATATGAAAATCTTCGATAACAACAGTAAATTAAGAGACCATATGGAAAAACACAGACATCGATATACCATGGAGAAAGAATGGCTATTATTAATGGATGGCGAGAAACGACTCATGTGTTTACCAGAAAGCATACGAAAAGAAGTACTGATGCAATATCACGATGGAAAGCTTGGAGGACACATGTCAGCAAAAAAGACGGAAGCAAGACTACGCCAAAACTATTATTGGCCGAATATTGGAGAAGACGTAAAAGGATTGATAAAGAATTGTTTAACATGCGCAACCAGAAAAAGTACAGGAAGTAAACTAAAAGCACCACCAAAAGTAAACTAAAAGTTCCACCAGAACCCCTGACGATGATTGCAATGGATGTAGTAGGACCATTGCCAGAAACCAACGACGGAAATATCTATATACTGGTAGTAAAGGATTACTTATCGAAATTCCCGGAAGCATTCGCAATACCAGACCAAAAAGCCAGAACAATAGCGAGAATCCTAGTAGAGGAAATATGTTGTAGATATGGAACACCTAAACAGATTCTAACCGATCAAGGAACCAACTTTATGAGCGAAATCATAGAGGAGGTAACAAATTACTTCAGAATTGCGAAATTGAGGACATCGCCATACCACCCGCAAACAAATGGGCAAACCGAACGATTCAACGGCATATTAATCGAAATGATGTCAAATTATGTAAGCAGACACCAAAAAGATTGGGATAGATATATAAATCTATGCCTTATGGCATATAGAATGTCGATACACTCGGCAACAAAAATGAGCCCGTTCAAACTGATGTATGGCAGAGAATGTAACATGACGATAGATCTGGAGTATCAACCACCGATATCACTATATATGGAGATTGATGATTATGTAACGGGATTCAAGGAACGAATGCAAGATATCTGGAAAACGACAGGTATGAATATTAGATTCAACCAAGAGAGCTATAAAGAATTACATGATAAAAAACGAGACGTACGAGAACATAACTTTCAGGTTGGAGACTGGGTAATTATCGCAACACCAGAAATTATTCCAGGAGTAGCCAGAAAATTACAAAGGAGTGGTAAAGGACCTTATGAGATAATGAATGTAAACGAGAATAACGCTCGAGTCAAATTGGTCAACAACCCGCTCACCAGATCTATATATGTACACGTGAGCAGATGCAAAGCGATACCCAAAACAATAACAAAGGAACCAGAGAATCGAGGTATGCAAACCAGATCACAAACCCAACAACTGAGTATAAACGGACTAACGATGAGTCGCAGAATAGAAGCGACATCAAATAACACTGCAGAGGAACATAAACCAGAAGAACCCAAAATAACTTTAAACTCGACACAAGATAATGTAGACAAAATGGATACAATAGTGAAAGCTATCAGAGAAATCATGCCAGAATGGGTCGAAAGGAAAGGATGGATGAGAATAGTAAACAAGGCGGGGAAAATCGCGATGGATTACGCTAAAGGAGCTAGAAGCCCACCTGAAATGGACCTCATCAAAGAAAAGATACCTATTATCTTCACCATGGCAGATGTAGAAGGGAACGTACCCCTACATTTTGCAGTACAACACAGAAACATTCAAAGAATAATAGATATATTGCAAATCATGCAGAAATGCGGACACACCTCGAATATACCAAACGAAGAGGGACAAACACCACTAATGTTCGCAGTTGCAGCAGATGCTTCTACAACAGTTCTGAGAGAACTACTAAGAACGGGATCATCCTTCAAGGAAAAAGATAATGGAGAAAATAATGTACTACATTACGCACTAAAATCAAGACAGGCAAGTGCAATGAAATTTATAACCAGCAATGCGACAATAAGAGAAAGAAAAATGATGGACAAAACGATCCAAACATTATGGGAAGCTATCGATGCCAAACAAGACGAAGCAGCAGCCAATCTAATGAAATGTACCTATGAAGGTTCATCACTTAAAGTATTCGATTTAAACTATATGGTAAGAAACAGAAACGTTCTATTAAAAGAAACAATATATGCTTACTATCCATTCCCAAAGACGATAAAAACAATGTTAAAATGGGAAAGACTGAAATTCACCAATCATCCAATGGAAGCAATACGAATCGGAGACAGAAAGGAACAGTTATTAACAATAATACATAGATGGCATCGAAAGCAAATAAGATTTTAAAAGAGAAAACAAGAGATAAAAGAAATGGATGATCTAAAAGCAAGAATAATAAAAGTATATGAAGAAATAATTGAAGTAATAAATGTCGAGGACGATATTTCAAAGGAAACCCCGGATGAAGATAACAACGGGGAAGGAAGCGATAACAATAACAAAGACCGAGACGATCAGAATACCAGACCAAATTCGGGTGACGAGAATAAATCGCACATCAAGAGAAAAAGGAACCATCCAACAATGAACAGCAAGAAACGGAGCAGAGGAAAGAAACGAGCAACAGCAACAACAACGAGAGAAAAGAAAACCAAGGGATACTGTTACATAATAGAAAGATACATCAATCAAGAGAAAATCGAAACCGACCATGCCTGCTACAAAAAATAATGATACTAATCACGTCAATCAAGTTAACGGAAGACGATAAAGACACCATGAAGGAAATAAAATCGTTCAGAATACGAACAATAAATGATAAAGGAATCCCAAGTAAAGGAATATGTTTACAGCTGGCAATGAATACAAGCATAAGTTGTCAATTCGACTCAATAGGAAAACCAGGAGAGATGGAAATACGATCCGAAAACTCATCATCATGCCAGACCACTGAAGATGCATGTAGAGATGCAGGAAAAGGGGATGGAAGCATAAGAATCCACGTAGAACCAGGGATAGGCAAATTACGAATAACAAACAGAGGAACAGAAACAATCGAACAGATATGCGTACAAAACAAAATTACCGACTGCTGGAAAATGAACATGAAAGTAGGAATAAAATGTGAATGGGACAGTATAGAAGGTGATGCAGAATATATAATATGTGCCAACGATAACATAATAATAACCTGTGTAGTAGCCAAAACTCTGGGAGAAAAACTCACGACACCAAAAGAAGACCCATATCAACGTCGAGCACGGGAAAACAAAGCAATGATAATAAAAGTGGAATCAAACCCAAAGAGTGGAGAGGAGATAATAGTCGAAATATGGGCAAGGAACCCATTACAAAAGTTTGTGTATTCGAAACCAAAAAGAACGGAACGATAAATAAAAAAATCAAATGTCAGTCAAATGAGGATATCAAAAATCAGAAATACCGCATTCCAACTAAAAGAAAACGCGGAAAATACATAGTACACGTGCAGAAACGAAGGGATGATTACTGGAAATCGATAACAAGAAAACTACCAGAGTCAATTACGACAAAGCAGCCAGAAAAAGAAACAAGAGAGGAACTGTACCAACGCCAGATTAGAGAAAACAAAGCGGCAATAATAAAGATAGAGTCGAATGCGGCAAATGAAGAGGAAATACTAGTCGAAAACACGGGTGAAAAACCCATCACAAAAATCTGCGTATATGAAACCAAAGGAAATGGAACAGTGAACAAAAGAATTCAATGTGAAACAAGCAAAACTATAAAGAAGCAAAGATATCGCATTCCAACGAAAAGAAAACTCGGGAAATATGTAATACACATTCAAAAGGGAACTCATGAATATTGGGGAACGATAACAAGAAAACCACCCAAGTCAATCGCGACAGACCAACCCACAACAAAACAACGCGAAAGAAAACTAAGTAACAAGACATGGCAAAAGGAAATGCTCATGGACGACAGCCACCTTTCAATTCACGAAGCTCTACAACTCCAGAAAGCACTCAAAAACGTGCAACCAAAGGAGAGAATAATGAAAACAACCAACTCAAAGGAAACCACAACAGTGCAATCCGACGAAACAAATTACACGAGAAAAATGATCTGGATAACAACGGCAGTAGCAAGTATCGTAATAATGCTGATAATAATTCAACTGGTGAGAACCACCAACAAATGCAAACAGAAACCAAAAAAGAAAAGATTATGGCCAGCACTAGAAAAATTCAACTACAATATCGAATTAGAACCACACGAGGCAGACAGAATAGAAGAATATGAAGTTATAGGAAATTCAAGTACAAGTGGACTCTGGTTAAAAGAATCGCCCATTATTGAAACGCAGCAATGGTCAAATGAATTTGATGTTTACCAGATAACCAACGAGAAATACGGGGATATACGGACATTACGTATAGAGCCCCCGGAGACAATGGTATAAGATAGGAAAGACGTTGTATAAAGTGTAAATTATTATGTAGTATAATAGTAGTAACAGTATGTATATTTATATATAAATATTGTACAAAATGCGTCAGAAACAATAATCAAACAGAAAGAATGCAGATGAATTAATGATGTGTTATAATCAACAGATGGATCCGAATAATGTAAATCAACAAAATCAAGCCAGAATACCACCATTCATAGAAGTAATGCAACAACCTACAGCTGCCAACGTACCCATAGAAATTGTAGAATTAGACCACGGAATATATCAAGAGCAAGGAATCGAGGTAATATGGAGACGACAATGCGAATTAATGACGCAAATAACAAACAATGCGCAAACTCAGTGGACAAATACTCATCTAGTATTAACGGAAAGCGTGAACAGAGGTTTACAACAAACAGCGAGAATAGAAGACCAACAACGAGCCATATTACAACTACAAAGAATAAACGAACAACTAACCGATCAAATCAGATGGCAAGCTGACGAAATTAGAAGATTACGTAACAGCCAGCAACACGTAGACCCAGCGAGTTGGGTGGAATGGATATCATCGATGTCAGAATTCACCCCAGAACCGGATTCGACAGTAGAGTAAAAATAAAACGTACTTTGTAAATATGTGTAAATAAAACGATAGAAGTAAAACAACGTCAAGTAATCAGAAAATTTTTGTGGATATATGCAGACAATTATCGAGAGAATTAGAGGAAGCGAGAATCCATCCGAAGCTACGAGACGAATAATAAAAGATAAGATTAGAATGGTGAACGATACGGAAGAAAGATTAAAATGTTGCAAATGTAAAGAACTACTGATTGGAGCAAGACAGACGAAGTGTGGATGCAGAATATGTACAGATTGTATGATAGAAGTGATAGAAACAAAATTATTAAAATGCCCTGGATGCGACGAAGCGATCAAAGGGGGTGAAGATCCTACAACAATAGATAAAGCCACCAACAAAGAAATTAATAATCTATTAGTCCAATGCCGAGTAAAGGAATGTGAATGGAAAGGATTTGTGAAGGAAGCCGAAAGTCACGCGAATGAATGTGAATATAACGAAATACCATGCGAAAAATGTCAAGCTATCACAACAAAAAAGACTATGGAGGAACACCATAAAGTGTGCATCAGGAGAGAGGAAAAATGCAAATTCTGTGGAGTCGTCGACGAATGGATAAAAATAGAAAAGGAACATCGGAATCCAAATGAGGAACAAATATGCGATTTATACGAAGGAATATGCGCCAACAACTGCAACCGGAAAGATAAAGTCAAATTAAAAGAACATTGGAACGAATGTATCGGCAAACCAGTCAAATGCCCGTTAGAATTGTTCAATTGCCAAGCACAACTACCAATTGCGGAAATGAAAAAGCATATGATGGAGAACAGTATCGAGCATACAGAAATCATGATGAAAACGATAGGAATGATAGCATGGGAAGTGAAAAACCTACGAACAGAAATGGATGCACAAAAGGCACTAATGAGAGAAATATTAGATTCCAGAAAGAACTTCGAGAAGAGCCAAGCAACTACACCCAAGAAAATAGCCGAAATGGAAGAGAAAATACAACAGATAATCAGCAGCATAAAGGATTTGGGAACAACCAGCGCGGTAGACAGAAAACTACCTACAGCACCATTTATATGGAAAATAACGGGATTCGCAGAGAAACTACAAAGAGCAAAGGATGGAACACAGAGAATCCTAGATAGCCCACCAGTATATAGTTGGGAAAATGGATACAAATTGGGCATTAGACTATATCCAAACGGAGATGGAAATGCAACAGGCACCCATATCAGTGTCTTCGTCAGAGTGGAAAGAGGAGAATATGATGAACTATTAACATGGCCTTTCAAACAAAATATGATACTAACAATGAAAGGACAATGAAAGGAATATCGTAACCCAATCAGAACAGGAAATGAACCACAGATGGTAAGACCAACAACTGACTGGAATACGGCAATTGGTACACCATTCTTCTATTCACAACAACGATTAAGAGGAGAAGGATTCTTGCGAGAAGATAATTTGTATATAAAATTAGAAGTAGAGAAGCCGGACAAGACGTTGTAAAGAGAAAAAGAAAGTGTAAATAGCATGCAAATAAAAATAACAAAAACCATATAAAAAAATCAAAAAATACAAATAATCAGAAAAATCAGAAAAACTAAAATTCAAAAATAATGGCGATATTTACTACTAGATGGCAAGCGGAATCAGTGAGGAGATAACAGTACAGATGAGAGAAGGATCAGATTCAATATGGACGAAACTTTGGAAAAAACCAGAAGAGGAAGAGAAAGTTAATACACTAGCAGCAGCAATTATATACTATAAAGACTACGACGGAACAAGACGGCCAACGCAAACCATGAAAGCGATATACTCACAAATGAGAGTGAGAGACGAGCAGCTAAGAAAAGAGGAACAAAGATATTTAACATTTAAAGACAATAAAGTATTTACCGACCAGCAAAACAAAGAAATGGCCGCACAAGGATTTTATTTTACGGGAACGCCAGAACTACCAGACGAAGTAACATGCATCTACTGCAAAGGAAAGCTCGCAAAATGGGAAAAAGGAGAGACAGCGAAACGAGAACACCTGAGGAAATCTTCAACCTGCCCATTTAGAATTAATATCGATGTTAGAAACCAAGCAATAAACAGATTAGAAGGATTCCAACAATTGGAAGTAGACAAGGATGAAAAGGGCGGAGAGAAAAAGATAACGATAATAAAGAGTTTTGAAGATCCAACGGAACTAGTATGGGAAAGAGAAACCATAAAGAGAACATTCGAGGAGAGGATCAAAACTTTCAAAGGAAACCCAAGATCAGCAGAATTTGCAAGCCAAGGATATTGTCAAACGGCTAGAGGAATAATGTGCGAGGGATGTAAAAACCAACAGCCAATACCAGATCAGAATGTTAAAAGATTAAAACATAAAGGAAAATGTATGTACAAACAGGAAAAAGAGTCAAAAAATGTAGAAATAGTAATCAAAACCCAACAAATAGAAGATATCTTAGATCGACCAAAAACTAGGACTCTAATGTTATTAGCAGGAATAAACACTCAAAAAATGAGGAAAATAATCAATGAAAGGTTAGCTAACAACCTAGAATAGTACGACTCGACACAAGCAGTAATACGAGCTATCAAACGATACCAAGAAAAACCAAAAGAGGACCGCGAAAAATCAATAATAAAAGAAGCCATTTTAGAGCAGCATCAATGTGTAACATGTTGGCAAAAGCATGTTGAAATAATTTATACACCCTGCGGACATATGGTCACATGTGAAGTATGCGGATTAAAGGTTAGCATATGTCCAGTATGTAGAAAGCCGATCAACGGGTGGATCAAAGGATTCCGTTTCGCTGATCAATAAATAGAAAATGAAAGCAATGTGTAAAAATGTAAATAGAAAATAAACATAAAAACAAAAAATTATAAAAACCAAAAATCACAAAAACACGAGATACGATGTAAATTATGCTATAAATTATGATAAATTACGACATGATCGGAAAGAGAAAATAATTAATATTAATATTCAGAAACCATAATGAATCAAAGTGAGATGGAAAACCATAGAATAGAAGAAGTAGAAGCAGAGAACAAAGAGTCAAAGACAATGATCGAAAATCAATCAGAACAACAAGAGGAAGCAGAACGATGGCGACAAAAGACAATACGACTAAAAGAGATGCTATTAGCCGTAGAAGAGGAGTTAATAAAAGAAACAATAAAAACTAAAATGATGAGAGAAAAAGGGGAAAGACAGATAGAACAGAAAATAGTATATCCAGAAGGAAAAGAGAAAACCTACAAAGAACGTGAAGAGGAGTTGATGAGAGAATTCATTCAGAACCAAACAAGAATCGCAAACCAGAGAAAAGAGATACAAACGCTGGAACAAGATAAATAAGACTAACAAAATGAAATTGAGAAACTACGAGAAATAATAAAAGATAAAGAAACAGAAATACAAGAAGAAAGGGAGGAAACTATTAGAATCTTTAATCAAATGCAAGAAGAAATAGAACAAATAGGAACCCAATACCGAATAGAGAAGACCAAGAGAACAAATATAGAACAAGCCAAAGAAGCGGCAAAGCGTCAAGCGTCGTATTGGAAAACGAAATGGCAAGACCTGAAAGAGCACACGAGAAATGATGAAGAATCACGTACCAGACATTATATACAACAAATAGCCGAAGAGAAAGATCGAACAAAAGCCTATAAACCCAAGTGGGAAGAGGCGAAGGGAGAAGTCAACCAACTAAGGAATCAAAGATTAAAACCATCAAGAAAAATAAGGGAGCCTAAAGACGACAGACAAGAAAGAATGGTGATCCAAGCAACAGGAGAAGCAAGAAAGTGGAAAGACAATTACAGGTTGTCGAGAATCGAGAATGCGATGCAATGGGAACATATACAAAAACAAGATCACGAAATAGTATGGCATCAAAAACTAGAATGAAGGAGATTCTAATAGAACAAGAAAAAACTCTTAGAGACAAATACAACAAATAAAAACGGAAGACAAAGAAAATTGGATCAAACTAGAGGCGAGAAAATGGAAGGACCAGTACCAGGAAGCCAAGAAAGAAATAAGAATACTACCCAAGAAGTTCTTAAATACAGAGGACTGGGAGCTATGGGAACAGTTCGAGGAGCAAAAACAAACAATTAATGACTATAACGAACAAATCCGAACAATAGAATACCATGAACGAGCCAGACAAGGTACAATAATTAGACTCAGGAAACACGAAAAGGAATACGAACAACAATTCAAAGAAATGGATAAGAGAGCAGCGGAAATGAGAAACCAACTTACAGACGAAAAACGACAAAACCAACAATTAAACGAGAGAATAACAGAACTCCAACAGGATGTGAATGGACATCGAGGAGTCGTGGTATCCAAAGAAATCCAGCTGAGACATCAACTAGAAATCAATGAGCAGTTGAGAGGACAGGTCGAAGCGGAAATAAAAACGATAAAACAAGGATATGAGGAAAACGAACAGAACCTGAGAAAAGAGATCGAAAAGTTGAAAGCGTTAGAAAATACGCATAATTTAGAAACGCAAGTGGAAGGGCTGACAGAAAATGTGGAATATCTCACCTATCTCTTAGACGAAGAGATACAAATATCAAATACCTTACGTGAAGAGGTAAATACTCTGCAGAACCGACCACCAATCCTGCTCGTGCCGTTGTACCCAACGGAAATTCCAGCCCAAGTTCACGCTGAACCCGATGAAGGATTCGGGGAGACGGACGAAACGGTGGTATAAATAAGGAAGAAAAATTGTAAAAAGTGTAAAATGATAAAAATAATAAAAATGATAAAAACAAAAAATTGTAACCAATGTATATTTAGCATGAACTCGAGCGAAACAGAAATTCGAACGAATCTAGAAGACGGAGAATGTCTACCAAGTCCTATTCAATTAGTGCAACCAATCGAACAAGATCCATTAAAGTATTATAGCAAAAAGTGGAGAGCCGAAAGAAAAGAGTGGCAAGAGATAGTAGAGGAACAAGAATCGGAAATCGCCCGGATAAATCAACAGCTTAAACAATCAAAACAGTTAGTTAATACAGTGAAGCGAAAACTAATATCCAGTATGGGAGACAACAGAAAACAAAAGAAAGAAAACGAGCAGTTGAGACGAGAATTAGCCGAGATAAAAACTCGTGTAGTCCTAGAAGATTACTGGAAAACAGAAGCAGAGAGGATGAGAGACAGCAGAAAGAGCGAACAAAGATATTTAATACAGTTAGAAGAGAGTTGTAAAGAAGCCAGAGAAATAAAACAAAACCACCAGCAGACTCAAGATGAAATCAAATAGTTAACAGAACAACTACAGGAAGCGAAACGAAAGCTAGAAAAGCAGACAATTAAACGAATCAATTACAAACGTCAATTCAAAAGAAAACAAGCAAAGGAAAGAAACCTTCGAATGAAAATCCACAACCAGCAAAGGATAATTAAAGAGAATAAAGAACAGTTAAAAGAACTCCCAAAACTAACTGAGAGATTAATAAAAGCCCAAGTCCTAATAATGAGGTTTTCAGAGAAAAGGACTAAAGAGGAGTGCGAGATACACTCAACCCCAGAAAAAGAGAAAGAATAAAAAGGGCTAAAACTCCACTGTATATAAATGAACCATACTGTAAATAAATATGAAATTGACTGATGTATATTAGAAATGAAAACCATGAGCCGAAAACTATGGATAATGATAATAATAATGATGAGAGAGAGTAGTGCTGAATACCCGTTAGAGAAATGCGAGAAAACCCATCCCTTCAAAAGAGAAGACAGCACCTGCTCAGACTACATAGAGATCTGCAGAAATCCCAAAAATGAAGAATGTCAACAAATAACTCTGAAATGTACTCAATGCCCCACAAAAGAAAACAAAGACGAATTAAAACAAAATATCGAAAAAACCCAATCGATGATACGAATCCTATTAAAGAACAACGATGAAATATCCAGAACAAAAAACGGAAATCTGGAGATAAAGAAAATCTTGGAAACAATCGTCAGACAAATCCAAGAGAGAGCTAAAGCAAATTCCAATAACAAACCAATCCGAGAAATCCAAAAAATCGTCCTGTCAATCAAAAAACAACAAGAAAAGCAAGTCAAGCAGAGAAATGAACCTAATACAACAATCCCGTCAATGGAACTTATCCTACCACTCAGTGTAACATCAAATATCATACTCTTAATATGCTGTCTTATCCTCGGCTTAACGAAAAGACAACGAAGACAAAATTTAGAGGATTATTCAACCGAATCCGAAATATCGGAAAACCCAATGAAGTATCAAAACTCTCTCGTATCTCTATCAACTACCCCAACCAATCAAAATCAACTCAAAGAGAATTCCAGCTTGAAAGCGAAACCCAAGCCGTCAGTGATTCGTTCGAGACCAAGTATAACTGATTTACGTTGATCTTATTGATTTACACTGATCCAAAACTTAAACTATTCGACTTCATTTTAGTTATCTTGATCATGCATACAGTAGTCGGACCTTAAGTCCATCTTTATCTTGATATTTATGTATACCGTAGACACTTTTTATAAATGAGAATTTTGAGAATAAATCAATGTATAAACCGAAAAAGACTATCGAAATTGCGGGTCGGAATTTTATGGACCCCCCGAGTGTTTTATGTTGGGCCAGAACGCGAACGGCCTTGTAAATGTTTAAATGAATCGGTAACACACATGCAAAAATAACATGCAGATTTAAACTCAAACCTATTAAAACATCAACTAAACCCTATCAAATACGAGAAAAAGATAATTAAATATAAAATAATAAACATAAAAATAAAATTAAAATAATGACAAAATGCATCAAGATCCGCACGAATTAAATATAAACATAACACAAAAACCCAATGATTTTGACCAAAATTTGACAATTAGTAAAAAATACCAAGTTTCATGAAAGATGAAATAAAAATCAAATAATTTGAATTAGAAATAATTCAATTGTCAAATAAAATTTCAAAATAATAAAAATTAAGATTAGAATACACTAGAAAAATCCAAGGTCAAAATTTGTTTTACTAAATCAAAAAAGAACACGCAAGGTTAGGGACAAAAAATAGGTATATATACCGATGCATTTTCACATAATTTGGAATCGTTTTTGAAATCATTTAACAGTTTTTGAAAATCTATTTTCTACGTAAGTGAGAGTTTTATTTGGAACTCTCTCCACGTCACACTCTCACAACCTCGATGGAGCTCTGCTTGGGTGTTGGCGTGGGGAGAGCGATTTATTATAATATTTTGAATTTATGGATTGGATCATGTTGGTAATTTCTTTTTGATTTTAATAAACCATTCATAATATTTAATTTCTATTTTTATTTAAAATTTGTCGAAATTTTTCCGGCCCACAGCCAAAGACACACCGCAAGATATTAAAATCAACATACTATTCAGATTCGTGTAAGTGCGTGGAATATCGCCGATGATCTGTGCCCGTGAAGACCCGGCGTGCGGAACGCAGGGATCGGAACGTCAATATTATCCCGTATAGAAGAAAGGAGAAATAAGGAAGAGGTCTTTTGGCTGCTTCCTCGTTTCTCGTCTTCTTTAAAATCGACCTAAATTTCTCTACACACGGCTCAAAATCACCACACCGAGTAGTCCAGTGGGCACTCATTAACTATAATATAAACACAACGCACCTAAGGTCAACCAAGGGGAAGGTGACGGGGAAATAACAAAAATGAAATCGTTGTAATGAATTTAACTTAAAGACAAACTATCAGTATAAATTTAAAATAACCGAAAATTTCAAGTGTTTGATAGATTCCTAAAGTAATCCTGAATATTGAGTGAATACCACGAACTGCTAATATTTAACTAACCTAAGTTAAGATTGCGAACCAAGAGTACTATAAATTCAAGCCAAAATTGCGAATGTTAATATGATCACATTAATCTAAAAGATCTAATATAACTAAATCATAAATTTGGAAACGTAACTCTCGCGCAAAATTTAATAACTAACTTGATATAACCCTGATATAATATAGAGAGTCGATGTTTGTTTAAGCGAAGACTAAAAACTGGATCTTAAAGTAGCATGGAGAATTTGTTTTCCGAATTTAACAGTAAAACGACTTAAGCTATAACAACCCAGACAATATGCTTACTACATAAAAACAGACGCCGTAGTAATTAATGTGAAGTTTAAAATCAGAACATTAAGGAGGCAAAAATTAGAAACGATCCAAAGCAAAATATCTATAATTATTAAACGAAAATAGAACCCTACTGACGGGTATTCACCATTTTCTCCAAGTATTATAAACCCCCAAAAATTTGGAAATATGAATGATTAAACAAGGAATAATCAGTTCAATTAAAATTTAGATTAAAAAGGTTCACCATTATAAACACAACTCAATTTATTCTAATAGAAACCATAAATACTCCAAATAATAACTTTGCCATGTTACGTCATAAAATTCCAAAACGAGTAACTGCGCTGATTGAATCCAGAGCATAAGATTGGAACTGAACTGGAGTTGGATCTCATTGCACCCATCATAGTTTCCCGAATATTCCTAACCCCTACAGAAAATATAAAGTTAAAGTTAAATAAAATAATAGCGTTACTAAATTTACCGATCTTGAAAAATCGAAATAACTTTTCATAGTGTCGCATTTTGATTGTGAGCCTCCTTAAAAGTCACCAAGTCCATTTGTTTGTCTATTGTCGAGTTGGTGTGCCGGAATTCTCGCGGGGGTAGAACGAAAATGTCTCGGATTCGCGCACCAAAGCTCCAATTTCGAACGATAATTTCATTAATGGTCAGGTATCATCCGACTACATAAGCGTACACTGATAGTTGTGTGTGTGTCCACGCTAAATTCAATATAATGTCCTAGCAATAACAAAATTTTAATTAATTTTCAAGTTCCAAAAATGCAGGACCATTCCAACACCGATTATCAGAACGCGTCAGTCAGTGTCCCAGAGATAGTCACCCCAGTAGAATCCCGCTCGGATATTCTTGGTAAATAAAATTTATTTTTTTATTTTGTTCTCTTATAAAATATGTAAGCCATAGAAGGAATTACGTTACTCGACGAAATTGGCATCCAATCAGATCAATTCTAAGGCCATTTCAGAAAGGTCTTTCATCCATCAACTCAATTTTCCTTTAATTTGCAATAAAAATGCCTAAGCAGTCGTTATTATTTTATCCAATACTAAAACTATGTAGACGAGAAATAGAGTTAGAATCAACAACCATTCATCCCAGTAGAATGAAAAGAACCTCGTGATTTCTCTATTTATTAAAAATTTCGTAGCTCCAATAGTTGAACCAGGGTCATGATGATACTTGATAGGAAAGGGGCCAGACAAAAGTAGTGAATTGATATCGTTTCTTTTGCCGATGAAGAATTCTGGTAGAACTGAACAGGTTGAATCTCGAGGACCCGTTTTTTCTAAAACCCCTTTACTTAAAATATTTTCCAGTGATTGCCTATCTAAATTCTTAAGGTTAAAAATTTTCTTTTAACGAAAATTGATCTTGCTCATACGTCATATAAGTATCACGATATTAGGCCGGTCATTCACCGTCGATAAGCACCAGTAATATTCGTCTTCAGGTTTTCTATTTTATTTTTATTTTTATGATTAAGACACTTCAATTATATAATACATTTGATGCCCACATATTGGAATTCTAGAAAGTTTGATTATCTGATACGATTTATTTTAGAAACTCATGAACTTGGATTATATAAGGTATTTTTTTGTTCTAACGCTTTCAAAGATTAGGACACTTCAATTATACGATACCTTTTATTTCCACATAGTAGAACTTTATAAAATTTTGAGTATACAATGGAATTTAACTAGGACCTCAGAGATTTTAACTGTATAATGTATTTTTATTATTTAGCGTATGAAAAATTGGGACGCTTGGGTTATAAGATGCATTTTATTTTAATTTAGAGGTTTTGATTACAAAATACATTTTTATTCTAACCTATTAGAAATTTAAAGAAATATTTTTTATCCGCTACATTTTCATTGTTAACATATTAGAAAATCAGATCACTTTGATTATATGATATATTAAATTTTTTTTGATGAAAATTTTGATCGTAAGATATATTGTAGTTTAACGTATTGGAAATTTAAGGGGGTTTAGTGGTATGATACTAGTCCATGATTATCATTTTAACCATTTAATAAGTGTTTACAGTATTAGAACCCATTCGATCATGTTATTATTTCAGATCGATCAGGACCTTTTATTCGGATGTCCGTCTCAGAAGCCGACCAATGGCGTCAGGCATGGGGACGGGTCGACAAGGAGAGGTACCTCGACGTACCCCAACCAGGAGCAAATAGATGGGAGGATGACATCCTAATAGAAAGTACCATGAAACAGTTCCGGAAGCATGGACATCCAAGTAACCCCAGCCCGGCCCAAGACATTCTTATGGGGGCCCAAGCACTCCTGACTCAGCTCAAGAAGCATCAACGCAGAGTCAACGCTCTAGTTGACCGTGCCAGCAGTTACCTGGCGAACGTAGAAGACGATTTCGCCTGCGGACGACTCGCGGACGTCTACCCACCCAATCCAAGACCGACCCGCAATACAAAACGATACGTAATCATCGTTCCGGGCTATTCTTCCGAAGAAGGAGTGGAAAAGTTTTTCCGGGATTCCGAATCCCAGTGACTACAAAAATTTAGTGATACAATTTTAAATAAAATATAATCTTTGAGAATGTGTTTTTACTATTAGCAGTCGGTAACCCATTTTCATATTACATGTTTAAATTAACCACATGCCTGAATTTTTCTAATAATTAAAAGAGAACTTTAATATTTCCATTGCAGTAATGTAGCCTTCACAAATATGCGAAATCGAACTAAAGCGAGTGAAACAAGCCAACAAAAACCTTCTCGAACAGATTCTACAACTTACTCGAGAAGTCCAGCAAGTCAAATCTACATGGATAGATCCTAAGAAGGTCAAATCCCTATATCAACGGCTCACGACAGCCCAAAAAGAGGGGGCCAAAGAGCGGCAACTGGCTCAGAGTCTGAAGATCCAGATCAAAAGGTTGGAGGTTGCCCTGTCTGCCTGCCAAGAAGGGGCAGCGGTAACCTAACCTCTTGTGTTTGCCCCGGCTCAATTGGCATATCGTGATCCGGCGGCAACTCCAACAACAATCGCAACTCCCCCTATAACCACAACCAATAGTCATAGACCCGGACGAAAAGAACGAGCAAAGCGCCGAGCTGCTCGACTATCAAATAAAAATTTGACCAATATATGAATTAAATTTACGATGTGTTGTAAATATATATGTTCGCATTTTCACTTTCAATTATAATTTGCAGACCTACACAGGGACCCAATAGATCAAAGCGAGCACAGGTCTTCTAACGACAGCTCGTTGAACCCAGGGATTGTCCGAGCAATTACAGCCTTAGCAATAGTGCTAACTTTTTGCGGGCAATCCACCCACTCGAACACATCTCCAACGTTGCCTAGCAACGGGTGCCGAGTGGTAGTTAGAAACTATTTATATGGCGTTACTAGGGTAAATACAAGGTCGTTTAAATAAAGCATCAAAACCCTGTAACCCACCAGTAGTAACAATTAATAAAGGCAACACATATAATAGTAACAATGATAATACTAGTAACAATAATAGGGAACATAGTGTTGGGCCAGGACAAGATTTTTTTTTTAATGAATTGGTAACAGCACGCAAAAACAACACGCAGATTTAAAATCAGACACATAAAACATCAATTAACCATGCTAAAATACGAGATAAAAACTAATTAAATATAAAATTGAAAAACATAAAAGTAAATTAAAATAATAACAAAGTGCAACAAGATCCGCATGAAAGAAACATAAAAATAACAAGAGAACACGAAAATTTGATCGAAATTTGGCAATTTACAAAAAAAAGCGAAAGTCCATAAAAATGGAACTTAAATTAAATAATTTGAATTAGAAACAATTCAATTAAAAAATTAAAAAATAAAATTGTCAAATTAAATCACGAAGATAATAAAATTAAGATTAGAATATACTAGAAAATCACAAGGTCAAATTTTGTTTTACTATATCAAATTTAACACGCAAGGTTAGGGTCATACAATAGGTATACATACCGATTCATTCTAACAGAATTTTAGTTAGTTTTTTTTTAAGAAAACTCGAATCAGTTTCGTAACGAAAACTCAACCAGTCTTAGCCAGTAGTAACCAATTTCTACGATATTTTTCAATGTGAGTGAAGAAATGTTTGGAAAACTTTCTCCACGTCGCACCCAGACAATCTCATATGAGCTCTGTTTGAGGTGTCGGCGTCGGGAAAGGTTTGAATGTGAGATGTGTAACATGATGAATGCCAATTATGATTCAAACGATGTAATATTCTAACATGAACAAAAAATGATCTTAAGGTCAAATAAAGTTGGAATAACGGGAACGGTACTAAAAATCGTTGCTATGATCATTTGTTTAATAAATAAGCAATAATATCAGTAAAGTTAATAGCTAATATCCTAGAAATAATATGTAAAACTCGATTAATGAGTGAGTACTAGCATCAGTAAATCGATACCGTAAGGGTAAATTATCGTAAAAATGATAGTGTAAGTTTCCAACTCGTAAGTTAAATAAGCGCTAAACTCAGTAAAGTTAACCCTTAATAACGAAATAAAATCAGACCCTAAGTAGTGATAGACGAAATTTAACGGTTGCAGTATCCTCCAAAATAGCACAAGAATTCCAATAATAGCGAACCAAATGATCTTCTTCCCCGAGGTTACCATAGAGAGATTTGTGACCCAACTTAATTAAGAAATGAATTAACCACAAATTAATTAAGAGATAAACGAGAAATCTGGAGGATTTGGTGAAATAGAAATACGACAAATAATCATATTTAAGGTCGACAATACGGCTAAATAATAAAAACCCTGAACCCATCCGAGGTAGAGAAAATATTGAATAACAGTGCGACGAGAATCGATACCCACGCATAAAATAAATCATGAACCCCCCAAGGATTGTAAGTAGGAAGATTGATCCTGATGAGAATTAATATTGGCAGTAATATAGGCTACTTTAACGATAAGGGATCGCACTAAATACCATCATTAAATCATTTTAACGAAATTTTAACTATTGACTCGGAATTTAAATAAATAAATTTAAGGGACTCTCGCTATGATAAAAAGTGCACTGAATTCTCATAGAGGAAGCCCATCGCCTGTAACGAAACTCATAGAATTAGTGTAATGCAACATTAGACCCTAATAAGATTAATTGTTGCCTAGTATCAGCCACGCCAAATTTACCCAATAAATAAATAAGAACGATGGATTAGGATAGTAGTAATATTCAACATAATAAAAATGAATTCAAGCAAAGCGACTAAGATCAGCATTTTGATCTACCCCCTTTTGTGCATAAACGCGAACACGTCACTGACGAAGACACCGCGGTTGATAGAGGACCACACCCGAGACTCCAATCCGTACTGCCGACGTTAGATATCCACTGAGTAAACTGTCGATCTACCTTTTAAGAGAGACCACCGAGAACGTGTATATCGGTTTCATGATGCAATTTCGGGTAGAGAGAGGCAGTTTTCATCTCTGTCGAATCCACGAACTGCAGTAGTAACAAGCCACCTAAGAGACCGAAATGACAAAAAATATTCCACCGACATAATATCCAAACTGCCGAAAATGAGTGCATTTTAAATAGAAGTTTAACTGCCACGTGAACAACCTTTGCGGAAAACAAGAAAAAATCACTAAGAAAATTCCAGTCAGGAAAATAAATAAATAATGATAACCACTACATGACAAGCACACAGAACAATATCTCTGCACATAGAATAGAAACATTATTGACGATTGCTCCTAAAAATCAATAGTTAGAAAATCAAATTACTAGAACTTTAATGGCGGTGCACAAAAATAAATTCAACAATTATTATTACCACTAAATTTCACACCACCCACCCGCATGACGTGGCACAAATTAGGGACATATAAAATCGCAAAACCACAGCAATTGTCATTTATTTGCAATTATGAATTACTCTAAGGAACAGCAAGAGTACGAACGATTCAATGACAATCGCGGAGAATCCAGTCACAGATCTCGGAAAGATCAGGAAGGTAAACATCAACTATTATTAAAACTATTTTTAATATTTATATGAGGACCGTGTTACCGGGATAATAATAATATGACGACAAATTACCAACTCCCCAAACGCGGACAACCCTTCCAACAGAAACAACCGAATCAACTTGATAAAGAAACGTTATGCACTCGATTAATAAATTTATTAATTCATTCGTGAACTGTGTTGTTATGCCTTGACTAGAATAAAATGAATATATGTATAAATTCATCCTGGATTCGTTCTCCTATAACGCAGAATCCACGAAAAACCATTTCGTCATTGGTCGTCACGGAAATTTGCGTAGCTACTCCAATTTGAAATAAATGCATTAACCGCATGAAATATCCAGTCTCCACGTTCTCCATTTCACAGACGAACTCTTTCATTTCGTAAAGTTGAAATTTCATTGAGTTTTCAAATAAACTTCGAGCGAGGTCGACTTATCATAGTTCACCCCACTATAAAAATATGATGAATTGACAAGAGAAGTGATTTCAAAATGTCAGTAGAATGAAAGCCAATTAGGACAAATGTCTCCCGAGAAGTGTACAAAGTAATGTAAGAGTGCCACAAATTAAAATAGTGAAATTTAACCAATGACCAATACAAACCGTTTCCAGAGAAAATAAATTCCATCACACCGATTTAGATTATCGACCTGAAGGTAGCCCACCTACTTAGCGCTAATTAAATCGAATGCCGTCCGAACATCCATCACCGCCGTAACTATCCGTCCAACCACTCCAACGCCACACCCTGATCCACCGATTTTCTCTCCATCCGCAAATAACTGCTCTAAACGATATCACATTTAACGTGATTAATTATCTACGAAGTATTGTAATAATCACTACCCATCTTTTTCAGACAGCTACTGGATTGACGCTTCTCGCGTCACGGTGCGGTTTCCCGCACATTCTGCTGCCCGATGTCGCCAAGCCATGTGGGATGCGGGGTTCTCAATCTCGCCAGTAAGAGAATCCCGCGCAGGTGCTCAACGGGAACATGGAGAAGTCGATCTTCCCTATATTGCTATAAAAAGAGAACCCGGCCGAAATCCCGCCCGGAAGATCCGAAGCCAAGCAGAATACCTACTGGCGCGTCTAGAATACCATCAGCGCCAGACAAACAAACAAGTGGTACGAGCTCAGCGCTATCTGGCAGAAATAAACGAAGCAATCGCGACCGAAGTTATCCCGAGCACGGACGGGTACGGTCCACCATACAACACATCCTACAATTTAGACGACCCATGTCTGGGTGAAAGCTCCACAGGGATGAACGTGGTGGTCCCACGGAGAATACTTACCCAAGAGATGCGGGATCGAGAGCGAAGTTACAATGGTGACCGCAAGCATCCATATCCTCGTGAACCACCCAAAAGAAATGGAAATCAAGACCGCCCAAGACTCGAGAAGTTTTAGTGAATTAGATAAAATAAATATTAGTCTTCACTTTATTTTTCTTTCTTTTCATGATATACACTTTTATTGTAAATATGGATTCAAGTCAAATCTTACAAAGAGAATTAGACAAGGCTCAGAAGTCAAATAAAAATCTATTCCGACAAATTATGCAATTGACTGCTGAAGTCCAACAGATAAGATTCACTTGGATAGAACTGAAGAAACTATAGACCCTCTATCAAAAGATGGCAGCCGCCCAACGAGGTTGCACTGAAGAAAAACACAGATTCAGGGCTAGATGTAGCGTTATTCGCGTGCCAGGAGGGCAACGCGGTAACCTACCCATTGGTCTTTGCATCGGCCCAACTGGTCGAGCCAGAGTAGTTCTTATGTGGCGCTCACCTTTGGCTACCTTAAAAACCAATGATTGCATTTCCAATGTTGCTTAGCAACGGGTGATCATTGGGGGCAAGAAAATAGTTACATCTGGGGTCAAGGTTGTCGAAACCATAAACCCCACACTAGTATGGTGCTCCTTTCGGCTGTTTTTCATTGAAACGGGTCAGGGTGGAGTCAGATTTCGATAAAACAACCTCATTTTAGGTTAATTTTGGATAAGTCGATTCTAGTGTCAAAATCTACGAATTACGGGTTAAAATGCATCGAACTGGATCAAAACAGATTTTTCTAGAAAATTTCTATGAAACAAAACTTTTGTTGTTTCTATTAAAACAAAAATTAATTAGAACATGAAAAGACAAAACTTTATATCTCGGTATTTCTACTTAAAGCAGAAAAAATCTAAATTTAGTTTAAAAACCTGAATTTTTAATCGCAAAATCTACAATGATAAATAACTCAAAACTTTATTCTTTAATGATTAAAGATTCACCATATTCCAGGGATATATCAAATTCTCAACTAGAACGATAGCACGTCTTTATTTGTTAAAATGACAATATTTTTCTCATTATATTTTCAGGAAATCTTTTTATCGAAAATAATACCAATTGTTTCTGAAATTGTTCAAAATAAAAATAAAGAACTAAAATTCAAGCAAAGTTTGAAAACCACAAATAAGTTAATAATAACAAAATGTAAATTTTTTTTTGGAATAAACCTATCTCACAAGAAATTGTTTCAAAAAAGTTCATATCCTTTGAAATTAATTTTAGGATTATTCAGTGAGCCATTCTTTTCAAATCTGAACTCTCCATCAGCTTGTAAAACATCGTACAAAATCTCCCAACAACCCCATAGTCATCTGTGCTGCTAGCCGGTGAATCGTTTTTGTCATGATATTTATTGAAGTCTTTTCTTATAATTAAAGGTGTCAATCTTCCACAGATGTTTCGTCGGATTCTCTCGGTTTCGTTAGCACTAGCGTTTAGTTGGTTGGCGTAATAATTGGTTAAATTTTCCAGATGTTCAATTAACATTTGCAGCATTCTATTGCTGTCAACTGGTAGTCGTTTTAAAACCTTTGCATAATCTCTTTGTAGAGACTTCGCCGTAGACTTTTCTAAGATTTCCTGTAACTGAAACGGAACCAGAGGTTGTGGTATTTCATTGAGTAACACTTGTATCAATTTTTCTATTCTACTGACATTCCATCGCTTATTGTTCGATAGTTTAAGTTTGTTTGAGTCTAAACCTTCTAGAGCTCTTAAAAGAGTTCCAATATCAACGTCTTTTAATTCTTTGATTTCGTTTCGTTTTTTCTGACCTTTACAAAATCGACGATTTTCCACTTCTTCTATGCAAATCTTTAGCAGGTCACAGGATAAATGCATTTTTAGTCCGAATTCCTCTAACCAACAATATTTATCAGAGCTAGACTTAGCTTTCAATATCAAGTCGCTGACGATTTCTTTGTCGACTTTCTTTACTTTTAAATGAAAAGCCTCGTGGTCTTTTATGTGGTCATAACAAATCTCCTTAGAACTTAAAATAAAATATGACCGTTTATTTGTTAGCTTTCTCGAATCATACAAAGTCAACAAACCTTCATTCAGATCCAAAGAATAATGAAGCAGTTTCTGAATAGCTCCGCCGTCGTCTTGAAAAACATACTTAAATATCCTACCCTGTTCTTTAATAGAGTTTCCATCGCCAAAATTTATTTTCACTAAATTTTGGTTAGGTTCTATGCTGGCTTTGTCTTTAGAGCGAGACTTTTTCGAACTGCTTTCTATTTTCTTTGGCTTTTCATGTAACAAATTTTCTTCATTTTTATTTGCAGTTTTTGAATTTGATTTTTTTAATAATTCATTAGAAAATAATGGCTGCGCAGGTTTTCTTTCTTTGGATTTTGATTTGGAGGGTGCCATAAAATTTAGGGGTTTTTCATCGCCTCTATTTGTCCTTTTTTGAGTCATTTTATTCATTTTTAAACGATTTTAATCCCTCAAAACTTCTTAATAAGATAGCTAAATTCAATATTATACTATATTAATTATTTTATAAATGGCCAATGAATAATAATTTAACATTGATTATATAATTTGAAAATATGTATTTATATATTTTTGAAGTAACCCCAATATTACGCGTGCAATAATAAAACATTATAATCAATAAATATTATAATATAAGTAATACACCTGTATGTTGAAACTTTTGTTAAACTGGATAACAATTGAACTATAGGATTCTAACTTTGTCAAAGAAATAAATTTTCTCTCGCTACAAAAATCATATAATAAAATACGCTATCAAACTAATGTTAATGGCACCAATTCAATTTTATAGATCAAATAAAATTGTTATCCAGCAAAAAATATTTTCAACGAAAGCAAGTTAGTGTGTTATAGATATTATAAAATTTATTGATTTTCTTTAATTATAGTTGGTAGTGCAATGAGACCAGTTTTGTCGACGCTTGATACTACCAGGCATAAAATACATCGGTTTTTGGATAGATTACTTAATTTTACTTTCAGTTATCTGACATTCTAAATCACTGCATCAAATACAGAGAAATTGAATTCAGTCGGAAATACATAATAATTAAATACAAAATAATACGACAATGCACGACCTCATACGGCAACCAAACCTGTGCAAAAACTTACTGACATTTGTGTTACTGTTCTCCACATCTCCTTATTCCCCAGACCTCTCACTATCCAATTTTTAGTTGTTTTCCCCTTTGAAATCTGCGATTCGTGGAAGAGATTTCAACGGAGCTGATGAAATTCAAGTGGTTCTGGACGCTTGGTTGGACAGTAAACCATGCAGCTTCTTCGCCGATGGAATCAGGAAACTGCCTGATCGATGGCGCCGATGTGTCCTTCATAATGGTGCATATTTTGAACATCTCTCTGACACAGATGATTGAAATTTTTGCTGTTTTTTAATTTACACATGTTTCACCAGACAAAACTTATTGGTTTATCATGTATTAAAAGATATGCAATATTAAAAAATGTTTTGATAAATCGTTGATGAAACCTAAGGTAAAGCGGACTTGATGCAAAAGGTTGTTGTGGCGTACGGTGATGCTAATCGATTTGTTATTTATTAGGGTTGGATTTGAAAAATTGGGATATTGGTGGTGGCGTTTGTGGCGATAAATAAAATTTGAGCAAAGAATATTGAACATGAATGTATACAAATTAAAATGATAATTAAATATTAAAAATGCTTTATGAAATGGAAAAGAATATAAAATAACAAATATTAACAATATTAATAACGTTATAAATGTCATATGGATATTTATAATTTTAATTAGATTTAACAATTTAAAAACATAAATAAGAAATACATTTGTCATTTCTGATACCAATTTTAGGAACACAACAACAACGTCCGAAATATATTCCAATTAAATCCAATAAGCTTTTGGTTGGTTATGTTGGGGTTGTAAAATTAATGATATTTTAAGTATTGGCAAGGTGAAATATTATCAAGTCAGCCAATTCAAAGGTGTAGAAAATTAATAAATTATCAAATTTGAACAAGAAAAGCGAGGGAGATATAGATTGTGCAATAGTGAAGATCACAGTGGTAATGGATTCTTCATGGAATGTTTAGAAAGGTAGAAAAGGCGAGGAAAAGCTCAGAAACGTAGAATTGTTAATTAATTAAAGAAAACCCGAGTTTGGTAAACAACAGAATGAGTAAACAAGAGGAAATAGAAAAAGCTATTATCATGACAGTATGATTAATAGCAAAAGCGAAAAAGAGATTATTACGAGAAAAGCTATTTGTATATAGATTAATCCTTCTTAGAAAACTGTTGGGTTCAGAGCCAAAATTAAAACAAAATTACAAAACCAATTTAAACAAAAAGGTGAAAATTGTATAAGTTAAAACAAAATAGTTAATGTCGTTTGGAAATTGTCAATATGGCTGCTGTAACATAAGCACTCACCGCAAGAAGAGACCAAAAATAAAATAAAAATATATTAATTAAAACAAATTAAAAATATAACAAAATTAAATAAAAACAAATAATTAATTAAAATCATTAAAAAGACTACAGCTGCAGAAAGAAACATACGAAAAATAAAATAAACTGCCAAAACCTTTCAAAATAAGGTTTAGAAAAAACACAGGCAGAAGAGGCGACCAGAAAACAAAATATTGGGGTTAAAAAAATAATATTGTAAGAAAATAATAATAAAAATAAAATCCAACAATAAAATATTACTATATCAAAAAATAAAGAAAAATATATAAATATTACAAAAATATTTCGAAATAAATAAAAAAATTAAAAAGCCCTAAAAATCGCCCATTGGTCGCCACAAGCACAAAAATACTATATATACAGCAGTCATTTTCACAATTTTTAGACTGTCTTAGACATTTTTTCAGTCAGGTGACTACTAAAAAAATTTTTAGACTGTCTTAGACGAACCGTGAGTCATTTTTAGACAAAGTGTTTATGCCAATTTATGCCAATTTTTCCAATTTGGTTGCATGACTGTGGATTGTAAGTATTGTTTTCTTGTATAAATATATATTTCGAAGTCTTGTTACTTTGATTTTATTCTGGATGGTCGTGGAATCTTTTGGTGCCACTGACAAATCCCCCTAAAATCTTATTTATAATAAGTATCGCAATTGCTTTCGATGGGACGGACCGTGTGCCGGCTGGGGGATTAAGTTCCCTAGTTGAGCTCGTGGGTCATGCCTCGTTGGAGCCTCGGCAGTCCGCAGTAGGGTCTGGCTATACGCACAGGACCTCCACGCAGGGCGCCTTTGTATAACTCGAAGCGACTGCTGAAAAGTGGCCGGAGCGAGTAGGAAATAAAATTCGGGAAGTGCGACTTTAGTTAAGCGGGAATAAAGTTTTGTAGGGAAAATTTAAAACGTCGACAGTAAATTAATTGAAAAATCAAGTAGGAAAGGATAGGATAGTGTAGGAATGTAAATTTGAAAGTATTTTTCCAAAAGTTGAATGATATAATCTGGCAGAAGAGTGTAACGTTTATTAAAGTGACCGCAGAGGGTTGTAATTACTTAAAATCATGGGAAACGTACCGGGAATTAAGGAATTGTTGATCAAATTTTTAATATAGGTAAAGATAAAGGTAAACTAGGACAAATGTAATCGATACCGGGATTAAACAAATAAAATAGGAAATTTACCGAAAAATAAGGGAGGAACGCTGCCCAAATGTTTGAAGGATATTTTCATAAATAATGGGTAAAGATGATGAATAAGTATGGGAATTGTAGAAATAGACGAGTAAGGACCAGGATATAGAAAAAGAAAGACCTTCCATCGGCAGTCCAGAACCCGAAAGTGAAAATATCACGAGGAGTATTTCTAGAAATGGAGCTCACCTGCTCATGAATTTTTAACCCTTTTGTACATTACCAACATGGAAATCACCATGGGTACATAGGAGGGATAGAATAATAATCTTGCTGGCGTTTAGGGGGTAGATGCACAAAAACCCTAGAAAATATAAATAAAAACCAACCCTATTCGCTAACAAAACTAAAAACATGAAACGGACCCTAAGTCCAAGGTTTTTAATAGTTGTGAATTGAGTTGATAATCATTAATCAAAGTGATTATTACGACTATATAAGGAGAGCCAAAATCAGAAACAGTTGTATCATTGCTTCATGTAAGGACGAACAAGTTGACAGTAGGATTGAGGGAAAATTATTCAAACAAAGAAAATTAGGTGATTGAAGAAAGTACCAAATTAAGTCGAAATCAGAGTTAAAAGGTGATTATTATTGTAAACCATGCAGAATCAAAGCGATCACAGCGAGACCTATCAGATAGTTAAATCAGAGAACTCATTGTGATATTTGAATATTATAGCTAGTTGTGTATATTGGTGGGTTACTGGGTATTGTGATTTGTTTGAATCTTCCTATAGTTGCCCCGGTAACGCCATATAAATATTTCTAGCTACCACTCGGCACCCGTTGCTAGGCAACGTTAGAAATGTGTTCGAGTGTGTGGATTGTCCGCAAAAAGTGAGCGTTATTACTAATGCTGTAATTGCTCGGACAACCTCTGGGTTCAACGAGCCGTCGATAGAAGACTTATGCTCGCTTTGCACGTCCCTTGTGTGTGAGGGGTTTCAAGATCAGAATCATTTTAGTGAGAGCTAGATTCGGTGATGACGTTCCTGAAGATATGAAAACGGCTACCTGATGAAGTGTGAGTACTCATGAAATAGCTGCGGGGTTTCAATACTCCTCAAGTTTAAAACATCATTTTGAATAATTAAACAACCTTTATAATTTAATTAAATCTACAGATTAAACAAGCTTAAATCAAATGAGTTTTATTCGACATCCGAGTGGCTCTACGTCTGGCACGCTCTTTTCGCCCCGGCCTATAACTGCTGGACGGTGTTGTAGTAGGAGTTACGGCGGGCGTTGGATTGGTTATTGATTCCCGATAGGCCAACTGGGATGGGGCGAAGACAAGAGGGTAGGTTACTGCCTCTCCCTCCCGGCTGGCGGACAAGGCAACTTCGAAGATTTTGATTCAATTGCCGCTCATCGGCCCAGCCCTTTTGGGCGGCGGTAAGTCTGTGGCGTAGGGGCTTAACCTTAGCTGGGTCCACCCATGTGGCTTTTACTTGTTGTATCTCTCTTGTGAGCTGGATGATTTGTTCATACAGCGCTTTGTTGGCTTGACTATCTCGGTGTGGAGATTTTGAGCCGTATGTAGATTAATTTAGGTCGAATTTAAAGAAAACGAGAAACGAGGAAGTAGCCAAAGACCCCTTCCTTATTTCTCCCTTCTTCTATACGGAATAATATTGACGTTCCAATCCCTGCGTTCCGCACGCCGAGTCTTCACGGGCACAGATCATCGGCGATATTCCACGCACTTACACGAATCTGAATAGTATGTGGATTTTACTAACTTGTGATGTGTCTTGGCTGTGGGCCGGAAAACTTTCGACAATAAAATAAATAGTTAATGAAAACAAACTGATTTTATATTTTATAAATATTTATTAATATATCAAAAACAATATAACAAATTACTTGCTAAAGCATAAACATCATACAACAAAATACTACTCTCCCCACGCCGACATCCAAGCAGAGCTCTAATGAGGTTGCGAGGGCGTGTCGTGCAGTGAGAGTTTCCAAATAAAACTCTCACTCACCTAAAGAAGATTTACAAGTGTTGAGTGATTTCAAAATTGATTCTCAAAAAACGATTTAAAAATGGTTTTCACGATTTAAAACGATTAAAATTGTGTAAAAATGAATCGGTATATATACCTATATTTTGTCCTTAACCTCGCGTGTTCTTTTTGGTTTAGTAAAACAAAATTCGACCTTGATATTTTCTAGTGTATTCTAATCTTAATTTTTATTATTTTCTAATTTATTTTGATAATTTTTTATTTGAAATTTTTATTGAATTATTTCTAATTCAAATTCTTTGATTTTAATTTCAATTTCATGAAATTTTTATTTTTGTTAAACTATCAAATTTCGGTCGAATTTGTTGGGTTTTCGTGTTATGTTTATATTTATATCGTGCGGATCTTGTTGCATTTTGTTATTATTTTAATTTATTTTTATGTTTATGATTTTATATGTAATTGCTTTTCTCTCATATTTTGCTAGGTTTAATTGATGTTTTCATAGGTTTCAATTTAAAGCTGCATGTTATATTTGCATGTGTGTTACCGATTCATTTAAACATTTACAAGGCCGTTTGTGTTCTGGCCCAACAATATCAAATTCAAATATACGTTGAGTGTTGTTTTTATAATTGATTTTGATAGAACACGTGGAGTCAGTGACACCGACTATTATTGTTAGTATTATTATCATTTAATTAAAACCCAACAGTTAGATTCATGATTTACTTGATATAGTTTTGAGAATTACTCATTCAATCGGAGCTTTCGATAGTAAGAAGTAATTACGACGAAATATAAGGCTGATGTGAAGGTTGAGGATTGAGCTATAATGTTGAAAGATGCGATAAATGCCTTGCCTGATTTGTGAGATCTGAAATGACATTAGTGTTGGGCCAGTACAAGCTTTTGTTTAAATGGATTGGAAACAGCACGCAAACATAACACGCACGCTTTGAAATCAGACCCATAAACACCTAATAAACACCTAAAAATGCGAGAAAACACATAATTTAACATATAAAATAGAAAACAAAAAATTAAATTAAAATATTAACAAACGCACCAAGATATGCACGAATTGACATAGAAATAACACGATAACAAAATATTTGACCGAAAAAGTGACAATTTACAAAAAATTAAAAGAGTTCATGAATAAATCGAACAAAAATAAAATAATTTTAATCAGAAATGATTGAAATTAAAAATAAATCAGTAAATTGTAAAAGAAATCGAAAAAATAATAATAAATTAGAAATAAATTAGATACATAACGGCAAGGTCAAATTTTGTTTTAACGCATAAAATATAACACGCAAGGTTAGGGTCACAGAACAGGTATAAATACCAATCCATTTTCACAAAGTTTAATGTTTTTTCACTCAGTGAATAAATTACTTTTTGTCAGAGCAATTTTATTCAAAGGAGCAACTCTCGATAACTGTTTTCATACTGCGAAATCAAGTAACTTAATGTAAGCTCTACTTGATCGTATGTATGTGGACCTTTTGTCGTATGTTGATATGTATGAACCGAACTATGAATGAACTATGATGCAATTGTTTCAACAAATATGTATTACAAAAAACGAATCTTCAGTTTTATGTCGAAATTTTTCTGGCCCACAGCCACACATCACACAAGAAAGTAAAATCATAACACCACTAGTCACACTGTGTAAGTGCGGTTTCTCCGCCTATAGTGTGTGCCCGTGAGAGCTCTGTCGTGCGTAACGACGGATCTCGAACGTAAATATTTTACCCATTATAGGGGCGGTGGGAAGATTGAGAACTAGTCTTTTGGCTGGCTCTCTTTCACCCATCTCCCGTAAAATCGACCTAAAATATCTAATTACAAATCGGCTAAAATGACAACACCGACTAGTCCAGTGGGCACTCGTAAAATCTAATATGAACACAAGAACCTTAGGACTAAAATTAAGGCTCGGGTAGTGGGGACTTGGGGAACCGCTGCGATGCAAATAAATTTAATAACTAAATGGTAATTAATTTGATTTAAAGTAATTGAATCCATAACTCAAACTCGACGCGACGTAAATAAATTAATCTAAATAAAATGATGGAATTATAACTAAATTTGTGACCAGAATATACTATAACGAGAATACTTTTATAACGTAATCTGCGGATAAATTAATTAAATAAAATGATCCATAATTAAAATACTCATGTAATGAAAATCAAGTAACATTTCACAAGTGTTAATGATTTGAATTATCCTCGGATTTAATCTAAACTAACAAAAAATTATGAGTAAGAAGCCAGAGAAAATGGAGTAAAGGAACGAAACTGCAAACGATAGAGTAGAAATAACTGATTCCGAGAAAAATTACAGGATATAGATCCGCTAACATGTCATAAAAGTAGTAGTAATTAAGGCATTAGGCATTGATGAATTATAAACCAAATTAATGATTAAATTTGAATCCCTCTAACCAATTTAAGGATAAAGATATAATTAATGGATCCAAGGATAATTCAATGAGTTAAGTAATAAAATGATACTACCGATAACAAATAAAAGGCGACAAAGATAATCATATTACACGCACCTGACATGAACAAATAAATTAATACGAATGATCCACGCAAGGATAGTAGATTATTAACAATGAAATATTGCAATATAGTTCATAATTAAAAATAAAAAAGCTCAGCTTCCATGAGAGAATCCGTGATAATTCGAATGTGATAAATTTCCCATGAATAGTATTGAACCTTTAGATCCGAATAAAGCCTGAAAGACACCCTGAAATTGATGGAAGTAATAAAATCAGAAGTTCCGACCAAATTAGCAAACCATATAGTTCAATATCACAACCCAACGAAACATCAGAGTAGAGATTTAGACTCTTCATCAACCTCGGTATTCTCTTCGTCGAATAGCTGTCGTCGAATATCCCACCTAGCAGTTTTCTCCATGGCAAGCACGTACCGTTGAATATTTGTCAGAAACAGCAGTATTCCGGAGTAAATTGCAATAGAATGCATGTTTAATTCACCGACGTCGGATAAGAGCAACAATTCAGATAGAGAGCGCCCTAAAATTCCATTCATCGAGTTAACAATGAGATTAGTCACATACTAATCCATAGAATCAATGAAGAACAATCCGATCGTAATTATACTAAATAAACTACAGAAAGGTCATAGTCTGAGTTTACAGCAGAATAAACCAACTACAATCCGACGCGAATGACAGGTCAATGACGTTAATCACATAATAACAAAGACGATGAAGTGATCAGTGACAATGGACTTTCACCGCCAACATTGAATGAATAATAAATAATAGTCGAAATCAATAATAAATTTGCAAATAACTTATATAAATTATAATAACGTTCAACCGCGAGAAAGAATAAATTAAATGTCCGTTCACTCACTCCACCACACCCTCGCAATTAAACTTATGGATATAAAAGAAAATAGTAGAAACTCACATCTCATACCGCATAAACTTTGATGAATCATCAATCAACTAATACCGATCGTGGACGCGTTCGAACTCGAGACCCTTTACGAGATCGGATCTCGAGGAACGATGCTCGAATGCCTAGTGGAGAGAGACAATCAGGTAATTTCGCACGCTACATTTCACATTTCATTTTTTAATTAAAATTCACCCATACCGATACTCTATTGAAGTAGAATAAATCACTAACATCCATAATTTGCATGCACAGGCACGTCGAAAAAATGATTTGTAATTAAATCTTTTATACGTTTAGATCGCAGAGACCCATATGGCAGTTGGCACGACAATTCCCGAGTGACTCTCCAGATTCCGAGCGCTTCCGCCGCTCGATACCGCCAAGTGCTGTGGGATAACGGATACCTGTTATCCACCTATGGAGACTCCAGTTGGCCGAGAAGATCAGAATACCAAGCCGAGGAGATCGAACTACCAAGTATCGCGATCAAATGTGAGCCGGGCCACAACCCAGCGCGAGAAGCCCGCCAGCGAGCCGAATTCACAGCCATGAAGATGAAGGAGTTAGAAAGAAAATACCACCGGAAAACTGTGTTAGCCAGACAACGACTAGCTCAAGTGAACAGGGACATAGCAAGTGGAGCTATCCCGAGCACCGATGGATTCCCGCCAGAATATGGAGTGTCCTTCGAGTTAGACGACCCGAAGCTGATGCAGATGACAGCACCGACAAAATTGGTGTTACCGGAAAAACTCATTCAGTCAACACTTCGAAATCGACTCGGATCCCGTCAAACGGGCGATAACAATAAATGTTTATGTTTCACGGGTTGTTCAATTTTTAGTTTTATAAATCAACTACTTCGATACTAGTATAACTAAAGAATATAAATTTTCTGCCCCTTTGCAATAAATTTCTGAATGTTTTATAGACAATAAATGATAAAAAGGTAGAACGTTTTTGTTATTAAACTTTGGCCAACCAGAGAGTTAACCCCAACCAACTGAGACGCATGAGACGCAGCCGCTAATACATCGTAAAAATAATTAAGAGAGAGGATCGACAGGATTAAATTAACCTTGTAGACGATTAATCATTTAAATATTGTAATTTTAGAAATGGAGGCCACGAAAATAATACATCAAGAGTTAAAAGAACTTCGACGAGAAAATCAGCAGCTACACCGACAACTCCTACAACAGAGTCGAGAGATGCAACAGTTGAAAGCCACTTGGGCCGAACCAGCAAAGATGAAAGCGTTGTACCAGTGCCTGGAAAATCAATAAAAACATTGATACTCAAAATAATAAAAAAGGCAAGATCAATTAAAATTTTAAAATAAATATTTATCGGGGGAAACGAGTATGGACGGATGCCAAATGAAGAAACAAATCCAAATATAATAAAATTAAATCGATTATGGTCCCCCGAAACCCGAGCTAATTGGAAGTCCGAGCCAGCAGAAAACCCGAACAGTGTAAAAAATCCGGAACGTCATCAAAGTTTCAAATTACGGAAAACGAAATTGGTTGACGAAAGAAACCCGGGATAAAAGGGGACCCCCCCACCAAAATAATTATTGTAAATATATGGAAACCCCGGTGACCCAGAAATAACTAATTTGGTTTTGGACAGAGAGATGTCAAAAATGCCAAAACCAATTTAGTTTGCGGGTGACTTGATTTGTGAGATGAGTATAAAAGGAAAACGCAGATCAACAAAATTGCCAGTTGGTCGAAGAGAATATTTCAGAGAGCGGAGTAAAGGAAGTAATAAGCTTAAAGATAAATCGATTAGCCAAACAAATTAAATTCTTGATCACCAGACAAGGATATCTCCTTCGGAAGACGTATTCCTACGCATCGAAATATTGTGAAATCGTGCAGAGTGATTGTGTAAAGTATTGTGAATTGAATCGATATTTGTGAAAGTTGTGAATAAAGTTGTGATTTATAAATTAGAAATAAATCTTATTGTGATGGGGTAATTGAATTGATTAAAAAGGGACACCAAGGAGTCAAACCTAAGCACTGACTTTCTATAAAAACCCAACAATATTTTACATAGAAATAAGTGTTAGCTCGTAGATATGGGGATACATGATTACCAATCGTGGACCTATTAGAAACAAAACATTATTTTAAAAATTTAATTAAGACTCACAAATGAAAAAAAAATAAACCCATGCAAGCACTTACTTCACAATAGAAATAAACATAAACCCGAAATACATAAGTAGTTGCTGACTAAGCCCTACATAGACGAAAATTGGTATATAAACAATCCCTCAATTCATACAAATTATATTAACAAAAATGAAAGTCAGGAATGAGTAGTAGGATGTGGGCCCGTCAGATACAACCCCCTTTGGATTACGTAATTATTACGTAACATTTGACCTTTGCCCACTAGTTGCTACCTAGTAATTGACCTTTGGTCAGTGACCTCATGATTACGTCGCTTGATCACTGGTCAATCGCACATTTGTTATGTCACTGGTCACACTTAGTATGTCACTGGTCAGTCACTATTATTATGTCACTGGTCAGTACATACTTATTATGCCACTGGTCACTACTCGGATACTAGTTACCTAACTGTTATTATGTCACGTAGTTGTGGACCAACACACCTACCTTCTAGAACCTTCCACACACCTACCTTCTAGATACTTTTACACACCTACCTTCTAGAACCTTTGGTTCTTAAACATTTCACACACACACACACCAACTAACGATCCGCGCAGATCCGCACAGATCCGCACCCATCCGCACCCATCCGTACCCATCCGTACCAATCCATACCAATCCGCACCCATCAGCGCCCAACACGCCTACAACTACGTCTACGACTAAGTCGTAGACTTAGCAAAATCACTCACTAGTACTATTGGTATTATTATACTGTTTACTTCATATAAACGTAAGAGTTTCGTTTACCTCATAGATTCATGTTACTTGCATGTGATATAATAAAAAATTATATTTACATTATATTTTCAATTGTTAATTATATTATTACATAAAAAATTATAAAATAATCATTAAACATTTTGATATTCGATTAGATATTTTTTATCGTTAAATTGGCTTCAATATGGAAATTGTGTTTAATTAGACTAAAACTTGTAATAATGTATTGAATAATACCTAGTATATTAATTTATCATATATGTCCATTTAGTATAATATAGAGCCTGTTAAATACTTTAGTTTAAATTTAGGATTTTTGATATAGTTTTTATGAATTTTATATCTAATCGAAGTTCAATTGATATTACTAAAGAATTTATTGAGAATTTGACGTAAACTTTTAAGAGAACTGCATCAATTTTAGAGAGAGTATTCCAACATATGAATATTTCAGAGTTTTAGATATAATTGAAAGGTTAGATTTATCACTATGGATTGGGATTTTGATCAATTCTAGTATGCTTTACAAGTTTGAATATCGAGTTTAGATGTAGTAAGTTACTAAGGGAAATATTGAGTGAGAAATTTAATCGATTTATTATGATGTAATAATAATTTGTATATCATTTTATACAGTGTTAAAAGAAATTAATCAAAGGTAAATATTGAGTAGAAATAATCATTCAATGTTAGATTTTACATGAAAATTATCAGTAATATATCAATTTTAAGGGATAAATTATGGCTAAATATTGAGTATGTGTAGATAAATATATGGTTTTAATGATCAGTAATATATCAATTTTAAAGTGTGATATTTTGGCTAAATATTGAGTTTGAACAGATAAATATAGGGTTATACGTGAAATTATCAGTAATATATCAATTTTAAGGAGGAAATTATGGTTAAATATCAAGTATGTACAGATAAATATCGGGTTTTTAATGAAAATGATCAGTAATATATCGATTTAAAGTAGATATTTTCGCTAAACATTGAGTATGTGCAGAGAAATGTAGAGTTTTACATGAAACGCTCAGTAATATATCAATTTTATACGGATAAAAAATAATTGTTTAAACACAGTTTGAAACGAAAAACCACCATAAAATCTGAAATACTTGAAAAAATATTTATTAAAGATGATTTACAAATTGGACTAGGGTTAAGCGACATTATTGTTGAACCAGAAATTGAATATGATTTACTACGCTCACATCGAATTATAAAAGTGAACATCGGAAGATATAATGTTAACGAAATAGTTCTTCTCTTTTGGGAAAATTAAAAATTACATTAAATGAAATGAAACATTCAAAAGTTCAATTTGGAGTCCAAGTAGAATTTGAAAAAGATGAGGAACTCAAAGTAGATAGTATATCAAATCACGCTGCTTCAGTGACTACAACTTTTCTTGATATTGGTACAAAGAAAATAAATGAAAAGATTGTTGAATGAACAGAAGTAGTTTGAAAATAAACCGAATATTAGAAGTAAATTTCAAGGTAACCAAAGTTTCTAATATATCTAGGTTATCTGGACATAGTTATATTCCAACACCTAAAGCTCTAATATGTAAAAAGGTAATAGTTAACGTACAAAATACCAATAATTTATGTTTCATATAGTGTTTTGGCTGTATTGAAATCTGATAAAATCAAGATAGACCAAGAAAATATTTACCGTATATGAATGACTTGATATACGATCCTAACGATATGTCAATGAAACTGTGTGATATCCCAACTTTTGTGAAGAAAAATCCTGGTTTAGCAATTAATGTAATGATTTAACGAAAATTTTGAGGATTGAGAAGAACTTATAACGAAGCATCCATATTTAAATATAATTCACCGAACAAAAGTAACTGGATTGGATCCAATTTATTTATTATTGATAAAGGAGGGTGAAAAATATCATTATACAGCAGTAACTAATTTACAATCCTTGATGAATTGTCATAAAAATAATGATTGTAATGTTCGAATTTGTTGCAAATGGTGTGAAAATTGTTTAAATGGATTTCGTAAGCCAAAATCCTTTGAAAAACATCAAGAGTTATGTAAGAAAAATCAGTTGGGTACTACGCATTATATATGATAAATATTTGGAGTTCAAAAACGATAACACCTCATTTCATTATCTATGCAGATTTTGAATCTATTTTACCAAAAGATAACATTTTTTTTTCAAAAACATTTGCCAATTTCTGATGAACTCTTATTAATCAACAACTTCACTGATATGACAAGTTACCATCATTTCATTGGTCAAAACTACGTTTATGAATTTTTGAAGAATATTCATTTGATAATTGTGAATATTGTTATTTGTGTAATAAGAACATAGTAGATAAGGTTAGACCATTTTACTGGAAAATATATTGGTCCAGCATGTAAAAGTTGTAATGTTAATAGGAGCATCAAAGAATTATTACTTGTAGTGTTTTACAATGAATATAATTAGATTCGGATATGTGTATTCTATAATTTGATTTTCAAATTATTATTTTCATTAAAATTTTAATTATTTTAATTGATAAATTTATTAGTATTTTCAACAACCGGTTTTAGTTAAATAATAATAAGTTTATTGAAAAATAGTTTGTATGTTTTCAAATTATTTTCAAGAAAACTGTAATAATTTTAATATATTTATTAGTATTTTGAGTTTAGCGATTAAATTTATCGAAAAATAATGTCGTTATAAATACCAATTGTAACAGCCAATCAAAATCAAGTATTTTGTTTCTACTTTTTCAAATTATTTTCAACAAAACTGTAATAATTTTAATAAATTTATTAGTATTTTGAGTTTAGCGATTAAATTTATCGAAAAATAATGTCGTTATAAATACCAATTGTAACAGCCAATCAAAATCAAGTATTTTGTTTCTACTTTTTCAAATTATTTTCAACAAAACTGTAATAATTTTAATAAATTTATTAGTATTTTGAGTTTAGCGATTAAATTTATCGCAAAATAATGTCGTTGTCAATAGCAATAGTAACAGCCAATCAAAATAAAGTATTTGGTTTGTACTTTTTCAAAATTAATTTAAAGAAAAGCTATTGAAATATTATTTTTATGTGGTTTCAAGAATAACTTTCTATTAAAAAATAAGTTCAGTCAATAATATTTGCCTTTTGGATTTTATTTGTGTACAGCAAATCGTTGCTTGAGTCATATTTTATTGACCCAATATTTGCAAATAGAAATCTGTTTAAAAATAAACAAGCTACTCTTAAGATTAACATTGCTTTAAATAAGATTTTCAAACTTCAAGTGGCTTCATCTTGTCACCCTTTCCAAAATCTTATATATCAAGAGAACAGTTTTGATTGCGGTCCTTTTATTTGTGCTTATGCAATTCTTATAAGTCAAGGTTTGGACACTTTTCCTAACAATTTTATTGATGGGATAAGACGAGAGGTGCATGATTTTCAAATTTTTGGCACAAACAAAGTATCCCAAGTTATCGGTGGGGGCCTTCCTAAAAATAATTTGATGTGAATCAATTTTAAAAAAGCAATTGCGCTTACTCTTGAAAAACAAAAACGAAACATCAATAACAGTATTAATATTAAACCAAAATTTCAAAAGTCATGTGTCTCATTCCTCTTAAGTAAATGGTTTAAAAGCAATACTAATATAGTTGTTCTTTCCCCGGATCTAACTATCAATTTAATAGCCCAAAATAATAATTATATCATTGAGAACGTCAACTTTCGGCAGTTCAAAGACGTTCAACATGTCATTAGCATAATTCCCAATGAAAATTATTGGTGTTTACTTCTCTATTCGACCCGTCGTATGACTTGTAATATTTTCGATTTTCGAAAGACTGATATTTCTGATAGACTAACCGAAATAGGAGGAAACTTTACGGATTATTTAAATAGTTTTTTCTTGAGTATGAAAATAAATCATGGTATTCTCCACCGCTGCTTCATTTCAGATGATCCAACTTTTCATGCCACTGCTTTCATTGTGTTTTTGGAAAAATTGATTTTAGATCGGGATTTTCAACATGATAAAATATATAAGCTACTTGATGATATGAACACTAAAGAGTGTGTTAAAAATTTCATTAAATTTAAATCTAATAAATGGAAAGATTACCGACAGCATTTTAATAAAATATTTTAATAATTTAAGTTTATCAACAGACTTCGTTCTTTTGGGTTTCACAATGTGTACTGCTATTCTTCACGATTGTACTCATTATTTGAATGAACATTTGAATCATAAGTGCCTCCAAAACGCGAAAGTTGTATTTGCCATTTTTGCTCCACCAAAGTCTCGGGAAACACTAATGGTAATTGATTATAACACTGACGAGCATTACTTTCTGGATCCAACAACACTTGATGTCAGCCTAAACTATACATTTATTTGTAAAGTATTAGTTACTAAAATAAATGAAATAAGAAACTCACGTGGTTGTGCCATTAGAGCAGGCAAATGTCCACATGATGTTCGTGGTTCAGGTTTGCTCAGTAAAATTCCAATAATGACTTTCATCAACAACTATGCGCATGATATGTCCCTTGAAAACATTAATTTGAGAGAAATAGCAAGAATTATCAACTCTGTTCTTCCAATTGTTTCTGAGATCAATAACAAAGATAAAGAGAAAATTTTAACAAAAGCAAAAGAAACAATTAAATTTGACTTACAACAGCGTAAAAATAAAGTATTTGAATTAATTATTAGTCCTGAAAATGCTGATGTTAACCAAATAGTTGAAAGCATTATTCGACAAATTCCTCACTTAAATAATTTCACTGAAATTAAATCCCATGAACCATACCTAGGAAGTAAACAAAACTCAAATATAATAAGTAAATATAAAAGTAGATCAGAATTTTTAATTAATATGAAATTAACTTTTTATAAAATTATTAATGACTTACCAGTCACTGTCAGGCCTGAAATTCAGGATATTCTGAAACAATTTAGCCACGAGAACCCAGTATCGAATTCATGGAATAAAATTCTTAAAGATTGTCGAATCACGACAAATGTTCTCAATCTTGTAGATATTTTACCGTTTGAAGTTATTTACGAATTAAAGAGAGCTGATAACACTTCACCGGGTATTGATGGTATTCAATACAAAGATCTTGCTCTTCTTCACCCTGAAGGTATTTTGTTAAGTTTCCTGTTTAATAAAATCATCAGTAGTAAAATCATTCCGACTAGCTGGAAAACTTTCAAGACTATACTAATTCCGAAACCTGATAAGACAGATCATTATGATAAAGTTTCATCTTGGCGACCAATAGCTCTGCTGTCTGTTATTTATAAAGTCTTTGCGTCTATTTTAACTACACGCCTAACATCATGGGTGATTTGTAACGATATTTTGCATATTGGGCAAAAAGGTGGCTCTGTCCATGAAGGTTGTGTCGAGCACAATTCAATACTTTCTTCTGCACTTGAGCATTCGAAATATAGCAAGAATTCCCCATTAGCTATTGCTTGGTTAGATATTAAGGACGCATTTGGAAGTGTTCCTCATGACTACTTGCGGAGTGTTCTGAAAAATATTGGCGTTAGCGAAGAATTTATTACTATTGTCAAATTACTTTACACCAACACTCAATCTTTCTACAGCTGTGGCCCAATTGTAACACCTAATCTTTCAATCAAAAAAGGAGTTAAACAAGGATGTCCTCTTTCAATGATTCTTTTCTCGATTGCCATTAATCCTGTTCTTGAAGCAATAAGTAGATCATGTATTGAACCATTTATGATTGGTGATTCGCCCGTTCAAGTTCTAGCTTATGCAGATGACATTGCACTTGTTGCAAACAATGTCGAGAACCTTCAAAAAATTGTTGATGTTGCTGTTGAAGCTGCTACAGAAATAGGATTTGAATACCGACCGGAGAAGTGTGGCTACATGCAGCTTCCCAGAGTTAACATCAATGGTGAGATCTTGATAAATGAAAAGGAGATCAAAAAGTTGTTGTCAAAAGAATTTTATCAATATCTTGGTGTTCCAGTAGGCGAGGACAATGATCAAAGTCCCTATGCAATTCTTGATAAAGTTGTTAGTGACACAAAAAAAATTGCAGATTCCGGTTTATTTGGTTGGCAAAAACTCAAGGCCTACAAGATTTTTATTCATTCTCGACTAATATTTGCATTCCGAACACGTGAAATTAAAACTATGGCTTTATCAGCTTTTCAAGGAAATACTAATTCCTGTGGCAATAACTCAAGTAAATTGCGTGGCCATCTGAGAAGAATTTTGAACTTGCCGCACAATTCTGAGACAGTTTATTTATACAACTCAACTGAAAATGGTGGAGCTTCGTGTGTCGATTTGCTTGATGAATATCATACTCAAACAATTGTGCACTTTTTCCGACTCTTTACTTCCAATTGCGATTACTCGAGAAAAGTTAATATTGACTCTCTAAAGTTTGTAACGGGTCCTCGTCTTGGAATCAAAGAGCCTACATTACAACAAAGTTTTGATTGGATTAATGGTGCTGAAACTAAATTGAATCATGGTGGAAGGAAAACGAGATTTCAACGTGCACGTACTTCAATAATTTACTTTAAAAGAGAACACTCAATTTCCGTATCTTTTCATATTGTTAAAGAGCAATTTTTTTTATATCTGATAACAAAGAGTCATGGAACTTTCATACTTACGACTAAGTTCCGAAAAGCAATTTCTAAGATATTTCACTCTGCATTGTTCGACTCATATATGCAAAAGTGGCAACTGAGTAATAAAAGCGACATGATTGCAGCGGCTATAAAATTATCTCCTCAAATAAATAAAGCAATTTCTAAAAGTAAACTTGGCGAATTTGCATGGAACTTTATACATCGAGCGCGAACTAATACACTTAACATCAATGCAAAGCCTAATAGAAAAGGGGATTCTAGACTTTGTAGACGTTGTGAGAAAGAGGATGAAACTATGTCTCATGCCTTACAGTCATGTAAGATTCACCAAATACTGACATTAGAGAGACACAATGACTGTCTAAAGATAATAACGAATAATCTAAAAAATCCTAATTTTATTGTCGTGTTTGATCATTCTTGTTCTCTTGTCCTGAATTCTAAACAACGCGTCGATCTTATAATAACTGATACTGAAAGAAAAAGGATATTCATGATTGATATTAAGTGTCCAATGGATTCTGTTTCACATTTTGAGTTGACTGATAAGGCAAATATTGAGAAATATAGCTTGCTTCAGAGTGAATTACAGGTAGCCAAACCTGATTATCAGGTAGAGCTTTACACTTGTATTATTGGGGCATTAGGGTCGATTCCTCCATCAACTTATGATCTAATTTGTAAACTTGGCATTGAACCCTTTCAAACAGAAGGTCGGATAAAAGAATGTGCAATGAGCAATATCCTGCACTCAGCTAAAATATGGTATTACTATGTGCACGGAATTCTACCAGACTTCTGCAATTAAATTAAAATAATGGATATTTAAACTAACTTAAACTTTTTCATTGAGATCAGGATTATTTTTTTTGTTTGAAATTATTCAGACTACATTCGTAATTTATCTTTAAATTCAATATTATTAACCTGACTTTTGCCTTTGTAAAAGTCGTAATTGAATTTAGAAAACTTAGAAAATCAAATCAGAGCTTAGTTCGTAGTATTTATTACTGCATAATTTATATTTGCAATGCCGGATGACGACGCCGATGAATCCTCATATCAGATCAAGCAAAAGAAAATTCAGAAGACGCCAATTGCAGAAGAGACTGATTGATCAAATACTTGATAACTTACATTTGAATTCATCCTTCTCTACTACGATTGCAGTATGAATTGCATGCTTCATGTTGAGCATATTCTTTTCACACTGAAACAAACTTGTTATATTTAATAAAATTTTGAATAGTACTAGTGAGTGATTTTGCTAAGTCTACGATCTGTGCGGATCGTTGGTTGGTATGTGTGTGTGTGAAATGTTTAAGAACCAAAGGTTCTAGAAGGTAGGTGTGTGGAAGTATCTAGAAGGTAGGTGTGTGGAAATAACTAGAAGGTAGGTGTCTGGAAGGTTCTAGAAGCTATGTGTGTGGAAGGTTCTATAAGGTATGTGTGTTGGTCCACAACTACGTGACATAATAACAGTTAGGTAACTAGTATCCGAGTAGTGACCAGTGACATAATAAGTATGTACTGACCAGTGACATAATAATAGTGACTGACCAGTGACATAATAAGTGTGACCAGTGACATAATAAGTGTGCGATTGACCAGTGGTCAAGTGACGTAATCATGAGGCCACTGAGCAAAGGTCGATTACTAGGTAGCAACTACTGGACAAAGGTCAATCTCCAGGTAGCACAAACGCGTGCAGAGGTCAAATGTTACGTAACAATTACATAACCCATGGGGTTGTATCTGACGGGCTCACATCCTACTACTGGAATGATAACCTCCAACAGAAACTGAACAACAGCCCTATCATATCCGCGGACGACAGGCGAAGAGAGGACCAGGATGACGAAGCACTGAGCAAGTGTAGACCAATAGATCTGGGAGTTGAATGTAAGGAAAGTCCTTATGATATATATATATGTATATATATATATATATATAACATTTTTACTACTTCACCAGTCCAAATGTTTGGCTTCCAAAATACCCAGACCTTAACCCTAAGGATTATTTTGTATGGAGCGCAGTGGAAAAAGACACAAGTTGCTCTATCAGTAATACAAAAGCCCAGTTAATGGATAAAATTAAGAGTGATTTTGAGGCCCTTCCCAGGGAGACTGTAGCATTAGCTTGTTCCAGGTTCCGAATCAGGATTGAAGCTGTAATTGATGCTAATGGTGGTTATTTTGATTGAAACTTGTTGATGATATTATAATTTCTATGCTGTTATTTTTTTCAATTCATTAAATTTAGTGGTTACAAAGAAGATTTCCTTTTTACTTACGAAATTTTCATATTTATCCCGAACACCCTGTGTATTGTTGTTTGTTTGTATGTTTGTTTTTTTATAATTTGACGATAAATGGTCGACGAGAGAGCATTGATATTATTGACATGGACGAAACTAATGAAGGCTTAAATTTCGAATATTTCGCTACGACCTAATGGATGTCAGAACAATCATGGCAGAACTAGTCCATGAAAACGATATAATTCCCCGTAAAATCCGCTGCTTGGTATCACAAAGCACTGTTGGATACTGATTACATGGTAGAATAACTTTAGTGGCCGATCCAAAAACCGGCCTTGGACCCAGACCTAAAACTACAAAGTCTGGCCATCGAGAAAGAAACAGTTTGCAATCCACCGAGGAAGGTCCAAAAACACGCAGAGTACACATGACATTAGGCAGAAGAAGATGAATCGAAAAGTCCACTAGACGGTGACGTTAGCCAGGCGAAAGCTATCACGAGTAAGAACTGATATAGCCAGCTGAAGAATCCTCAGTACAGACGCTTTCCATCTGGCCTACGAGATCTCACACGAATTAGAGAGTACGGCTTTGGAATCTTTACTCACGCCGACATGTGTGGCGATAAGGGATAATCGGAAACATCGACCCATACTCGGCCTACTCGGATGCACGGAGCGGCACTATGAGCATGAATATTCTCGTAGACAACACAAGTAAAGATGCCGGAACGACCAATAAACGATCAATTGGAAGAATAAATGCCATTGTAATAATGTAACCCATATTCATGGACTTGAGCTAGTGTAATGAAAAAAAAAGTCGATTATATGTTCACATCTTTTATTCCTTTTTAAATAGGTACTTACTTAGTTGAGGCAAGATACGAGTTTGATAGTACAAATGTGAAGTTTTATTTTATTATGGTTATTATGTTCAATACCCGCACAAACGAAAACGAGGAAGGTTTGATTTTATAACTGTAGGATTTATCCATTTTAATCGGTTTTCAAATTATGACAAAATGGATTAAAATAAACGATACATAATTCATGTTTTACGTTTTCGTGCTCGAAATGGTCAGATTTCTAAAACAGAAGTGACCGCGCTGCGACTAGATAATGAACGTCTACATCCCCAGGTCATGAAAATGAAACAAGAGCTAGAGCGAGTCCATTCCACTTGGTTCGAACTGGGACGGATAAAGAAAATATGCCAACAACTGACAGAAACTAAGGTCAAGCTCATCCGACACAGGTATGGTCGCTCAAAACGGCTCTAACGATGAGTCTGGAATACAATGTTGTGACTTACCCACTGGAATTTGGCCCTGATCAGGTTGCATACAAAGAATTCCACCGGCCATGTAGGTGAACACAACCCACAAAAGATTTAAGCTAGTGAATTCATAGCGAACTTTAAATCGCCGCATTCGAAGAGAAAATAACAAGTCCAAAATTTGATCAAAAATTAATTTTTAGAAAAATTGTATTTGTTTTCATGATTGTTTTCTACCTAATAAGAAACTCGAGGCGAATAATCAATGTTGCTATAGTTAGTACGTAATTAGAATAATTAGTGGATAGAATGATGTCATAAATCACAATGAGGAAGGTCACTAGGGACAAATAAGGTGTCGAACACATGCCTTCTATCGTCAACTTTCTGAATCCAGAATGGAAACTTGCTTTTGACGGACTCACAACCCATTGTTACAGCACCAACGTTGCCTAGCTACGGGTAACCAGTGGACAGGGCTGAAAAAATAGTATGTCTGCGTTACCCAAGGTCAATGAGCTGTAACCTATCAGTTCAATTTCCAAACTTGCTCGAAAACTCAAAATAGTTCTCGGAATATTATTAAATTTTTTTGTGTAAATAAAGCTTTAAATTGTAATATGTAGTGTTGTTATTCATCTGGACATTTCTATATTTTGAAGTTTTCATCCATTATTTACTGTATTGTATTTGTAATAAAAAATTTTTTCTTCGAATTTCTTTTATAATATAAGTTGTTAATCCCTCGAACAAATTGCATCGTCACACGAATAAGTACGTTTCTATAATATAACGTAATTAATATTTTTCATTTTATTATAGTAGTTGCTATCAGTTGAAAAATGTGTAATATCGATTTTGGCTGTGACACATTTATTATATGTTGGTTTTTTGATTAAAGTGCAATAAAATTGTCCATTTAGGTTAAATTTAATGCCCCTTTTGAAAATGACCAACCAATAACAGTGTGCAATGTTTTATTCAATCATTTCACACACGCTTCAAAGAGAGCCACCAATCAAATGCCGAATACGCAAATGGCTATCTTACTAATTCATATGCTTACGATTGTAATTTTATAATCAAATATTCAATAATTCACTTCATGGCACATTATTATTATTATTACAATAATCAATAACAGAAAATGTGTTATTTTTAGTAATTATGTCACAATCAAACGCTCACTGAATTATCGCACAAAAATCAAGAAGTCAATAACTAATTTTATTATTTCAAAAGCTCATTCATCAACAAACAAAGATATGAGAAAGTAATAAACAGAAAACGGTGATAAATCTGTATATCATGGCAATGAAAGTATATTTATAAGTCAAATACAAATTATCAATCACATATTTAACAAAAAAAACAACTCAAGTAATATCAGTCTAATCCGGTGCCGACTGGAGAATAGGATTCAGCATCTTGACAATAGATTTTAGTTGATGTTTCATATTCATCACTGTAACAATAAGATCTTTTCAAAGATCGGAAATTATTATCTTTGATTTTCATTGGAACATATTTAGAACCGTGTGAAGGAGGAACGCATTCGTATTCTTCAGGTTCCTCGTCAAAGACTGCACCGGTCTCATTGTAGTCATCGAAATAGCACAAATGAGAGTTGTCATAGAAATCAGAATTGGAATGTTTCTGATAGTCATCATCAGTGTAGAATTCATTGGAATTCAATTGATCAGCAAAATCTTCTTCTTGATTTATATAATTGACTTTCGATTTATATTTTCCTCGTTTTCCGTTTGTTTGTTTTATTTTCGCATAATTTCCATTCGGACCTGCGCATAACAAAAGCTGGTTTATATAGAAATGACCAAGGAAAAATTTTTATTTTAAAAGTGAAATAATGCTCATGAAAATAATCCTTCCTTATTATTATTAGAATTGGCAAAACAAATGAAATAGTCAAAGGACAGACAAAACTCCGATGCTTTCTTCATTCATAACCGGATATGAGCCAGTTTCAATATCACTCGTGTGTTCGGCACACATTTCTATTTCGTTCGTGCAAACTTTTTCCAAAAACTGTTATAATATTTTCAATGTAATACAATTATGTGTAATTTGAATTCATTTCAACTGGCTACAGCAAGAATTAGTACAAAAACATCAATTCCAGAAGTCTATGTACGTTTTTAGGAATAAGTGAATTGAAAAATAGTATTTAACCACTTAAACAATGCGCTGTGCATTTCAAGGCACGAGACATATATTTTATACTGCATACGGCCATGGTGTAATTGGAATAAATTTTTCTCTATCAATCGAATATATCTGGATAGGCCATTTATATTTCATTCATTTTCATTAAGACTATAGATCGCATTTTGTTATATATTGGAAAAAAATTGATCTATAGTCCTAATGAAAGTAAATTAAATGTTAAAAAACACAAAAACGGATAAAAAATAAAGATTTTTTGACAGGTCATTAATAAGTAAGGTTAATTTTTACAAAAAAAAATTAATTTAAAAAAATACATTTTATATGAAATGGTTGATAATTTTAAAAAATTGTCTAAAAATACGTGAAATTAAAACAGTGCAGAATTGAAAAAATTGGGGAAAAATTTAAATTTTTCAAAAACATTTTGCATCTTTTGATGATATAGAAATTATAATTTCTTAAATTTATTTGAATATTGAAAATTGATTGGATAAGTTTGTATTTAAATTGATATCTAATAAATTTCTATCAATTGAATATTTTATATTTCATCCATTTTCGTTAAAGATCACATTTTGTTAAATATTGGAAACATTTGATCTTTGGTCCTAATGAAAGTAAATTTAATGTTAAAACACAGAAAAAGATAAAAAAATAAAGATTTTTTGACAGGTCATAAAGGAGTGAGGTTAATTGAACAAAAAAACCTTTTAAATGAAATGGTTGATAATTTTAAAAAATACGTGAAATTATAACACAATGCAGAATTGAAAAAATTTAATCTTTCAAAAACATCTTTTGCAGAATTATCCACAGCATTTTTTGATGATATTGAAATTATAATTTCTTAAATTTATTTGAATATTGAAAATTAATTAGATAAATGTGTATTGAATAAATGAAATTGATTTGGAATAAATTTTATGGCTTAAGAAATATTGAATCAAAAAGAATTAAAAATAAAAATTTATGGAAAATAGTTCAAATATAAAACCAGATAATTAGATTAAATTTTTAAAAAAACATTATACAGTCAAATTGCACAGCTCACAATATAATAAAACCCCGTTTACCTGGCATTTGGTAACCGGAATTTTAAGTTTTAGAAATTTTTTCACACGAAAAATTATTTTTTTAATTTGAGGTTTCACAGAAAATATATTTAGTTTTAACTTTTTTTCTATTTGAATTTAATGTGCAGTTTGTTATAATTACAATATTAGCAGTATCCTGCTCAAGAATTTATGCAGATTTATGTCATGCAAGACTATTTTCTTGTAACTAAGAATATGACCAAGGCATATATTCTTTTGGTATGTTATTAAATTTTAATTTATGAATTAGTTAAAAATTTAGTGTATTCTTATAATTTTTATTACTAACTTCTGTACTCGTACGATATGTATTTATTATTTGTAATCAATTTAACTTGAAATACATAAAAATTGTTTTCTGGTATATAATCTGAAAATAAATGAGAACCCTAACTAAATACATGAAGAATAACATTAAATCATGAAAAAGTCGTTAAATTTCTAGTTTTGAATTACATAGACTTAATAATAATAATAATAAATATATCAATTTATCTGATTCATTTAATTATCTAATTGATTTAAAATAATTAAAAATTATTTATTGACAAGCATCCGGTTTTTACCTATTTATATAATAATTCAATTACTCGGAATGTCCTCATTCTCAAACATTCCCGATAATGGAGCTTTTACTTTTCGAGAAATTTATAATGATTTCTGGCCTGTGATATGAAATGTCATAAACTTATTATTTATGTCTTATCAATTTATCGTGCTTACAGTGATCTTATACTTATTATTGTTAACGGCCTCAATTCTTTTACTGACTTTTTTTATTCCTTTGATTTATTAAAATTGCTCATTTTATGATGCAAAAAATGTGTAGCGAGTGTTATTTAATGATATATAATAAAAACTGATAGTCAAATATTATTGAATTTGCGCTTGAAAATTATAAAAAATTTAAGCGAATGTAGACGCTGCTAAAATTAGAGAATAAAACCAAATTGGAAACTTTCATCCTTTTAATTGTTAGAGCTGGGTTGCAAGTTGATTAGAAAGTGAGACGTGTTAATGCTACTTATCTTGCTTAAAAATAAACTCTAATATAATGGAAATTTTTAATTCTATTAAGCATCATTTGTCAATTATAATTTATTAAAAAAAATTTCTGTAACTCTTTGCACTTTTGATTGATGGAAACGAGATGCGAACTCTAGAGATTATGTTGCTTTTATTAAAATTAAATGACGGAATTGTAATTTATTATTACAAATTCTATTATAGCTAAAATGAGTCATTGCCGAGTGCAAGTATATATTTATTAAATTACTGATTTTACTGTGCCGTGTTAACGTGTGTATCTGTTGTGGCCGCACAATCTAACAATAACCGACAGTAAATAATATAGCTGTAATCATTTTCAGTAGTATTGAAACGTTATTTATAATCAGAAAATTCAAATGGACAAAACGAATTTACAAGAGAGTAAGCGCGAGTATCGATTGACGGTGAAAGAGAAAACATTCAAATATCAATCATAGAGAGTGCTAGATCAAAGATTCAAAGCCGACGACGATTCTAAACCACTAGACACGCATCTATTGAAATCTGACAGTAGGTTCTTTGAAGGTTTTGAAAATAAGTAAACGTAAAGATTACGATACTTTTAGATGCGGTAACATTTATTTATCTGGATAGAATGTTTTAATTATTTGATATATATATATATAATATTTTGCAAATACCAAATGGAAAAGTTATCATATGATAATAATAGATAGGTGGTATCAATACAGTCTGATATTACAAGAAACCTCTCATACCAGGATTTATTGTGAAAAGATGATCCTGAAAATGAATCTGTAAATTCACGAAATCAATACACATTTCCTCCAATATCTTTTTCATTTAATCCTTTTATAATTTTTGACATCATTAGCTGTGTTATAATTTATTTTAAAGGACATTTGATAATAATAATGATAATAATAATAATAATAATAATAATAATAATAATAATAATAATAAATAATGATAATAAATAATGATAATGATTTATATTTACATTTGTAGTTTAATGCAATTTTTTTTTCAATAATTTCACGTGCATATATACGAGTTGAGAACAATATTCATTATTAATTAACAACAAATTCGAATAACAACGATTTGAAAAGTAATACAAATGATCGGATCATGTTTGAACATTTGGTATAAAAAACGGGAACGTAACCGAAACAGATTGTTTTCTGTATTTCAGATTAATTTCCCCGTAAATTGAGTACCAGGCCAGTTTTGACTTTTTTGTTGATATTTTCAAATGCACAGGAAGCAAATTTGACTTAGAGAGGTATAAAATGCGGAACTGACAATTTTATTGCGCAAAATCGATTTATTGATAATTTATATGCTGCAATTTGGATTCTATGCGCTGATTAATTACTACCAGTCAAAAGTTGGATATTTATTTTCGCTCTGCATGGTTGACTTAAATTGAATACTCATAAAAACTCGAATATTCCACCAATGCTAGTGCTTGACACCGGCAAATGGTTAAATAGAGCGAAAATCACCATAAATCAAATACAGATTTGACATTTTGAAATAACTAGCCGGAATTGGATTGTCTCGTGAACTTCGGTTATTATAAAGCGTTCCGTGGAATAAATTTTTGGTTTAGGGCACTCACTAATGGAATTTATTCAAATACCGAGATTAAGCAAGACTCATAGATATAAATTATTCTGATGTTGTTTGGAGTACATTTCACGAAATGAAATCACTAAACAGTTGGTATAGATAAAACTAAATGCAAATTGATGATATATGGCTTCAAATGAAGTATTTTTTAGTTTAGTACATTTTTCATTTTGCATTATAGAAATTTAAAAGCTTCCAGTGTGTGCAAAGAAAATACCAAATCGAACACGCATACATCTAGTGCAAATACGAATTACGTAATAATATTCCACTTATCGAGTTGTAAACAAAATCAGTTTCGAAAAAATAACGAAAATATAGTAAAATTTTTGAAAATAAATCATGTTGTCATGACAGCCATGAACCAATCAAATTCTCCACACACACAGACACAAAATTGAAATCCCCCAAATTATTATCCTTAACGATGATCAATTTACTGCTGTATTGAATTAGAAAAAAATGTAATCAAAAATTCGCAATCACTTTTAAATTTAAATGTTTTTATCGATTTAGCGCTAAAAGAAATATATAATTCTGAATGTAAATTTAATATAATATATTAAACCAAACCGAATTGATAACTAAATTTTTTAATGATTTATTTGTTGATATTTTCCTGTTGAAATGAATTTGAAAAAACATTGAATAATAAAATAAAATGACAAATCATTAAATAATTTCATTTATTAATTAATTGAAATAGCAAAACAAATCAAATTTAAAATTATTTAAATAATTACCTTCTTCTTCCTCATCTTCTTCTGAATCATTACAATTGTCGTAGCATTCGTTTTCATAATACTCGTAATCGGACTCATCAACATCTTCGAATCTATGGTAGAAAAAGATTAAAGCAACTATAAACCAAATAAAAATTTACTCTAAAAATCCATCGAGATATTTTAAGCTTGGAATCATTTCAAAGACTTTTTTCCGATAGTTTTCGCTTTCTGATAACTCACAGTTAGATAAATCTAGAGTTTCAAGGTTCGGTAACTGAGATAAACATTTTATTTCATTCAGACTACGTAGCTTGTTGTTTGATAAATATAAGTGATTCAATTTTGGGCAACACTTAAGGTATTCAAGACCACATGAAATCCGATTGTCACTCAAATCAAGCTAAAAATACCAATAATAATATGGTAAAGTTTCAATTCCATTCAAACTTTTTCCAAACTAGGTAACGATGGAAAATTTTTTAATGACATCAGACCAACATTAACAAGAGACAAATGTCGTAATTTTTTGTACTCATTTGACAAGCCTTCAATGTCCGTTGCTTTGGAATTGTCCAATATAAGTTCGGTAATCTTAATAGATATTCAAAATTTTCATGAAAACAATTTAGAATACTTACCTCAATAGGATCTCTGTGCCTTAATTCCAATTTTATTCTTTCACTTAAGGCAATCATTGAAAATGAAAATTAATGGATACAGACGCAATAAAATATTTTAAATTATTGTGATGAAAGTTAATGTATTAAGAAATAATATATTAAAACAACAAATATTGTAAAATTTGTATTTTTAACAAAAAATTAATGAATCATTTTAAAATATAAGGAATATATTAAGTAATTTTAATGAAAAATTATTAAAATTATGCATTTCTTTTAAATATAACGTGCAATACTACAATTTATCACTTATTATCTAAACTAGTGTTGACAAAACTTTTATGTGTTAATCCTTAATTTTTTAGTGGAAATATTTGCGGTCAGGGGTCATGAACTGTATTTTGGAAACAACTGATATATCCAATAGATTGTTATAGTGTCTTTATTAGATGTTTCTATGATTATTATTGGATATGCTAGGTACTGATAGGCGAAAATATAGCTTGATTTAAACAAGAGCATTCAGTAGATCCATATACAATACAGAAAAGCGTTATTACTAAGTACCCGTCAGAAGCGTCATTGAGAATGTATTGTATTTAATGTTAGCTAAAGGTAAGACTGTCAAAACTACTAATTTCCTAACAGCTTTATGGGTCCATAGACAACGATAGAAGATTTTTAGACTTAATCATTCTAAGTTCCATTTCATGATACAGTTAAACGAATTAAAAACTAATTATTTCAAAGCAAATAAAATAACATCGGAACACAATTAATGCAATTATCAAAAAATGAATTTACCACCGAATAATCAGAACAGTTCATAATGTAAATATTTGAATGTTTTAAATGTAACTAAAATTAACTTTGGGATCTTCATTAGCTGACCTTATAAATGAGAAGTTTTTAATTTGCGGAATTGAGCCCGTTCGTAATTTTCCAGGCGAGTCTTGAAGGGTAAAAATCTTCTCATCATAGTGAATGCTAACTCATCGGTTGTTATTGGTTACTAAATTGTATTATAAAGAATTTTTTGTTTTTCACCTCTGATTTCTTTATAAGTGACATAATATTTTCTACAAAATTTGACTATGAACCAAGTGATCACTTGAAAAAGGTTGTAGTCAAATTTTGTAGAAAATATTATGGTACTAAATTGTAGCTCAGTTGTCTTTTTGATCGTGATGACATAGTTATCTTTGGCAGTGAACAGCTTTGTTTTCGTCTACATTAGTCGTAAACACAAATCCGCCTTGATATAACACTGATTTTCTGATTTGGCAATCTTGCAAGGTTTTTATTTTTTTATTTTTCCTTATAATACTTTCGGAGCCTTAGATAGTTCCAATTCTTCGTTTTGTTTGGGCCTTGGGAATATCAGTTTGTCGGGTAAGTTTTTAGCTGCCTCTAGAAGGATTCAAGTTCGTTCCATCTTGCGTCAGCGACGCACCATAGATTCAGCACGCTTTGATTTTTTAAGGCTTTGTCGTGATACTTCTTCACATCTCTTCGAAATTTTTAAAAGTTGGATTGTTCTGCATTCACTATAATATCAAAGTTATTTTTCTAGTTCAATTTGTTTAATTTAATGTTAGCATACGTTAACAATATATTTAAGGTTATCCAGCTATCTGAGGCAGATGAATTTACATTTAAAAACATTTATTTATAAAGTGCTGAATACCTGATGAGTAAGAAAAAAAAAATTCCAGAAAATATTACCATTGGATACCCATCATAAATAAAGTTGTTAATGTATTCCAATGAGTTGTTACCAGCGTTGAGGATACCTGAATAATAAAATAAATTAATCATTGAAATAAATAAAATAATTCAGGGGAAAAGGGTAAATTGAAGAGTATGTTGTTCTGAAAGAAATAATTTGATTATCATGACATTTGTCAAAGATGCTAAAAATGTATAAAAATTGCGAATTATCTTAAATGTCAACAAGTAACCACTTATAAAAGTCTAAAACACGAAGGGGAAATTTAGCTTAAGTGAAATCTGGTGTGATAAAACTGATCTAGTGAGTACAAAATAAAATATATTAAACATTTTGAGAAAACTGAAGTGTTAAGATAACACTACAGTGAAGATGAAGCAACCAAAGTCAAAGTAACCCGTCTAGTGATACGAATATATCGAGAAGTGTTCAATTAAATACACCATTTTATCATTTAGATCCAATGACATTCACTGTCAGAGATAATTACCAAACATATCCATAGGCTGCATACATTAATGTTTGTAATGCTTTTGGAGTTGATCCACAATTACCAATGATAGATTTTAAGAATTTTTATTAAATATTTTGTTTTGATGTTTCTGGTCAAGATGAGAAATTAGCAATTAATGGTGTGAATATTACAATATATATATAAAAACATAATGAATTTAAAGGGAGTTGGTATTGTGTTAGTTAAGCTGAGAAACAAGTTCAAATCCAATTTAAAAGTGGTAAGATGATTAATGTTTCCTAATAAGAAATGGAACAACAATTTGAAAAACTAGCAAATATTCTATCAACAAAGTATTTGACATATTTAAGATTCAATTCCTCCACCTCTAACTTCACAACATCATTTCCCATTCCTTTTGAATTAAATTTTTGAATATAATTATGAAATGTGATTGGTTTGGTTTTCCGTCTATAACATTATTTTTAATATAACATCTCAAAATAATGAATTTGGAGTTCGAGGACCTACTGGAGTTGTTATTTTAATAATTCTTCCTGGAGCATATGATCTTGATGTTTTATTTCCATTAATAACAAAATTAATTAAAAAGACATTCAAGATAGATAAAGATGAAATCCCAATTAAATTCAAAGTTGATTTACCTACAGCGAAAGTTTTTTTTTAAAATCAAAGAGGGATATTCTTTTTTATTCAAGTCTAAATTCAATGATTTTCTAGGATTTACAAAACAAGAATATTCCACAAGTTGTTCTGGTGAAAAGAATATAAATATCACGACCATTACATCTATAAATCTTCTTTGTGATTTAACTTAAGAACGTATCAAGATGGGAAACAAGATAATTGTGTTTATAGTTTACCTTATGGAACTGTTCCTCATGGGTATAGAATCATTCAGAAAGTTTCTTTACCTATTTATGTTCCTGTAATAAAAACTAAAACCATTTCAAAAATTAATTTCAGAATTATTGATCAGAATAATAATACTCTTGATTTTAATAATGAAACTATTTCATTCTGTTTGCATTTACGACAAGTTTAAAATTGGATGATTTTTTGAATAAATGGGGAAATGAAACAACTACGAATTTTTACGTACCAGATATTTTTAGAAATTATAACTTGAAACGTAAAGTAATTATGAGTGATGAAATCAAGAATTATTTACATAAAGATAATATTATTTTCAATTTACAAACTAAAAATGAATCAGGAAGTCATTGGATCTCATGCTCAAAGAAACATCACGTGTATTTTGATTCATATGGAATTATTCCCATTCGTGAAATGTCTCAATACTTTGGTGATGATCAATATGTGTATAATAACCAACAAGTCCAAAATCCGAAAACCTCAATGTGCGGACAATTATGTATTTATGTTCTTATAAATCTAGAAAATAAAATGAAATTTGAAGATATTATTAACTTAATAAATGGTTATTGTTAATATGGCTCTAGGAACATTAGCATTAAATCCTTCCCAAACTCTCAAAAAAGTTAAAGCTAATTTCTTGAATGAATCAGGAGATCGAATGCGTGGAGATATTGATACGAATGGACATAAGATCCTCAACGTCCAGAAATCAGAAGAAGTCATTAAATTAGAAACGAAAATCAAGAAATTAAAAAAGGAAATAGAAAAAACAAATAAATGCTACACATTAATTCAGAAGAATATGAATGATGTAATAAATAATTATTTGAATGATGTTAATAAACAAATAAAAAACGTTAGTGATAAATTTAAATAACTAATGAATAATGGAGATATTTAAAAAGATGATTATAAAAACTATAATTAGAGATGATTCTATTTCCACTTTATTAAAACATCAAGAAATCAAACAAATATTAGGTAAAAATTGTTTTCTAATTGAAAATTCACAGGTTGCTTATAGTGGAAAGGAAACAATTCCTGGTGGAAGAAAGTATTTTATTATAGTTGTTCAAAATTGTGGTTTAAAAATTAATAAATTTAGTAATAGTTATCGAATGGAAATACTAATTTATATAAACGCACTTGGGTGTTTTGATAGGGTTAAATAGCCAGATATTATATAGAAATAGACAGTATAAATAACCTGTGAATTTCGATATTAAAATAGAATATATAAAAGGAAATTTTATTTTATATGATTTTATTTATGTAGCAAATAAAATAAGTCTTGAAAATAGTTTTAAAATTGTTGAATTAATAATGGAAATTCATAAATATCCATATATTAAAGAATTACTAAATCTGCTTTAAAATGAATGTGGAATTAAAAATGCATAAAATGGATTCAGAAATTTTCGAGAAAGATATTTATCCAATTTGTTGAGAGGAAATATCCAGTGCTCGAGAAATAAGATAATTATAAACCTATTGAATTCAAAGAAATAAAAGATGAACCTAAAATACCTAAACCAAGAATAAAAGAACCTTAAGTAAATAATCGAATAATTGATTTTTTACTTGAAAAGAAAAGGTTGAATGAAAGATTATTGCATTACCAAAAATCAAGGATCGATGGACAAAAGCAGATTCAGCAAATAAAATAACTTGTGTTTCAATGACTGGAATCCTAGCAGTTTCAACCGCGATATTATCAGATCTTGGATCTTTTGGAATAACTTCAGTTATTTCAATAATTATCGCATCAGTTTTTGAAGGATCTAATGCTCTGTATTTATTTTTATCTGAAACTGTTTCTATTGGATTAACTTCACGAAAGAAAAATATTTATCGAGAAGTATGTCAAGAATTAGCAATGGGAATAAATAAACTTTATTTATATCAACAAAAAGCATTAGAAGATGGAATATTGACAACAAATGAAATAGATGAATCTAATCAAATAATTGATGTTATAAATCATAATATTGATAAAATCAAATTATTAAATAATAAAAAAAGGAAAATCAAATAAAGATGGAATTAATCAAGGAATTAAAGGAAGAATATAAATAAAAAATAAAAAATATATCAAACTTATGAAATTTGATGAAATTAATGAAATTGACCAAATTAACCAAATTTATTTATTAAAAATTGATTAAAAAAATGAATAAAAACAAAACAAAACAAGATTTTTATCAGAGAATGAAAGAAGTGTTATAAGCTGATTTCAAGAATCTAAATATTAACATCATAGCTGATAAATACATGGACTGTGGTATTGAAATCCACGAATGCAAAATTAATTCAAATAGAAATTTGTAATAAAATAGGTCTATCAGTCTCATCAATAACTAGAACATGGAAAGAACTCAATCTTCCATCACCATACCAATCCGGAAATAAGAAAAATAAATCAAAGAAACCTGAAGAACCTCAAGAATCTCAAGAACTCTACCAATCAAAGAAACCCCAAGAACAACTTCAAGAAATCCCATTATCAAAAAAACAATCTCTTTATTGCACAAAATGTTCAAAATAATTTAAATCGCCTCCCAACATTCAATAACCATAAATGTATTAAAGATGATATCCTTGCAGGTGGTAATGATCAAAACTATGATCAAAATGAGGTTGCTAGTGTTTTTTCCGATAATAAAAAAAGTAGTAGTAGTAAAAGGATAAACCTAGCAATAGCATTACAGATAGGAAAAGAAGCTTTGAAATAATTGAGTTTTTTTATTCAAATATGCAATTTTTACCGCTAAATCAAAAGTCATCATAATTTTTTGTTTGTATTGACACCATTTTAAAATAAAAAAACATAACAAAAATTTATTTCTTAAAATTTAAAGCCGAAATTTTCTAAGTATGATGAACAATAAATTCTTCTGTGAATATTGCAATAACTGGTATAAAGCTAGTTATTACAATTTCCATTTAATTACAAAAATGCATTAAAAAATCTTGAAATAGGAACAAAGTTTTTTCCTAAAAGTAAAGAAGAAAAAGAAGTAAATAAAGTAAATGAATTCACGTATAAGTTTCCTGGAATAATTCAAGAATCTTCATGCATGAATCAGAGTGGAATTAAATTTACTTCAAAAAGATCAACTGGAGATTTAATAAAAAATTAGAGGATACTTTATTTTTTTAATCATGCTCCAATAAAAATCTACATTGGAATATCAGTATTGTATAAGAAAGCTTGTCCGATTCAATTAGAAGTTGTGAAACCTAAAATCTCAAAGAAAATTTCACAACTTCAAATTAGAAGAAGGAATTTAATTTCCCTAAGAAACCCAAAAAAAATGAAACTAAAATCGAGGCTGATGAAACAAGAGATGGGAAAAGAACGAATTAAATTAGATGAGTATTGAGAACAAGAGATTGAAAATAGTTATGAAACCATTAAAATGCACTTTACTTCTACAGTTTCTGTAATTGTAAAGAAAGATTAAATTCCTACTGAATTATTATCAGCAATTTCAAATTTGAATAATAGAATATATAATGAGCAATTACAAGGAAGTGGTTGGATATTTGAAAGAATAACCAGTACTTCATTAACTATTTGTCAATTTATATATCCACTTGGAGGAACGTATATGAAACTCCCATTTAAAAAAACGTTATTTTAAATATTCAAAATAAAGACAATAAATGTTTTATATATTCTATTCTGGCCTATTTACATCCTGTAATTACTACTGAACATCCATGTAAACCTGAAAAATACAGGAAATATGAGAACGAATTGAATTTACAAAATATAGATTTCCCATTTGATTTAAATGGGATCAAGAAATTCGCTAGTCAAAACCCTCAAATTAAAATAAATGTTTTTTCAATCAACGATGAAAAGAAGCTTGGAATTATTTATAGAGATTATTTAGATCCTAAAGGTTGTAATCTATTTCTATATAAAACCATTACGTATTATGTAAGAACGAAGGCGTATTAATTAGAAATAGTAAAACTGATGTATGTTTTCCCTGCTTAAATTGTTTTGAATCGTTTAAGTTAGAGAACGCATTAAAAATTCATCAAAAACTTTGCGTTCAACATGAAGAGGGAATAGAGACATTCTATCATGAACCATACCATGAATTCAATAATTTTAATTACAAGAATAAAGTTCCCTTTGTATGTTATTCTGACTTTGAAGCTTGGAATAAGCTCCAGGAATATAACGATATAAAAGAAGAACAAATAAGATTTTGTTATTCAGTCTGTATAAAAAGCAATTATCCTAGTTGATTACAAGATTGTCATATAATGTATAAAGGATAAGACGCGGTCTTGAAATTCGCAGAAACTATAAATACCTTGAGTTTGGAATTCAAAGAATTACTAAAGACAAAATTCCTTATTGATGTTAATGAATCCCAACAAAAAGAATATGAGAATTCTTTCAAATGTTTCTATTGTAATAAAGAATTAAGGAATGATAAAGTAATGGATCATGACCATTTCTTGGAAAAAGAAAACTATAGAGGAGCATCCACATGCTGAATGTAATTTGAGAGCAAAGAATAACTTTGTTCCAATTTATTTTCACAATGGAAGTGGTTATGATAATCATTTGATTTTCTTACCTTTAGCTCCAAACATCACGAAAATTCTTCCAAACACAGATGAGAAATATATTTTCTTCTAAATTGGATCTCTAAGGTTTTTGGATTCATATAGGATGATGCCTTTACCACTTGATTATTTAGCATCTCTTCTAAAACCAGAAGATATTAAAATCTTTAATAAATTCTATCCTCAATTTAATGGAAATGTTTGTAAAGGAATATATCCTTATGAATATATTTCAGGAAAGAATTATGAAGATATTGAAAAGAAATTGTCAGAATCTCATTTACCACCAATCACTAAATTCTATAATCATTTGAAAATGAACGAGTTGTATACGATGCATTACTTGAACATGGATGTTTTCTTATTAGCAGATGTTTTCGAGAGTTTTAGGAATGTAAGTCTCGAGAACTTTAGTATTGATCCTTGTTACTGCTACTTCTTATGAGGATTGACTTGGGTAAGAAGAATGAAATTCACTGGAGTTAACTTGTGTTGGGCCAGAACACAAACGGCCTTGTAAAGTGTTTAAATGAATCGGTAATACACACGCAAATACAACATGCAGATTTAAAATCGAACCTATTAAAACATCAACTAACCCTGCTAAAATACGAGAAAGAACACAATTAAATATAAAATTATAAAACACAAAAATAAATTAAAATAATAACAAAGTGCAACAAGATCCGCACGAAATAAACATAAAAATAACATGAAAACCTAACAATTTGACCGAAATTTGACAATTTACCAAAAAATGCGAAATTTCATGAAAATGGAATAAAAATCAAATAATTTGAATTGGAAACAATTCAATTAAAAAATTCAAAAGAAAAATTGTCAAATAAAATTACAAAATAATAAAATTAAGAATAGAATATACTAGAAAATCACAAAGTCAAATTTTGTTTTACTAAATCAAAATAAACACGCAAGGTTAGGGTCGTACAATAGGTATATATACCGATTCATTTTCACATAATTTTAATCAGTTTTTAATCTGAAAAAATCGGTTTTTTGCCTGAAGCAGTTTTAACCAGTTTGGAAATCTTGAAGTCAGAAACTTTAATGTGAGTGGGAAGATGTGTGAAAACTCTCCAGGTCGCGTCCTTGCAACCTCGAATGAGCTCTGCTTAGGCGTCGGCGTGGGGAGAGAGTTATGATGTATGATGCACGAAGATTATTAATGACAACTATGATGTATTATATGTCAAAATATATATTTATCTAAACAAATAGATTTTTTCCGTCGAAATTTTTCCGGCCCACAGCCGAAACATCTTACAAGTAATTTAAATCAGACATACAATCGAATTGTGTAAGTGCGTGTACAATCGCCAATAATTCGTGCCCGTGAAGGCTCCGGCGTGAGAACGCAGGAGCTAAAACGTCAATATCATTCCGTATAGGGGAAAAGGGTGAAGAGGAAATAGTCTTTTGGCTGTTTCATCGGCACTCCTTTCCCACAAATTCGACCTAAAATATTTTCACACACGGCTAAAATTCAAACACCGAGTAGTCCAGTGGGCACTCACTAAATATAATATAAACACAAACGCGCCTAGGATCAATTAAGGGAAGGTAACAGGATTTTCAATAGTAAAATCGTTGCTATGCCCAAAATATAAAGAAGTTTCCTAAATGAAACTTGTTAATGAATCTAAAATACTATACTCAAAATTTAAAGAATTTTGCTAAAAGTATTGAGAAACTTGTTAATGAAACTAAAATGCTATGTTTGAAATATAGAGAAGTTTTACTAAAATCAGTAAATAAATATGAGCGAAATATGAAGAAGTTTTACTAAAATCAGTAAATAAATATGAGCGAAATATGAGGAAGTTTTACTAAAATCAGTAAATGAATGTGTTGAAAAATAAAGAAATTTTGCTAAGATTAGTAAATAGATGTGATCGAAACATATAGATGTTAAGTAAAATTAAAATCTTGAAATACTATGACCAGAATATGAAGTTTTTTCAAAATTAGTAAAATAGTAGTTAAATAAATTAAACCTCGAGATGCTCTGATAAAAACGTAAATATGCTTACAAAACTTCTAAAGTCATTAAAGAGCTTGTTGATAGAACTAAAATCTCGAAATGATTATGATCGAAATATAAGAGTTTTGATAAAACTAAAACCTAGGATCCATATCATTGATAAAATAAAAGTGCAAGAGTCTACACGAGACTAATACCCGAGCTAACCGGATTGATAAAACAATTATCTAAAATTAATGAAACCCCAAATTACCATTTCCTAGGTGAAATCAATTTTGTAAACTATAGTGATCATCTAAAAGAAAGCGCTAAGATACATAAATTTTATCAATTGCATGAACCAGATAATAACAAACTAGATAAATAGAAATAGTGCCCACAAAATTCCCACGTTAAATTAAGTCAATACAAAAGCATTGATAAAACAGAAAAACAACGAACAAGTTTACTCACTAAAGCACAAAATATATCACTGGGATCACAATAACCTTGATTAGGAGCAGAATATAGGAGTCATTATAAACTTCATTGTCGAGTTATATTACGAAGTCTCATAACAACAATAGCCGATCCCATACGACACAAGCCATTTAAATTCGTTAGCATCCATCCATGAATATATCCCGATACCATTCTGAGGAGACGCCCTAACGCCAGATCAACCAGCGAGAAAAATCCAGAATCCAATATTGCCAACTAGTAATTAATAATATCATACGCAGGAGATATAACAATAGCTTACCGCGTGGGCTAGCAATAATTAGCGAGGCAAAGATCTTTCACTATTAATCCCTTAGAGAAAAGTAAAACCACTTAATCGAAAAAATTCTCGACGGTCGATTTTCTTTTGTTAGTAACCGATTGTCAGCGTTCAAAAGAATTCTAATCCATAAATAAGGCCATAGGAGAGGGATGAAAATGACATTTTGTAAAATGTCACGATAAGGAATCGGATGAAAATCGATGCCTAGCGTGTCACAACTGTCGGTAATTGGTGAGGAATTAGCCAACAGCTGTTGAGGAGATGTGCACAAATCACAAATTCCTACACCAGTAGACACACAATCCAGTATAAGAACTGGCTAGACTGAAAATCGTTCATTCCAATTCATTATTGATATGTCCCGAAATCAAGCACAAATTTCCAGAGAACAACACGGGTATGAGGAACCCAACACTACGAATAATAACAGGCCATTATATTCGGGTAATTTATTCAAGTTTCTTTCATCACGATATTAATGTCATGATCGAGTACTAGCGCAGATACGACCAATCCGACGAACCATTGCTAATGTAGACCCACTAGCCAGGAAAATCAGAAACTCATGATAGCCGCTATGCATATTATAAATAAATTATTGAGTCGATAAATCTCGTACTGTTTTGGTTTTTATTACAATTGAAGCACTCCACGACGAATTAACTAGTAAAATTAAAATGAAAGGCGAACTAAGTTACTCAAACCATTGACGAATGCCCAACCGATAGTTGACCAAGCCCGATAAGGAATATCGAGACCCGATCTATTATCGCAAGTCGTTGGTAGAGGCCAGGAGTTAGTTGAAACAGACCCGCGATGAGGTTGGATGCATTTTCTTTGACTTAGGATTCACTTTGCAACACCCGATCGTAATAAAAGTAAAGTCTTCTACTATTGAAATTAATTTAGACTTCTATTGAATTATTAGTACATAAAAGTAAAGTAATCTACTATTGAAATTAATTTAGACTTCTATTGAATTATTAATACGTAAAAGTTAAGTAATCTAATATTGAAATTAATTTAGACCTCTATTAAATTTTTAATACGGTTAAAATAGTTTATGATTCGTCATCACTATGATAAAAATAAATTTCCGTCTATCATAATCAGAATTTTTAAGTAAATTAGAATTTTCTTAATTAATTTTATTTGGGCATCTATTACTATGATTATGCTTAAGCCAAATTTTTACTCATTATCATTGCGACTGAAATGGACTTTTGTTTAACATAAATATGATAATTAAAATTTCTGTACCCCAACCGTGATAATACAAGTTGAAGTGTAATCAACACACCGGACCTTGTTTTTGATGACAACCGCCAAATGCATTTCAGCCATCTTCGAAACATCGGCCATTAATTCATTTTAAAAATCATTTTTGCGATTTGTATTATAACTTCATAGAGAAATTAGACTGTTGTTCAGGTTCTCAAATATGAATTTCGTCCCACAATTTCATATATACTTATGTATGTAATTACAGTGACTTCTTTTGGTAAACACTTCTGATTTCTTCTCATGTTCTAATTGTAATTTTAAAGATTTTTGACCATTTATTAGTAATAATACTAATAAAACCTTAATATCATTAAATGATAAAAAATTGTTGGAAATAATAAAATTGTCGGAAATATTTATAAATCATCAAATTAGTTTTAAATTTTAAAAATAGATCCTCATCCGCACAAAAAACTCTGTGTCGAATCCTCTGAATTTAAAGGTTAAAGATTTCCACCCATTTATCTTCTAAAAACTCCTATGATTCAGTTACTATAGGAGGGTATCTCAACGTAGCTGGGTTACGTGTCGATAGATTGTATATGCACTTTTATCGTATTTGTACTATTTTTAATTTTCCTACCACTAAAACTTTTATAATTTAAAAATAGACCACTAAAAGGTTTTCTCTGTACAAATTCCGGTAGAGTATAGTTTGTGTGGGACATTGAACAAAATAAACACTAAAAATTCATCAACCCAAGCGAAATGAGACTAGCAGAGACATCGACCCTAGTGATTTGTCGGAGGAAGGCCTCCGTGGAACAATGCCACACGCGAACTAAAGGCCACTACCAGTGAATTGCGAGAATAATGAAACCATCACGGAAATGGGACCCGATCAAGGATTTCGACTCAGAACATAAACGTACCGCACTGAATAAGTTATAAGACCAGCTAATCAAAATACGTAGAATGTCAGACTTTATTTATCAATTAATATTTCTTGTTTTCTAGAAGACTCGTGGATTGACGCATCCCAAGTAATCGCCCGGTTCCCCGCTCACTCGGCTGCCTGATGTAGCCAGGCGATGTGGGACGCGGGATTTTCTATCTCCCCGGTGCGCGAAACCCGATCTGGCACGCAAAAGGACTCGGACGAAATTGATCTCCTATACGTGGCAATCAAGAGAGAGCCAGGACAAAACCCGGCGAGGGAGATGCGAGGACAGGCTAAGTACATACTGGCGCGCCTCGAAAGGCATCAAGCCGAGACGAATCGGCAAGTAGAGCAGGCTAGGCGACATTTGCGAAGGATCAACGAAGATATTGCGGCAGGCAGGATACCCAGTACCAACGGGTATGCCCCGCAATACAATGTTTCGTATGAGCTGGATGACCTAAAGCTCCAGGAGCGAATGACTGATATGGACTTGGTAGTCCCACGGCGCATCTTACCGAGGGAGATGAGGGAGGAAGATAGAACTACAGAAATCCGCCGCGAACATTCGTATGAGAGGGAACGATATATCAAGAAGAGGAGATAAGAATATTATGAACATTATTAACGCGCATGAATCTAAATAAAATGTTTGAAATAAAGCTGTTTGTCTTCGTATTCTGGCACCTTATTATGAATTTTATGTTTTAATATTGCTTTATTTGATCAGCATACCGGAGGATAAGAAATAAGTACCTTTCGACGACCTAGTAATAAGTTAGGAAACGATCAATTCCCTATAATTGTAGAACCGATTTTATGAAATCTTATTTTTATTTCAGAAATGAATTTTCGTCAATCCCCCATCCTACAACGGGAGTTAGACAAGGCCAAGGCAGCCAACCGGGACCTACAACAACAGCTCCTACAACTCATCCGGAAGATCCAGCAGGTCAAGGGAACCTGGATCGAGCAGAAAAGGTGAAGACCATTTATCAAAAAATGGAGGCAGCGCAAAAGGGGTGGGCTGGTGAACGGCAACTGACGCAAAATCTGACGACATAAATCAAAGGCCTGGAAACAGCACTGTCGGTGTGTCAAGAGGGGGCTGCAGTAACTTATCCACTAGTCTTCACCCCGGCACAGTTGGCTTACCAAGACATGATACTTCCGGCAACACCCAAGGACAGCCCAATAAGCACCGGCCAGGAAGGGCTGAGCGCGCAAAACGTCGGGCAGCTCAAAGTGGAAGAATGTGGTCCAAATTGCGAACCTTATATTGTGTTATTTAATAAATAGTATAAATAATAGTTCATAGTGTTATCCGACCCAACTCAATCGAAATATTCCGAAGTTGAAATCAGTAGTAATTACCAAAATGAAAAATACCTTTAGTGAGGGACCTAATGAATCTAAATCGAGCGCTGGCCTTCTATCGGCAGCTCGTTGAACCCAGGGATCGTCCGGTCAATTATAGCATTAGTAATAGCGCTCACGTTTTGCGGATGATCTACCCACTCGAACACAGTTCCAACGTTGCCTAGCAACTGGTGCCGAGTGGTAAGCGAAAGATATTTGTATGGGGTTGTTTAGGTAACAACCATATAGCTTCAAAATATCAACACACAGAAACCATCCACTTGAAACATTTCCAGAAAAATACGTATGATCAATTAATGCTGATTGAAAAAGGAGTTCGAGGTGAATTTTCTGCAGTTCTTGGGATTCGATTAGTTGAAGTTAATGAGAATAAAAGGAATTCATTATATTACTTTGATGCTAATTCATTATATCCAACTGTAATGGTTGATGAACTTCCAACTAGAGAAATGAGGTTCTGTAAAGATAATAAATACGTCAAGACAAAATTAAGTCATCCAATAAGATACATTTAAGTTGTTGATTTAAAGTATTCAGAAGAACTCCATGATAAAACTCAATATTTCCCATTCTTTCCTAGGAAAGTTAAAGTAATGGAATCATCACTTTCTCAATGGCAGAAAGAAAATAATCATCAGGGGTATAAAACCACAGAGAAATTAATTCAAATACAAGATTATTTAAAAGAGAATGTTGTTGAAGGTCGATGTCTAGATTGGTACTTGGATAATGGAATGGTTTTAGAAAAAGTAAATAAAAAGATAATGTATAATAAATCATATTGGCTCCAACCGTATATTGAATTTAACATAAAGAAACGGACAGAGTCAAAACTAAAATGAATAAATTTGGTGATTTATTCTATAAATTACTAAATAATGCATTTTACGGGAAAACTCTCGAAAATGTTAGGAATAGACAATCAATAGAGATTGTAGGAACAAAAGAAAAATTAAAGTCTATTATAGCTAAAGCTGGCTTCTACAAAATGAAAATCTTTTCTGAAGAATGTGCAGCTATACATTTTAAGAACAATAAAATAAAGTTTGATAAATTCAATTATATAGGATTTGTAATCCTAGAATTATCAAAACTTTATATGTATTAATTCATATATGATGTTTTGTATATGAATTATAAACACAATTACCGACTAAATTTTGGCGATACCGACTCAATAATCCTCGATTTATTTAACAATGAAAAATTGAAAAAATACAAAATTATATCCATGAAACAAATCTTGGATATTTCAAAGATGAAATGGGATCTAATAAAAAGATTCTAGGTTTTTGTGGACTTAAATCCAAAATGTATTTTTTAAATATTAAGAATTTAAGTAAGAGTTAAAGGATATACAAAAACTGCATTGATGAATATTGGATATGAAGATGCAAAGAGATGTTTGTTTGGACCATCAATAAAGAGTTCCGTACGGTCATGGATGATAAGTTCTTAACATCATAAAATAAATCTAGACTATTTTGAAAGGAAGGGTTTAAATAGTTATGATGATAAAAGATACATATTAAGCGAGTGGATAACAACCCTTCCATATAATAATTATAGAATCAAATACATTGAAGAAACAAAAAAAAGCATAAAAAAATTCGGATCAAGATTTATTAAAATTAGATATAAAGTTCTAAAATCATTAATTTAATTTTTATTCAAAGATAAAATAATCATTCAATTAATTAGATAATTCATTTTTAGTCATTTTATGCAATTCATTTTTAGTCATTTTATTCAATTCAAATTCATTCATTTCAATTTACTCATTCAAAATCATTAAACAAGAAATACCCGAGAATCATTGTGAATAATTATGAATCAACGATAAAAATTTTCGTCAATAATGTTGTGAATCATTTATTAGAATTTTTTTTCATCAAGAATAATACTTTCTAAGATTATTAAATAAATATACCCAGTTAACGATATATCTCGAGTCTAGGGTGATGCATGACAAGCTTTTTATTTTCAAAAGAGCATTAAAGTAGTATAAGAAAGGCAGACCTGACGCTCCCAGGGGCCTACACTCACCAACAACACAAATATATATATTTTCATTGATAAATTAAATTAAATCAAATTAAATTCTCACGGCTTATATATACCACTCAACTCCTTAGACCTTAACACGTTAACTGCCATGTTGACTAATTCAGATGTATTAAGTACGAGTTATCTCGTAATTGGCAGTCAATGTGTTAATGGCAGATATAAGCCTTATATATGTGTGGGTATGGGGCTGTGTGTATGTGTGTATTCCAAACCGGGAGCTTAGATCTGCCTTTCTTTTACTACTTAAAACTGTCAAATTGTGAAAATAACACCAAAAATATAATAATACCTAAACTCGTACTGGTGGGCTTCTGGGTGTTGAGATTTTGAAACTATATGGTTGTTATCCAGACAACCCCATACAAATATATGTCGCTTACCACGCGGCACCCGTTGTTAAGCAACGTTGGAACTGTGAGCGCTATTGCTAATGCTATAATTGACCGGACGATCCATGGCTCCAACGAGCTGTCGATAGAAGGCCTGTGCTAGATTTCGATCATTAGGTCCCATTGTTCTCTATCTCCTTCAAACGTTAATCCATACTGCTATATCATTTATCATTACGTCTATTCCTATAGTCCTTCTTATCGTTGTCCGTATTATCGACTTTATAGTGGCCTGTACACCCTTTGTTATGTTAATGTCCACATAGTATCTCTCTTATCCTCATCCCTATTATAACTACTATGTGCCCTATTATTGTCATCGATACTATTATATGTATTATTTTAATCCATTATCACTACTATTACTATTATTATTATCCTTATTATTACCATTACTATTATATTTATATTTACTATTATTAGTATTATTATTACTATTATTATTATTACTATTATTGTTATTTTTAAAATCACCATTATCCTTACTTTTATCATTATTATTATTAAGTTTTTGGTAGGGATCCGTCCTTATTTCTCAGCTTAATAAAAATATTTTACTTACATAAAAATTTAGCCATACTCCATCCTTATTCTATAAAGTATTTTCATTGGTTCGGAAAATTTGAGCAGCGTTCCGCCCTTATTTTAACGTTTTAATTATTTCCGAAAATTTTCGCAGTGTTCTGCCCATATTTTCCGTCTCAACATAATTTATTTAGTTCTTACATATTATTTAAAATATTTCTTTTCATGATTTTGGTTGTTCGAATTAATCTTTTTCCGATGGCTATTCATTTTAACTGTTGCAACAGTTTCGCAATTATCCCCGCTACCCTTTCCCTCTCTTTGTCCTTATGATCTATTTATGTTCATATTAGATTTAATGAGTGCCCACTGGACTACTCGGTGTTAGTGATTTTGAGCCGATTGTTGTTTCAAATTTTATGTCGATTTTATCGAAATTGAGTGTAAGAAAGTTGAGCCAAAAGATACACCCTCGAGCTACCCGCTTTTGCTATTTAGTTCAATGATTTGACGTTCGAGCCCGTTGTTACTCAAGGTGAGGTCTCTCACGGCACGAGCTATTGGTGGATGTACTGCACTTAGACAGTTCGATAGGGGTGTATGATTTTACTGCCTTGCAATATGTTTTGGCTGTGGGCCGAAAAAGGAATAAATAAATATTACCAGATAAATTGGGTAAAAGCTTCGATGCATAAAATTGTTTATTTGGCATGTCACATCTCACATAGTGATCGGAAGTTTATTTGCATAAACATTGTTCACTCGCTTCATCACAAGTCATTCAACCAACATCGATTAATAAATTCATATGAAATCATTCATAAATCGTGCATCAATGCACACCAACTAAAATAATACGTCTGCAAAATAATGCTACAAAAATAATACTGAAAAATAAGAGTGAGTTAAGTGTCAATTAAGTTAAAAATAATGCTGCAAAGTAGTTGATAATTTGTGAAAAAACATCAGTATATATACCTATAATTTACCTTAACCTTGCGTGTTATTTTTATTGCGATAAAACAAAATTTGACCTTGAAATTATTTGTGTTATCTAAATTAAATTTTTATTATTTTCATAATTTAAATTGGCAATTTATTTCTTAAATTTTTAAATAAATTTATTCAACCAAAAATATTTTATTTTAACTCATTGTTGGGCTATAAGCCATAATTTTAACAAAAAGGAGAAAATTGTGTAAATTAAAACAAAATAATTAATGTCGTTTGGAAATTTTCAATATGGCTGCTGTAACATAAGCACACACCGCAAGCAGAAATCAAAAATAAAATAAAACATATTAAATAAAACAAAATAAAAACATAACAAAATTAAATAAAACAAATATTAATTAAAAAATATATATTTCGAAGTTAAAGTTTTGTTATTTTGATATTATTCTGGATGGTCGTGGAATCTTTTGGTGCCACTGACAAGTCCCTTTAAAATCATATTTATAATAAGTTTTGCAATAGCTGTCGGGAAGGCAGGCCGGTGATCCGGCTGGAGGATTAAGTTCCGCTAGTTGAGATCGTGAGCCGAGCTTTCCTGAAATCTTGGTCTGTCCGCAACGAGGTCTGGTCGAAAGACACAGGACTCTACCCATAGGGTACCGTTAAACAACTCGCAACGGCTTGATGGGAACGTCGGTCGAGGCGAGCAGAAAATTTAAACTCATGGGAAGTGCGACTTTAGTTAAGGGGGAATAAAGTTTTGTACTGAAAATTTAAAATATTGTTGGAAAATTAATCGGAAAATCAAGTAGAAGAGGATAAGATAGTGTAGGAACATAAAGTTGAAAGCATTTTTCCAATAGTTGAATGATATAATGTGGCAGAAGAGAGTAGTGTTTATTAAAGTGATCGCAGAGGGTTGTAACTACTTAAAATTATGGGAAATGTACCGGGAGTGAAGGAACTGTTAATCAAATTTTTAATATGTAAAGATAAAAAGTAAACTAGGACGAAAATGTAGTCGATACCGTGATTAAACAAATGAAATAGGAAATTTATCAAAAATTAAGGGAGGAACGGTGCTCAAATTGAAGGATACCTTTATAAATAATCGGTAAAGATGACAAATAAGTATGGGAATTGTAGGAATATACGAGTAAGAACAAGGATATAGAAAGAGAAAGACGTAAGACCTTCCATCAGCAGTCAAGAACCCGAAAGTGAAAATATCATGAGGAGTAGACTAGAAATGGAGCTCATCTGCTCATTCATTTTAACCCCTATGTACAATACCAACATGGCAATCACCATGGGTACATAGGAGAGATAGAATAATAATCTTGATGGTGTTTAGGTGGTAGATACACAAAAACCCTAGATAAAATAAATAAAATCAACCCTATTCGCCAACATCATTTAATCCATTAATTTTTACTTTTATATAACTTGTCGTTTTTCGGTCAAATTTTCTTGCTATTTTGGTATTTGATTTCGTGCATTTTGTATTTATTTTATTTTACTTTTATGTTTTTTGATTTTATATTTATTTATATTCTTTCAAATTTTAGAGTGTTTAGTTGGTGTTGTATGTTGTATTTTAAGTTATCTTGGTGCTGGGTTTTCGTGCTGTATTACTTATATATTTAAACAATTTTCAAGGCCGTTTGTATTCTGGCCCAACAATACGGTTAATTAAAGCAAAAAGATTTAAGAAAATAATAATAATCAATTTTTCATATTTTTATAAAACGACGTTTATTACAACCAAAAACAGGAAATAAATTATCTTTTTTTTAAATGAACCAAAAAGAATACTGCAATAATTTATTTATAACCAAAAACATGAATAAATGTGATACGAATTTTTTAGTAATAGAGATCCGAGAATAATTACATTTGTAAATCTAATGAAAAATAAATTTGTGAAAATATAATGTGATAAAAACTTGTTTAAATTATAGTATATATTTATTAATTTTCTGCATTAATTTTCTGTATAAAACTAAAAACAATTTTAAAAAATCATGAAATTATTTGATATTTCTGAAGAGCGCAGCTTTGAAAAATCAGAAATAACGAAGACAAATAATTGGCATTGAAATTTCTATCAAATTTTTCGTTAAAAAATCAGATTTTTAATTGTAATACATATTGAGTGGCTCCAAGAAGCCAAAGAACTAAAGCAGTAACACGTAATAAAACAATATTTCAGTAATATCAACTTCATCACAAGAAGATTAGATTTAATAAATCCATTTAATAATTATTCACATTAAAACGATTAATAAAAATAATAAACATGCAATGTTTATCAAAATTTGAATTTTTTCAATAATTACAATTAAATATTAATAATAATAGTTGTAAGGTGATATAATAATAATTATTTAAATTAATTATGTGTTGGGTTATTATTATTGAAAGTCGTTTCTCTCTGACTCCTCGTGTCCTTTTTGAATCAAATAAGTAAACCCAAAACAGAATAATTTTATTTGTACTTTACCACAGTTCCAACTCAATCCGATTTATTTCAACGTTTTATAATTACAATTTGTGATTTATCTGCACCCTTCAACCACCGAATAAATTTGATCACCTTAAGGTAAGTTATCCAATGGATAATCACCTTTTCTGATAGATAACATTTGACTTTACTTGGGTTTAGACTCTTTTAATGACCTGACTAGACCACTCGTTTGCTTCGACCACTGGCCATTTCATGTTTTTCCTTTTCCTTTTATACTCCTGCTCAGACTGTTTTCAGACAATTGTCAACAACATTTGCTGCCATACTAAATTATTAAAAATAATTACTTCCCACAGACCAATTTAGCCGACATTTGTCAACAATGTTTGATACATTACTAAATTACAAATTAGGAAATAATTACCTCCCCATAGATCAGTGGCGTCCATTTAATATTATTTAGTCCAATTTATCCCTTTATTTTATTCCGCCTACACGTCGGGTTTTCCTCATCTCTCGGGTTGCCCGTTGCCTCGGACTTCCCATTAGTAATAAATTTTTTTAAATAAATTTGTTTTTTGTCTTATATTATTTTCTAGGGATCAATCACTAAAGTTTTATTATTATTTCTGGACTCGTCTCTCAATTTGGCGTTCAACTTTACCAATTTCCCCTTATCAATTCTACTTTCGAATTTTTGTAAATCTTTTAATTAATGTTGCACTTTTATCATTTTAGTGTTTTATTGATTTTACCGTGCTTTTCGTAATATCCCAGCATATGTAACCAGATCACTATGACCTTGGTATTCACGGAATGGTTTAGGAATGTTTGTATATATTGAAATGAAGTAAGCATGTATGCAATCTGTATAAACAATATCGCTTAAAAATAATAATTCTTTCTTTTAGATTACACAATTGGAAGTACAATAAATAGTATGACTTTTTAATGTTCCAGTTATGTCTCTAACAATGTATTCTTCTAACAATAGTAGTAATTATAATATTCTAAATACATAAATTTGGTGGTAACGTCTGATTGCATGTATTTTTGTAATGCTTGCAATGATAGTAGTAAATAAGTTACATAACAATAAGTACACAAATAGTAACAATAATAATAAAATGGATTTATGCAATAATTCAAATACTATTATTATTAATAAGTTAATTATAACATAGTAGCAAAAATAATAATAAAATTATATATTGAGATGGATAAATGGAGTAGCCTAAATACATAGTTCTGGTGGTAACGACTGTATATATGATGATGAATTTATACTTGCTCTGCGTACAAATGAGTTACAACAATAAGTAGATAAAAATAATAATAAAATTAACTATTTTATTGGAACCAAACTATCTATTCCGACGGGAAATATAATAAAATGATCCAATTAAAAAATGCATAGATAAATGTATATATTCATCAATCAAACAAGCCAATTGAATAAAAACAACCTCTAACAAAAAACAAAATTCCCAATCAACAAAACATTTACAAGCAAATCAAACGATATTATCCCACAAATTGTACAGAGCAAATCTAATCACAAATTGAATAGTGAATAATTATACAATTAGGAAGACTCAATGATTAAATGACACTTTACATAATTTAATAAATATATAACCTATCCCAAAGACAAACTCGATAATACTGTTAAATAATTGCAAACAATAGTAATTCACTGAGAGCTTTTCGACATCAATCCCAATTCTTCAAGTAGGCTTTTGCTATCTTCAGATTCCTATGAAATTGAAATGAGAAATCACCGAATAAATAAATTATTTTTAAAAATTTGAGAACTTTTAAACATTTGCACTTCTCTACGGGGAATATCAAATCAATAATTTACAGACAAAATCGATTGTGCAAATTGACACGCAAACATGAGTAAAATCAATATAAGGAATGATAATATTAAAATGAATTTAACATGATAAGCACGTTAGATAAAAAAAATATATTTAGTGTATTTTATTTACATTTATATTCTTTATTTTATTTTAATAAAATTTAATTAAACTATAGAGAAATTGTATAAAAAATAAATTTAAATTGTATGATTTTTATTGAAAATGACTTTAAAACTATATGATGAAATGCTATAAACTTTATTTTATTTTAACATAATAATAATAATAATAATAATAATAATAATAATAATAATAATAATAATAAAAACGAATTTAAAAATAAAAGTAGTTTAGTATGTTAGGTCTGCATCAAGGTCCCTGTCATATTAAGTAATACGATAAGGTCATATTACACAATTATCATTTTCAAAGGTTGTTTTAATGAAGTCGCCATTTTGAATTTTTGTTTAAATCGTCCGATTTCAGTGAAATAACATCATTTTTAAGTTAATTCTGGATGACATTAGAGAAAACACGAAAAAATAGCCAAAGATGTGTTTACTTGGCCTATATGGATTGAAAGTGTTTATGGTAAGATTGGTTTATGAAGAAAAAGTCAGTTATCGGTCAAACTAAGTCTTTTTAGGTTAATTTTGGGCCAGACTCCAATTCTAGTGGCAATTCATTGAATTAAGGTTTAAAAATGCCTTTACTGGGGTAGTTGCACAGTTTTGAAATCGTATAATACTAATAAACAAACAGAAATCAATATATAAATTGAAAAAAAATTACAGTTACTAAATTAATTATAATTTATTGTGAGTTAAAAATAAATCCAATTGTTGAGATAAAAATGTAAATTTTCAAAATATTTTCAGAATGAAATTAAATAGTTGTTTATGTTATTTTTTATTTGAATTGCATGTTGAGACAAACGGGTCTTTGCTGGCCCAGTCAAGCGGAAATCTTTAGAATTTTTTTTCAAAATGCTGCTTAATGCAAACACGTTTTAATAAATTTTGACAAATGATATTTATAATTATTATTTCATTTAACACAAAAATATATTGAATATATTGTATTAATATCATTAATTAATTTGTGATAATATCCTATTTTAATATTTTCTGAAATAACTTCTGTTCTTTATAATTATATATTTTTAATAATATTTGGAGAGTTTTCTTTTTTCTTTTGAGAAATGAAGTGGATAAAAAATATATTCTTTTAAATAAAACAATTTAATAAATTTAATGGTGTTTTTTTAATTGTATATTAAAAATGACAAGTTTTAAGAGTAAGTAAGATTTTATTCCTATTAGATCCTTGAAGGAGTAATTCAGCTCTTTTATAGTTCGAAAGCTCAAAAGTTATATATATAAATCACTTGAAAAAGGCGATGCCAAACATTTGTGTATATCACTAAAACATCGATATCATTTTCTGATTCATAATCGAAATAAAAAAATTCTTAATGTCATTGATAAATGAAAAGAAATCAGAGGTGAAAACCAGAAGTTCTTACAACATATATATAAAATTTGTTTAAACGAATCCGTTTAGAAATATCACTGTAATTTAATATCTATAATGCACATTCTGACAACATTGAATGTCATAAATGAACAAAAACAAAACAATAAATTAAGATTTAATGACGTTGAAAATAAAGATAAAAATAAAAATAGAATAAAGACTTTGCTCGCAATGATTACAAATTTCGTCTTACTTTAGATTCTGAATGTCTGAATAGCCATGCATTAGAAAAAGTTTATAGTTTCGTTATAAACAAGCTAAAGTTAAAATTATATTTAATGAAAAATCTAGAAAACATAAGTAATTTGTCAAAACAATCTAAAAATCACGAGAACCATTAAATTAAATTGAAATATTTTGTATAGTTAAACAAACTTAATTTGAATTTCCATGAAAATATATTAAAATACATAAGATAAACTACTTTCTTGAAAATGCAATAAATCAGAGAAAAATAATGGAAGCGTGCAAGAAGGACAATCGCATTAAGCTTCTTATGTTTGAGGGGTGCCTAAATATTTAATAGACTACAAAAATTTTTTAATACCAAAAAACACTACCAATTGAAAGCAAAAAACAAAGATGATAATTCAAAATTCGTCAACAGAATTTAATTCGAAAATTACAACTTTTAATCAAATATACAAAATTTTCTACAAAAAAAATACAGCACGCGCTGGTTGAAAAATATGACAAAGGAATTTTTAAATGTTTTACTTAAAATTACAATGAAATATCGAAGAAACTTATTTATCTATTCAGTCTGTTCAGATATTCAAAAAAGCCTAAAGAAAAAGAATAATCAATCGCAGAAGTCTGTTAAAGGAATGAAAAATATTCATCATTAGAAACCAGGCAGCGTTGAACTATGGGTTTGACAACATGTTAACTATTGTTTAAATATTGTATAAAATATGGTTTTTTTAAAAAAAATTTAATGCATTCTGAAAGAAACATGGCAATCATTTAATTATTAGAAAAAACCACTTAAACATCAGCTTTACAATATGTTTTACAGCTTCACTGTCATCATTATGGAGGTTAGAAAAAACTATACATTTAATAAATCAATAAATTTCAGAAACTCATTATATAAACAGTATGTGGATGACATTTTTCTGATATAAATCATACACAGTGGTATTTTGCACATGAAGTTTGCAAAACAGGAAGAAAATACTCAAACATTATGAGATAAAATTAAAAGAAAATCAATTGATAATATTTTTTTAAATTCTCCTGAAAGTTTTTTGAATTTATGTACTAGAGAAATATTGTTTTATTATTCAGTAAAAGTGTTGATAAATTGGTTGAGTATTCAAAATGTCTAGGTGCCATTTGACTAGTGTATGTATATGTAGAGCGTGTTACATATGAAGCGTTGCTGATGAAATCGTTTGATTCGAAAATTAATGAGCAAAATGCCATAAACACTTGTGTTTTGATGTTTTTAAATAGTTTGGACGTTAAATTGTAAAAATGTGGATTGATGGTTTTTAAAATATTGAATGGTTTAATTAAGTAAATTTGTTTTTAAAATTTAAAAATTTATGGATTGGTGATTAATTTTATTTTGGATATGAATTAAATATCATTTTTAAAAAATTTCAAAGAAAAGCTTTGATTTACAAATAAATAAATATTTAAATTAAATTTCAATCTCAGTGTGTCATATTTCACGTTCCAAACATTCACTGTTTGATATATTTAATATGTTTGAATGTATTGTGAAATATGATAAAGTTGTTATATATGAATGTCATATATACAGTTTTATCTTTACAGATATTAGGGGGTTTAGAGTTTTGCGGTCATGTCCTCTTTTTAGGAAGCCATGTTTTCAAATTTACCATTTATATTAACTCTTAGATAAAATTTGTGACGAAAATTTGGAAATCCAAGGAAAATAAATAAGTAAAAACCAATAAATACAATGGTTTAGTTCTTCCATATCTAGAAGAAAATAATAATAAAAAACGAATTAACTACAGTTCGTAATTTTTAGTCATACAAACTATGGGGTTTCATCTAAACTTGGGAAAATTCCACAACTGGATATTTATATAATTAAATTATCTGATGTGTCAAACAAAAACGGTCATTTCTACACAAATTTTCTTTGTGTTGCCAGTTAAAATTTCACAATTTATTTTCAAATGAAAAAAGTAAAAAGTATAAGAAAAAAATGATGGGAAAAAGAAATACACCTAATTCTGTTTTTACACGATAGATACGTTCCTAAAAAATTGTGTAAAAAAGATATTGGCTGAATGGAAAAATAGTAGATTGGTTCCATACCTAAAACAGCAACAAAAGTACAACAAACAAACAAAAGTATAATAATAAATATAAAAAATCCTTGTTAGAGTTCGCAAAAGAATTTATTTTTCGTGTTTACACATTTTAATTCAATAAATATATTATATAAAAAATAAATTTTGATTTGAAAAAAAATAATAATATCAGAAATTCATTAATATAAAAAAAGTAAAAATAATATAAACATAACAAATTTTTATTCATTGTCATTTTCTACGCATATAATCGACATAATATAACTGAATTCCGAAGAATATAATGCGAAGTGAAAATTTATGTATACATAATTTGTGAAAAATGAAAATAAAAAAATTAATAGAACATCAAAAAAAAATTCATAGAATATTGAAAATCGTGTTAAAACAAAGCAGTTCGTGAAAAAAGAAAAAAAATTCTCTTTAATTCGTGTAAAAATAGAATTAGGTGTAGTATAGGGAAATAATTCTATAATTGCATTAATTTAATTAATATGGGATTGCATTAACCAATTCCAAGAAATTATAAATTAAACTGTCACACATAAAATCCCATCGACAAATATTTATTTAATAAATTTTTCTTGTCAGTTAAACAGTTGGGAAATAGAAATAATAAAGGAAGATAATAATAGAAGAAAAATAAGATTTTACTTTTGGTAATCAGTATTTAATTAAAAGCTAAATCAGTTAATTAAAACAAAACAAACAAAATTTAATGAAGTTAATAATTTTTATAAGAAAATATTAATAATATAATTTAATCTAACGGATAACTCCTAATAGTATGACTATTCTTATAATGATATTTGGAATTAAAAGAAATCAATATTTTATAAAATTTTTAATTGGTCACTTTTTAACTAATTCATATTATTCAAAATTTAATATAAAACCGAATTTAATATAATCCCTATAAAATAGAAGACGTTTATGATTCCTTTTAAGAAGAAATTTTTAACATGGAGCTAGGACACTCAGGCTGCAAAGCTAGAAACTTTTTTTCGGATAGAGACGACTGCTCGTATAGTCAATCCATGTTTCATCAGTGGTTAAAGAACAAAGAGGTTCTATTAGCACAATATGGGGCCATGAAAAGTGTATAAGACGGAAAAAGGAAGCCTTTACTAGGAACTTTGGAAGAGATAATTTTAGATGAAATCATTGAACTGAGAATAATGAAAATTTAAGTGACTAGAAGTTTTATTTCTAATAGAGCGTCAGCATTAGCAGAACAAAACAATATCGATTTAAAAGCTTCTAGTAGATGGATTGATGGATTTATAGAAAGAAATGAACTCTCACTTCTAAGAACAACCAATTTTACAGATTTATTCTATGAAATATTGAAATAGCGGGCTGTTGACTATATGAATTATTTAAGAAATATTATCACTGTCGTTGAATTGTCCAAAACTTTGCTTGTGGATGAAACTGCTGTTTATTTTGAAGATAATAGAACCCAGACAACTGATTTAAAAGGACGCAAACATGTCATAATGAAATCATCTGAATTTTCATCGATAAGAATTACTGCCATAATTTCAGTTTGGAAAATGGTCGAAAATCCACACCTTTTATTATTCACAAAGGAAAAAATTTGTTTCGAAATATAAGCACATTAAATAATATTTTTAGTGTCACCCAGGAAAAAGCATTGGTGAACCAAGATTTAATAATTTCGTGGATAAATGTGATGTTTTCTTTATTTGATGTCAGTCCAGGCAAGTGTATTGTGTGGGATCCTTGCCATTTTCATACTTCGGTATATTAAAATGGTGGTAATACCGGGTGGGTTAACACCTTACTTGCAAGCTGGATATATTGGGATTTTTAAAGAATTAAAGGATAAAATCTCTGGCTTCTTTGACACTTAGAAAACCTCGGGAGAAATTGTATATACTAGAGGCGGAAATCCTAAAGTTCCCGATAAAAATCTTGGCAATCAATGGGTCAATAGTGTTTGGGGTTGCGTGTATATTGAAAACTTTAAGAATTCAATTCGATTTGCTGGGTTTGCAGAAAATTTGAATTATTGGTATATATCCAAGCATTATATTTATGGCGATAGGTTCAAAGATGCATACGAAACTTCCATACGACCAAATTAAGTTACAGTACAAGATGATTTTGAATTTGAAACTGATGTTATTCATAAATAAATAGATTTTCATATTTAACTGATTCAATATTTCATTTATTTTAATCCAAATAGTATGACCAAATTAAATTTAAAACTAAGAAAACATTTTTTTGAATATACTATTAAATAACATGAGTCATACTATTAGGAGTTATCCGGTAATATTTTAGCGAACTTATACATAAAAACTTAAAACATTTGGCGTTCATTTTGTTTTTTCATATCCAGATTATTTTGTAATGTTGAGAAAAACATAGGTAAATATCTCCATAAAAACTAATTTATATTACTTCATATGTATAATAACATTTATAAATTTTTTTTTATTTTAGTTATCTCCAACTTATTTTCAAGAGAATTAATTTCCATCATAAGATTTATTTCATAAACAGTGCCAAATAATCATTCATTTTAACACAAGATAATTTAAGTATCTTAATTATTTAAAATATTTCGAAATAAGTTTATATAGCAGGGATGTCGAACCTATTTTTTAACAGTGAAAGTGAAAATACATATGTGCTGTGCTTTATCGAAAAATTATATATACTATATATACAATGGAAATATATGAGTGAACAAAAGTTTATTCTAATTTTATTTTCAAACCATTTTTTCATATAATTTTATGAAAAAATTTTTATATTATTGAAATATTTTCGAAATTGGGAGTTATGGTCTATAAAACGAGACTACCGCTGAAATCGAGAATTATGTCTATATTTTGTGAGACGGGAAAAGGATCAATAGTTAAAACGATAAAAGATTTTATATTTGTTTACTTGAAATGTTTTCTCTCCTAGTTGTAAAATGTAGAACAGGAAAAAAAGAATATTATTACAGATAATATTAGTGCCAAATATGCAACTGATAAAGATTTAAGAAGATTTTAAAGTTGTAAATTTATTATTTTAGTTATCGGTTGCAAATTTGGCAAGAAGATATGTCATATTAATAAAAAAGGAAAATAATTCCGTATAATTGTATTTCATCTTACAATTATATACAAACAAATATTTTGTAAATTTTTCAATTTTGAAAAACATTTGCAAACATTAACTTATAATTTTTTTCAGAATATATTTATTACAAAATTAAGTAAAAAAAAACATTTTTTTTAAAATTTCTCTGGTGCTTAGACAAATTATTGATTAACTTGAATTTAGTAATAAAAAATTTAAAAATTTAATCAATAGAGAAAAATTTTAATTTTATTGATGAATTAAAATTAAAATTTTTTTTAGAAAATTATTAAAAATAAAACTTTGAAGATTTCCTAACGAGCTGATTTATCAAATGTATTTCACAACTCAGGAAAGAATTGTAAATTAAACGCACTCAATGGAAATCATAAATAATTCAGCTCACTCAATCCGCCACTTATCCCACTTGAAACATAAAATAGCATAACTGTCAGTATTTCGTAAAGTCCTCAACATTTCAAGATTTTCATCCCATCGGGTTACATTGGAATTGAAAATTTATCATTTCGGTTAGACCAAATTTTATAATGAACCAGAATTCTGATTTATTACAAAGATTTGAAAGAATTACAGATCAAACAGCTTGAAAGTTATTCATTTTAAAGAAGAAATTCTTAAAAATACAAAGGGGGGGATAAGATAAACCAAAAGAACTGAACTAAAAATTATTATTCCAATTAAACAAAAATCATAGGCTCACTGCTTATTTAGAAACTTTATATTTTTAACTTAATCTAAAGTTTCGTTTGCTTTATAAAAATAAAAGAAACTGAAAAATGATCAATGGTGAAATTTGTTTAAAACGATATATATATATATATATATAAACTCATAAAATATGAACAATTTAAATATCATATCATATTTGTTATACTGGGAGGATTAAATAAAATCCCACTGATCCAAATACTTTATTCGTCATCCAATGTCTATGGCCTAGACTCTAGGCGATTGATATTGACAGACAGGACATTATAGAATAATTTATTCTCAATATTATAATTAATAAGAAAATATTTTTTTGTTTTATAAATTATTTAATTGTTAATATTTTTAAAATATTTTCAAAATTAATTTTTGAAAAAAGTTTAAAACAATTTTATCAATTTACTAGAAAATTCAAAACGATAAATTAATAAACAATATCGCTAATTGACACAGCCGTCACCGCGACTAAATGGCGAACATGAATTCAGTTTTTCAAACAAAATCATAATAAATTGATCAATTTGTGGGAAATAAATTTTAAAATTAAACTTAGATGAAAAAAAATACTCTAATTAATTAATTTTTATATGTAAAATTATTGACAACTTTTTTTTAATTGATAAGTGTTGATTTATATAAATAGAATGATTAATTAAATGAGAAAATACTTAAAATATAAGTGATTTTTGTTAGAGTTTAAAAGGCAGAATATTTTGTATTTTATCTTTTCAACTGAAAAAAACTTGTTTAAATTTAAAATATACTTTTCTGGAAGCTTATAACATCAGTTTATAAATACCGTAATTTACTGAATACAAACTTTATTAAAATAAGCTTTTATCATTCTTATATATATACTTTGGTTCATCGATGACTGACTGACTGTGTAACGCTATTATAATTTATTTATAATAGGTTATATAATAATTAGGGCTCCAAAAAAACCACATCTATTTATAAAATGTTAAATTTGTCTTGACTTTGGGTATTAAAATTATAAATATACAATACATTTAAAGGTAAAATTAAAAATTAATAATTTTTATATCTTTATATTTGAATTTTAAATAATTTCAGGTCTTTATTGGGACTTTTTTAAAACATAGATGTGGTTTTTTTATTAAATTAGGCTTAAATTTAAAATGGGCCGAAGAGAAGGAGCAAAGAATAAAATGAGAAGTAGCGAAGAACGAAGGAGATCAATAAACTCAGAAAATATATTTAACTATACTAGTTTATCAATAAATCAAATATAATATTAACAATATATGTATGTTTTTATTTAGTTTTAACCCCTGTAAAAATAAATGTGGTTTTTAGTTGTGGTTTTTTTTGGAGCCCAAATAATAATTCAAATATTTTTAATTTAGTATTTCGTGTATATTAAATTAAAGTATTTGTTATTTTTCAAAAGTCGCGTTACTAGTAAAACAATAAAAGATATTAATTATAAATCATACAGATATATAAACTATTTGAATAAAATTCTGGATATCCTATCAAAACAATCAGTAAAAAAAAACTTAATGTTTTATTTTTCAATGTACAAAGTTCAATATTTGCAATTTCAGAACCTCCATTTTTAAAATTATTAAAAAAAACAGTACTCTAAATGTGTAATGTGAAAATTTTTTACATAAATTTACATAAATTTAAAAAAAGATGAAAAATGTGGATCTGGAATCAAAAAATAAAGGAACATTATTTGAAAAAAAAATTAACTTAATTTTATTCGATTAATGTTACTTTGTCTAAGTGGTTCCAACAAATGCAGTATAAAACCAAATTCAAAATTTTATATATTATCACTGGAAATTGTATATATAAACCTAATGGATTTTTAAGAACGACAAAATTATGTTAAATTTTTACTGAAAATCATGCAATTAATACAAAAATATGTTATAATTTTTCAAATGTTAATCAAATTTTATATTTCAACAAAATATTTTAAACCATTATTTGTGTATCATAATAATTCTTCCAAGATTTGCCCACGAGAAAATGTCTCGGTGTTGTCCAATTCCAAAATTCAAAGATCTAGATCATTTTTAACATAACGGCATTTATTTATTTTATTATAATAAATTTTAATATTTTAATCGAATTTATCAAAAAGGTTAATAATAATCAAATTATATTAGTTGTTTTAGACAATATATCAATATCTAACATTATTTTCCATCATATAACTTTTCTTGCAGTGACAGCTGCTAATCTATTATAATTTATATAAAAATAAATTATTTTCTAATAGTATTTTGATTGTTGCTTTTAAAGAAATTGCTAATTAACTCCATTTAGCCTCGTGTTGCATATACGCAACATTTATTAAAATATGAAGTTAAAAGAATTTTCAGTGGAATTTTGTGTTTCTAAGCACCTAATAAATATATGCAACAGTAACAGTTCGATATTTCACATTCATTTTCAACACTAGTACTTAAAAATGGAAATTCTATTGATTTGTTTTTATGGTGTTTTATCTCAATCGTATTTCAATTTTGTTTGGAGCTTTAACCCCATCAAGCAGGAACGTTTTCAGTTTCAGTTTTTTTGCTATAAAACATATATTGCGTTTTTGATCACTAAAAGCTGACAGCAAATTTTGAAACGATCCCTAAAAGCCAAAATTTGGTTAGAGCAACATGGCCCAAAAATCAAGGAAATAAATTTTTCCCACATACTTTAACTAATATAAGTCTGAATCTGCTGCAAAATTATTTTACCACACCCAGAAGTCATTTTGGACCATGCAGGATAAAAAAGTTAATTAAAAACATTTTTAAATAAACTTCCTAGTATAAGTTTTGTTTAAAAATAGCCTAAATCCGGTATAGAGATAGGCAAGAAAACTTTACAATACCACAAACCTAATATGTTTAAAAAGAACCAGTTTATAGTCAGAAGAATGAATTTGCAAAAAGAAATCTGATAACGTTAATCAAAAAATAACATCATATAAATCAAACAAAAGTGAGAAACTCGTGATAAAATTCCCAATTTATATAAACCAATTATTTTTTACACTTAATGAAAGAGTAAAATATTAAGAGTTTATACTTTATAATGTTTTGTTTTTATGCAACTAATCCACCTAAAAACCGGCGAAACATATACAGGCTATATAATGATCAAAATATGATACAAACTCATTTTTAGAAATTTTAAGTTTTTTGACGGAAAATGATAAACAAATTTTATATCGTTTTCTGTTATAAATTAATAATAATGGAAGAAAAAGTGAGTTTTTATCAGATTTTAAACATTATGTCACTAGGAAGTGTTGCAATTACACCTGGCTTAGGTCAGATGATTAACAATTATAAATGTATTATTTGTTCTTTATTAAATGTAAACAATTAAACTAAGAAAATAAAAAATTTAAATATAATATAGATTAAATTGACTCTAGTAAATTAATATTGATAAATATTAAAATATATAATATTAAATTTCCAAACTCCCGAATTTTTAAATATTGAAAATAAAGTTTTTCGAAAATATATGTTAAATTGTCCTTATCATAAAAATAGATAAATTTCTTTCCTTGATATATTGCATGGTAAAAGAGACATAAGTGGAAAGGAAAATTCGACGGGTTTAAAACACCAGCAGAAATCACCATAATATATATATATATAACATTTGGTAGCACTTGAAATATTGATTACAGCACTAGAAAAATAAACAAAATTGAGATTGTTATTGTATAATAATTCAGGTTTTACTCATATTTTCAAATTATTCGAACAGATGGAAAAGAAAAGTAATACTTTTCCTTCCTAAGAACTACAGATAGCCTTTAATCCACTCAAATTGATCCACAAGTACTCTGATTTTTATTTCTACGAAAGAAATGAAAATTCCAAAAACTCTGCCTGAATTTACAGAAGTGAAACTAACTGATTTCTCCCGGAATTTCTAATGAAATCTGAAATTCTAGAGATAATTTGACTTGATGAAATTTTGTTGATTATCCGTTTGGATAATTATGCCGCATTCCAGTAGTGAATAATCTATTCTTGTCAACTCACAAAAGAAAATTGAAAATCAAAACTTCGATGTATTTATTGGGAGAAAATTAATTAAATTAAAAAAATTTTTTTTTAAATAACTATAAAATTTTTTCACTATCTTTTGATTTCACTTTGATTTTTACACTCGATAAAAACTATGCCGAAATATTGTGAATAAGGAAAAAAATGTTTTGATTTATAGTCTTACAATTATGAATATGAGAATTTTCGTATAAAATTTTAGTTCATATATTTCTGCTGTTACATAAATTCTATGCATCGCAAAAGAATTAAGAATTATTTTTACTTGAATTAAAAGCAAAATATGCAGTTTAAGGAGAAATTTTAAAATAATATTTTAAAAAAAGAAACTTCGGTTCACTGGATAGATTTTACTGAAAATTTATGTTAAATTTTACTGCTTATATAAGGTATAAGTTAAAAGATGTCGAACACTGTTATTTTTCACTGTCATTTAATTCAACATAATTCGTAAATTCTTCAACATGTCTACAGGAATAGGGGGCTACCTCATCAAAAAAATATTTCATATGATTTATTTTATGAGGGGTAAACAGTTTAACAATATTCTAGCATTATTTTCCTCCTATTCAACTCACGTTGCGGACGGGTAATTTATGGTTCGCGGACCGGAGCTGGTCCACTGACCACTAATTTGAGAACCACTGATGTAGACAACATTTACCAGTATTTTTTAAAAAATAAACAGTAATTAAAATGAAGTTATAAAAAATATATCAGTAAATGAATTATAAAGAATATTGGATAACGCACCAGCAATTTGTTTTACTTTTATCAGCGCTCAACTTTTTAAATCTAAGCTCTTAATTTAAAATCCCTCATAAAAGCCGTTTGTCTAATGGATTTTATTAATAGGTTTGGTGTAGTTCGATTGAATAAAGAAGTCATTTTTGGTTGGAAAGAAGCAACTAGTCAGGTAGCGTGCTCGAGTAGTAGTATGTCAGAAATATCGAAGGAAAATTTCTCTACGGGATTCGAGAACGAAAAATGGGTTGTCAAATGGATTGGAAGTCAGAGCCGTCAAAATTTTTATCTAATAGAAATTCAAATTTTTATGATTACTGCAGTAAAGACCAAGAAACGATGTGTATCTTGAATTCTTGGATAACTAACAGCTATATAGTTGATTACGGCGAGAAAACAATGGGCAAACCGATCAGATCTGTACCTATTTATGGCATAGTTCAGTTAAATAAAGCGAAAGTGCGTCCAGTATTTGACTTGAGGAGTATCAATAAATATATTGACGTATATAGTGAGAATGCAGGTATCTGTTCTGAAAAACTACGATCGTGGAGATGTTTGAGTAAAGAATTTGCAATGTTAGATTTATCGGATGCATATATGCAAATACCCGTGGATAAAAGCATGTGGCGATACCAATCTTGTATGGTTAATGGGAAGAGATATGCGCTTAAGAATGGGATTTGGATTAAATATCGCGCCAACAATAATGACAGAGATTGTGAATGCAGTGTTGAACAACAATGAACTGATCAAGAATAGCACAAGTTCGAACATAGACGATATATTTGTAGATGAATCTAAAGTTAAAGCAAGTGAAGACAGCGCAGAAATGCGTAAATTTGCTTTGATATGTAAAGATGAAGATAAAGTTAAAGATACTCTCAGTGTAAGAGTATTAGGTATTGATGTATTTCGTAAGAATAACGAACTACATTGGAAGAGATCAAACGATATTCGGATAAATGAATTAAATAAAGGGCTTTCGAGAAAAGAACTGTATTCGTTGTGTGGTCAGTTAGCTGGAATTTATCGTGTGACTGGGTGGTTACGGCCAGCTTGCTCATATATCAAGAGGTTATCTAATGGAAATTGGGATGATCCAATAGAAAATCATATTGTTGAGAAAGTAAAATGGTTATTAGAAAAAGTGGATGAGAGAGATCCAACGTCAGGTATTTGGAGTGTTCCTAGCAATCAGACAGGCATAATTTGGTGCGATGCAAGTTCAATCGCCATTGGAATTGTATTAGAAATGGAAGATGCAATGGTTGAAGATGCGTGTTGGTTGCGGAAACCTGATGATTCAAGACATATTAACCTTGTGGAATTGGAAGCGATTGTGAAGGGTGTTAATTTATGTATCAAAAGGAATTTAAAGTACATTAAAATTAAATCCGATAGTAAATCAGTTGTGTGCTGGGTTAACAAAGTATTATCAAACGACAGAAAAATACATACAAAAGCAAATTCGGAGTTGTTAATACGACCAAGGCTAAAGGTTTTAAAAAACCTATCGATTGAGTATGAACTTAAAATGGACATTGAGTTTGTATCTTCAGAAAATAACCAGGCTAATGTATTAACGAGAGTACCAGCAAACTGGATGATTAATAAAACAGAAGTTGCAGCTTTAAGCAATCAAAAAAGCTCGAAAGATGTGTTATTAGAGATTCACAAGAACTGCCATGTAGGGAAAAATCGTATGCGATTCTTAGCATTGGAAATGGGGCTACTAAATGTGGATAATTAAATTTCGGAAATAATTACAAGCTGTAATCAATGCTTATCAATTGACCCATCGCCAATAACATGAGAAAAAGATGGACTAAGATGTTATGAAAATTGGTGACGTTTATCAATTGACATAATTAAATTTGCTAGAAATAAATATTTGACAATTATTGATTGTGGGCCATCGAGATAAGTAATCTGGAAGAAAATTTAGAATGAAAATGTAGAAGAGATATTTAATGCCTTAAATGAAGTGCTATATGAAAGAGGAGCTCCAAGTGAAATATTACTAGATAATTATTTGTCTTTTAGGTCTAGAAAATTTCAAGAGTTAGCAGATAAATGGAATATTGAGTTGGTATTTAGAACAGTGAACCGCCCAGTGGGAAACGCGATCATTGAACGCAGCCATCGGACAATAAAATCGCTAGCAGCTAGGTCCTTGGGAACAATTGGAGAATCTGTGCACTGGCTCAACAATACACCAAACATCAATAATATTTATCCATCCAGAGCCATATAACCCAAGACTGAATTTTCCAAGCTACCATTAAAAAGAGATAATAATCGAAGCAAAATATTCTGCTGGCGACCCAGTAGTATGGATAAAACCGAATTTGAATCAAAAATGTACAGAAAGATGGAAAGTCGGGAATATCATTAAAGCATTATCAAATACCAATTTTTTAGTCAGGTGTATCGGATATGATATGCCACGGCATGTGGGTGATATCAGAAAAAGATTTGTTGAAGATTCAGAAGAATCTAGTGGGGATGTAAGAATAGTGTAATATTAAACAACTTATGTTGTTTAAATATTATGAAAATGTCGTAAAATAGAATTTCAAAAATGTGTTCGTATTTACAATTTCTTTTTGGTTTCCGAAAACCATAAATTAATAAAATAAAAATAGGGTTTTAAAAAAAAGTTTAAACTATTTTTGTTTAATATTTCAGTAAATTAATAATTTTACACAAAAACTTTAAAAATATATAAAAAATAATTGAACACAAAAAATATAACCAATAAAATTTTTTAAAAATATATCAAAAAAAATATAAACCACACAATTTTAAAATTCACATTGAACCATCTGTAAATCTAATTTTTTTAAAAAAATCATCATCTTAGTGTTAAAATCTAATTATAAAAAAACTGTCTTTAATCCCAAGACGGTTTAGCTAACATCTCAAATGATAGATTGAACATAACCACTGTCAGTGGCTGGCTAAATTGTCTTGCTACTGATCACTAAATGCACCTAGGAAATTCAATTTCAAAATCCTATTTCATTGGAGTTTCAGCGAAAAAAAGACATATATTCTCGCTTTTGACGAGTTTGGTTGTCATGCGTTCGGAAGGCTGCTGTGATCAGATTCTCTGATAATGATATTATCAAGTGTCAAATATTGATTATATTAAATTAATCTATATCGACGAGGAGAAAAAGATATTTGTTTAACTTTAGACATACATTCTATAATTTTCCTTCATCGGGATATTTCTTTTTCACAGAGATATTTACAAAACATTCTAAGAAATTCTGTTTACATTAATTTAAATTCAACTTTAAAACTACTTTTAATTTCTTTAAAAATCTTTTAAAAACTATCCAATGCGTACTTCGATAATAAATGGTTTTTTCTTTGTTTTCCATAAATTAAAAATTATATTTATTTAATTTGTATTTTTTCCAGAAAAAACTTTTTATACAAATTCCTACTATGTAAATTAATTTCTTGTTAATTAAAACAAACATATAGCAAATAATTACTGTTAAATATTGCTAGGGTGTTTAACCTTTTGCATCATATGATCTACTTTTAAAAGTTTATTATGAAACTTAACAATTTTTTGCAATTAATAACTATATTTAATGAATAATTTTTTTCGATTTGACTTCATTTCAAAGACACTAGTTTGTATAGGATAAGTGATTGACTTATTGAGCACCATTGTTTTAATGATGTTTTAGGACTTTTATAGACAATGAAATAAGTAGAAAGATTTTATGAATAAAAATAGTATAACAGTGCGACAACTTTATAAATATTTTTAATACATTTTGTTAAGTAAAAATACAATAGTTAAAAGAATATATGAAATATGCTAGTGATAGATTGCAAAAAAGAAACAAACTAAAGATATATCGTATTAATAAAATGAAAAAAATTTTGAATTTTTTGTTTTTTGATTCTTATAATAATTACAAAACAAATTAAAATTAATTGTAAAATAAACAAAAATTTATTCTTTAATTTTAATCACTAGAAAATATTTATAATAGATCAAAACAATAAAAATAGATAATCACAAATTTTCTGGGCATCCTTTATCAAACGTTAATTTGAAATAAATATTCTTATATATATATATATAATATTAGGGCTTTCTCTGATATTAAGTTCACAGTGGAAGAAGTTAATTCATTTCTTCCATTTTTAGATTTATTAGTGGAGAGAACGGCTAAGGGTTTAGAAACAGAAATATATAGAAAACAAACAGATACGGGCCTATACAATACTTCGAATAGCTTTCCTGACTTAAAATATAATAGAAATATAATTAAGGGTTTGATTTTTAGATCTTGATCATTATCTTCCGTTTGAAAAATCTAACAAAAGTATACAAAAGCTGGTTAATCTTTTGAATAAAAATGGATATTCTAAGGCGTTTGTAGAAAGACTGACTAAGGAAAACCAATTATCGCCTTTTGATTGTGCCAGGTGAAAACAATGGCTACCATAGCCCACCAATAAAATCTCATGTTTCAGTACATCCATATTCGGAAGGTTTTAAAAATTTTAAATTGTCAATCACAAAATCATTAGGCAATTCATATTTATTTAAAATAGTATCAAAATCCGTTAAAATAAGAAAAATGTTATTCTTGTAAAAAAGAAAAAATACAATGATTTTGCAGTACACTGACGAATTTAAGGTAAAGTACAAACAATTGGATTCTGAGGTACAAAATAAAGTGATTAAGAAATGATTCAAAAATAATCTAATATACTATTTAACATTTAAACAGATTATAAGTAAATGTTAAAATAGTAGATTAATATGAATAACCACAAGAACTTAAGAAAAGATTATATTAACTGTTCAAAAAGTACATAACTGTAAGAAATTTTTGTGCCATCAAATGGAACACAGATAATCTAAAATGATTTTAAAGTGTATTTACTAACAAAAATAAGTTTGTTTAAGACGAATCAAATTATTGAAATATGTATATATCGAACAATTTAAAAACGTGCAGATCATTGATACAAATAATAAAAATGTTCTGATTTTTTGTGGACACAAGAAATCTTGTTCACTAGAAAATAATCTGCTTATCACAAAGAGGAACTTTGATGAAAATTTGAATAAAATCTAAAAAGCTTTATAACATGCAAATTTTAATAATTATTAACAAATTTTTTAAAGAAAACTTGTTCCGTTGAAATAATTTATATTAAATAAAAAATACTTTAGTTCAATTAATGAATGAAAATTAAATAATTGAAATTAAATTATTATTATCAGCCTATCAATTTGTCATGAGTTTCGGAAAACTCAATTTTTCTAAATTTCTAAGGATCACTTTGTCATATTTTTTCTTTTTCAGACAATTATTTTCAGTGAAATAAACTGTAAATTTACTGATAAAATCTGATTCTTGTACTGATTTAAAAAAAATTATGAAAACTTAATTATTTCACGGTAAATGAGATGAATCCAAGTTAAAAAGATTTGAAAAATAAAATAAATTGCTGCCGAGTAACTACTAAATTTCAATGAAATAACAAAGTTCTATAAGAGACATTTTTCAAAACCCGAAAAATTCAGATTGACTTAATTATACTTTAGTTTCAAAATGATTATTAGAATAGGAATATAGGCAAGAGGCAGTAGAATTTTTATAAGTAACACTCATTTTGATTGGTTAATTGTTGTGAGTCAATAAGGAATTCTCAACGTTAAATGAATATACAAACATGGAATATTTAGTCATTATTTCAAATCAGTTGTATTTTATTGATGAGCATGATCTACTTCGAGGACAGTTTTCATTATAAAATGTTACTTTGCAAGCTATGAAAGTACAATTACAGCTTTACGACAATTCAAGAAAGAATTTCGTCTAATAAAAAATTACTTCACACACAAGATCAAAAGACTTGTGGACAAATTTAGAACAGCAAGCAGTATTATTAATCAGAAATTTGGACGTTCGTCTTTGTAAAGTGAACGCCACGCACCAATTGAAGATGAAGTACAATACAATTTTAACCTAATGTAGAAAATTCTAGGTAGAAAACAACATCTCCTACATTAGTGTGGACTGCATTTCCACACAATCCAATGGCTTATCATATCCTCCATCTACATTCAAGTTCAAGAAGTGAATGGGTATATTCAAGCGTATCACTGTCTAATCATTATACTTTCATGAAACTGTCAATGGCACACGTTATCTTTTAATGCTAAACAACCAGATTCTCCCTGAATTGAAAAACCGGGAAGTTCGTTCGACTATCTTTAAGCAAGATGGAACACCTTCAAACATCAATAATGATATTAAAGAATTTCTGTTGCAAAATGTCCCTGATTTTGTCTTAAGCCAGCACTTAATCACTATTGGGCTCCTAGTTCTTCAGATTTCAGTACGCGTAATTAATGACTCTGTAGTTACATACAGATGGCTGTATATTATCAGAATTTGCATTTTACAGAAAAAGAGTTGATTGGGTGTATAAGAGTCTCAGAAGGAAAACATTTTTTTGAGAGGCAATAGCTGCAGCCATTATCAATTTTTTTTGTCGACTATAAAGTGTTGTGACAGAAAATATAGAACATATTGAGCATTTTGTGTAAACTTTAAAAATATTTCCATACTGATTGTTATATTAAGATAAATTTTAATAGTCTGCCTTTTCATTTTTGATATTATAATTAATATAAATTGTGCATTACTTATAAAACACCATATATCTACACTCACCGCTTCTCTGGTCTTTCAAATGTTGAGGGGTCACTTCTCTTTAAGATATATCAAACCAGGTTTTAACTCGTGCTCGTTGTTTTGTTTTTGAATATGATTAAAAAAAGTTCTAGTTTTTTTATTATTATTGCCTGACTTAGCTGTATGTTTCATTCGATTTCATTATCAATCAAAATGCAAACACATTCTTTCCTTTCCTCTTAAAAAATACAGTGTTGCTTAAAATTTATTTTGTTTCTAGCTTTTTTTAAATGGTTCAAAAAGTAAAAGGCATTTTTAAAGGTATTAATGTTGAGTTGAGGTTCATCGTTTACCGATTGCCTCGGTGAAATGCTTTTAATTTTAATTTTTGTTTTATTACCCATTTATTTTGAATAATCTACAAAATTATAGGGACTAATTTTTAATGAAAAAATATAATTTTTAATGAATTTTTTTACATAATATTATTACAGGCATTTTTCCATAGTATGAAAACACATGAATTCATGGGAGGCAAATTTATTAATATGGACATATAAGCGATGGTTAAACCTAAAATCCCTAATGGTTTGTGTTTTATAAAACACGAATGCTTCTTAAAAAATATTATTAAAATTCAAAAAGGACCACAAACAATCTAAAGAAAATAAAAGGGAGCGTTATTCAAGAAATTAAAAAAATTTTTGGAACTGCAATATTTAAAATACTATCCAGTTTGTAATTAAATCTTCCCTAATTATTCAAATTTATGACAATATTAATAATAACAACAATAATATATGATCAGAGTATTATGCAAATTGTTTCAATAGAATTTGCCAAAACGAATTGCTTATCCTAATAAAGAAACCAATAAAATTCCAATCAACCGAAATGTTGGAAAATGAAATCATAATTTTATTTCCCCTTTAAATGAACAACGAAAAAGAAATATTAGCAACAGAATTCTCTGCCGGATTTTCTAAGCCCAATGATTGCATGTGCGAGAAAAATCCCAATCACGAATCGACTAATTAAATTTATTATTTACAATGTCGAATAAAAACCTTCAGAAATGATCGACTTAAATGACTCGAATTAAACAGCTGTTCAATTGTTCAATGTCTCACCAATAGCGAGATCACATCAACGCCTATCAGAAATCCATCTCAAATCCCAAACAGTTTCAAGTCGTGGATTATTTTTTCCTTGTTTTATTCAATTTATTGATTTTTTCTGTTCTTTATCTCATATACTTTACAGAGATTTCTTTTCACTATCGAATAAATCAATTATTTAAAAAAATTTCTTTTTAATAATTAATTAATTGTTTTTAAAAATTTTATTTCCTTGTTTTTACTTATTTTTAGAATATATATATATATAACTATATTTAATTTAATATTATTGTTATTATTTAAACTAAAAAAAATATTTGTGCTGGAATTATTTATACAAATATAAATTAAATAAATAACTATATAAGCAGATTTCGCAATTCCCCAACTGCTGAAATTGGCTTACATAATTTTAAAATAATAATAACTATTATTATTATTATTATTATTATTATTATTATTATTATTATTATTATTATTATTTCTTTGTAGCAGCATAAATTAAAATATCAGATAAGTAAATAATAAAATAAGCCCTTACTGTAAAGTATTAATTAAATTGATGAAAAATGTTTAGATTATAAAATAATCCTTTTCAATTTTTTTTTGGATTTTAGATGTTTCAATTTATAAATTCTTTTTGGTTTTCATTTCAAATTCATTTTCTGTTTTCTGAGTTTTAAAACTTAAAAACCTTTTATATAAAATTTAATAAATTGAACATAAAATTAATCAATTGTGAATATAAAATTCAAAGTAAAAATTGAAAAGGATTATTTTGCAATCGGAAATTTTTTCATCGATTTAATAAATACTTTGCAGCAAGGGCTTATTTAATTATCTGATATATTATTATTATTATTATTATTATTATTATTATTATTATTATTATTATTATTATTATTATTATTATATTATTATTATTATACTATCATAAAACAAATTAAAGATAACTAAGTTGATTATTATAATTATTATTTATAATTCATTAACATGATTATATATTATTCATTAGTATTACATTTTATTTATTGGTTTCAAAATCGCTTAAATTAAAATTAAAATTTTATTGCGAAATAAAAAAATTATTTAACTATTTTAAATAGATTTCGAAATAATTATATTTGTGCATAATTCAGAGAGAAATCAACATGGTAAATCATTGTATAATAACAAAAAACGCCATTTTAATCTGTCTCCAAGCAGTCTGATATTGGGCGATCAGACCGGACTGAAAGAAATAAAAAATAAAACCCAACTAGCAGAATTATTCGTTTTTCAAAATATCAGTATACAATAGAAATATTGGGAAATTTTTTATAGAAAAAAATCTTCTAATTAACAATGAAAAGAAAATTAACGATATTCCGGAAATGTCTTGTCTTACAATGATAAATTACTGAAAAAACAGACTCGAAAATTCATTAGATATGACTTTAAATAGCGGCGAATACTATTAATAAAATATTAAAAAGAGTTTTTGTTTATATATGTCATTAGAATTCGAACTTTATTAAATGTTAAAATTGAAACTATAAATTTAATTAATTACAACAATCGAAATTCAAGAAACTAGTATTTTTATTTTAACATTAAAATTATTAAATCTCATTAATTTATTTTTGACAACATTTTAGAGAGGGGGTAAAAACTGCAGAACTACAGAAAATTAAAATATGCATTATTATTTAAAAATCTTTGGTATTTTTCGTTTGATTTTAATTAAAAAAACTTTAATTAAAAAATAAATCTCTATAAGCTCTGGCCAAATTTTTAGAATGTAGTAAAGGCAAAGTTTTCATTGTTTAGACAATAAAAATGCCCATTATAGTACAGTGATTAACTAATTATCTAGGTCAGAGGCTCTTAAAGTTCTTAAAGATAAAGCTCTTAAAGATAATGAAAGTGACAATGTTATGGATCTGGAATCTTCGAATAGTAATGGAACAGTCAAACAAAAAAGAAAATCGACGAAAATGGTTTCCAATAAGAACATGTAGCGAAGGTGTCATTAACAAAATAAAAACGGATTTTATATGGAGTCAAAGTAATACAAACACAACCAGTGAAGGAAAACGAGTTTATTACAGTATAAAATAGTATAAAATTGATCAAATAAGAATTTTTTATTGCTCAAATAAATGCCAGCCAAATAACAGTTGCTAATTGCTTAAAAGATAATGTTTGATCTTTAGGGCATGTTACCATTTGATTACATCGAGACAAAACGGGTAAATAAAGTAATTAATTTAATGTATTAACTTTTAATTAACTAAACGGTTAAAATTATTTGCAATTTACCAAAACGAGTTCTTGGCTAAGTTTTCATCGAAACTATTACTTACACATAATAAATGACCGTTTATATGAAAAGGCAAATAAAAGATGGGGTTCTAAAGAAAATGAAACATATTTTAACTTTTTTTTTTAACAATGGAAGAATAAATAGCTAAAATTACTGTACTGTACACATTTTTTGGAGGATCAAATTTTGGATTATATAATTGTATGTAGCGGAAAAGTTGATGATATTCGCGGAAACAGCACAAACCTTAGCTACACTACTGACTGTGTATACGGTTTATAAATAAGTTTATTGGTTTAGATGATTTTGAAATTACGTATTATATTATAGCTAGTTTGTTGCTCGTCGCTTGAAGCCGGTTAATTTTGTTTGTTTATACGACAGTATACGATTGTAGAAAATTAAAAAAAGTATACTAAATCTTTATTTTAAAAATTAAATCATCAGAAATCACTTTTAGAGCAGCAAAACTATAAATTGAAAATCTAAAAAATATTTGATACATCACATTTAAAATACTACTTTCTTGTTATAGAGTTTTACATGTTTTTCTTTGTACTAAATATATTTGAAGAATATTTTACATATATGTATAATAAAAAAAAATTATTTCATTTTTAAATAGTAAAGTTCAAAGTTTTTATAGTTGAAAATAACATTAAAAAAATGTGTAATTATTCATTTTAGTTTCCAGATTGGAAAATTAAAAATGTTTCCTTAATTCAACATTTCATTTAACGCAATACAAAAGAGAATTTATTGGTTCTATAACAATAATTTATTACATTTTAATTCGGAAAATGCAAATTATTGCAGTCGTATTTGTGTAAAAAAAATTTATTTTTAATAATTCTAAAACACAATATAGCACAATTAAGCAAACTAAATGGAGGCAATGCAAGAAAACTAAAACTTAAACGTGAAAAATGTTTGCAATAATTAAAAAAGCAAATATAAGTGAAATCAAAGTGAGTTATTGGTGTCAATATGACCTCAATTATAACTTTAAATAGTAAGATATTTTGAAAAGGTATCGTTGATTTTAATTTCATTTCTAATATATTCACAGTAATTATTCTCGAATTTGCCTGTTCTCTGTTGTACTGCTTTACAAGATCATACTATATAAAAGGGTTGGCAAACTGTGGCTCGCGAGCCTCATGAGGCTTTTCTACCTTTACAATGCGGTTCAAGCCATAGTTAATGAAATATCGTTAATTTTTAATTTTTAATAATCAATAATGCACATTTTTGCTAAATACACCAGTCACTTGCTTAACGAAAAATTCGATTTACGGAAAACAATAAAACGACATACAAATTTGTTCCGGTACTTAATTTGTTGTTTTTATTTATTTTGTACATTACATATACAATATTTAGTTTTTATTAACTTTATTTTAAAATGTTTTGTTAGAATAATATATAAAATTAAAACATATGTCTCATTCTGGCTTTAGAAATTATGAGTTTTCTATTTTCGACTCCCGACAGGATAAAGTCTGACCTTTTTGCTTATTTATATTTTATTTTACGATTATTACACATATAAGAGTTATGAAAAAGAGAACAACTGCTTAATTATTTAAACAATTTTTAAATTGATCTGTCATTTTTAATGTAATAAATTACAATAATTCTATCAGAATTTTAGGAATCAAATAAATTTAAGTCATAAGAAAAATCAGCCTCAGATAAAAATTTGGTTATCATAAAATTCAAAAAAAATAATTAAACATTAATTCGGATTCGGTAAAAAAAGGAAACTGTAAATTAATTGAATAAAAATATGAAATTAATCTTTGAAAGTCAGTAATAAAAATGAAACAATAGAATTTCATTTATATTTTGATGAATAATTATTACAAAAAAATTCAACTGTTTCATTAATTGAATAAAAATTCTAAATAAATATTTTTAATTAAATAGTAATTGACGAGGTAGTCTGTTTTTATTTGCAATAAATTAACATTTTAGACATGAAAGAAATTAAAAATTTATAATTTATTCACATAAAATAATTTGAATAAAAGAAAAATCTATTTTAATACAATTTATAATATTTATATAAAATACAAAATCTTCAATTTTTTTTTCAAACGACAAAAATTTACAGTAAATAATTGGAATAAAAAAATATTTATTTTATTAAAGTTAATAATGTTGATCCTTTTAATTTTCATTTGACTAAGTATAATTATAAAATATATTTTTTGCTTATGGAAAGATATTTTCATTTGGTTTTAAGATAAATACACATGTACTTTCTGTTGAAAAGTATTTAACAAAAAATGTAAAATTATTCACTTAATAAAAAAATGCCATATTTGATACTTTTGCCGTGGTTGTTTATTCATAATATAAATTAACAGTCAGTCATCTTTTAGGTATATTTGTTAGATGTTATTCAAACCAATTTTAAACCAATTTCGGACCAAATAATTTTTCAAAACAATTTTAATTTAATATTTAGTACTAACAAAAACATCTTTTTAAATTATAATTTTTAAATATTTTACTAAAATTAAATACACTAAAAATTCAAATATTATTCTAATTTTTAACAAATATATTATATGGGATTTCAATTTATTTTTACAGTATTTTAACAAAATATTCGAAATATTTCATATCAAAAAAATTATGAATATTTTAACTATTATAACAAACAAGAGGTTCGAAATATTTAATTCTCAGCTGAAAACACCTATTTGTAGTTATACAAGGTAATAAAATTCAAATATAATTATAATGTCGCTTTATAATTAAAAATTTGTTGCGTTTGCCTTCCTTGAACACTACAACAGGGGTAAGCAACCTTTTTAACCCACGGGCAAATTTAAATTTTAAAATTTTGTGGCGGGCCGCACTCATTAATAATTTACAAAGCTTTATATATAAACATTATAATATGAAAATACTAAACAAAATACCTGGGGGCCGCAAAAAAATAATTCAAGGGCCGCATGCGACCCGCGGGCCACGGGTTGCTCATCCCTGCTCTACAACAATGATTGTCAAGCAGACCAGATTGAAAATTTTTTGCACTCCAATTATTTATGTATAAATCAAAAACCGTAAATTTCAAAATAAAATTATTTTCGTATTATTTTCATAAAATATTTCATTACTTTCCTTAAATCTATTAATTTTCTATTAGTGTTACTCTTTATAACTTCACATATCAAATTTGTTACACTCAAATTTCGATACTGAAACGCCTTTTCAAAAATATAGATTTCCTCAAAAATTTCTTGTTTAAGTCTTCACATTATTTTTTATCCATTAAATCTCTAATATACATTATTAAGATCCAATATATATAAAGTGTATAACAGTGTTAATTTGACACTATTTTTACACTTACATGACGCTGAAAGAAATCTGAGCGCCTCCCGGCATAGTACTGCTGAGAGCCATTAGCTCTAAACTTGTATACTATTGTTAAATGTACTGGATATCACTTAATGTATTGTATATATATATATATATATATTTATTTTTTAAAAAAATTAAACCTAAAAAAAAATTTTAATTGTAAATGAAAAAAATAATTTTTCAATTAATTATACTTTAATCGAATTTCATTGTTTTCTAAATAGACTTTGCTTAGCATTGAAAATATTTCAATTAAGAACAATCACACAATCAATGGGAAATAATTAAAAAATCACCGTAAATCAAAAACCTCAGACTGAAATAAATCTTTCAAATTTTCATCATTTTTCGAACAAAATATTTTTTACGTGACTAAAACAAATTATTTTAAATTTCTTAGGTTAACCAAATGGAAAATCTAACACAAAAATTGAGGAAAAATGACTTTTGGTAGTGATAGCGCTAATATGAACAATCAAGTATTTAATCAAAACCAAAATCACTGACTAAACTCAATGATATTGTGGGAGTCCATATTTTACAATACAAACCAAATGAAGACAAATGTAAAACTATATAGAATAAGATCTAAAATTGGTAGAAAATCGACATATTTACAGATATAATAGCATGGTAGAAGGACATTTGAATGCTATTAAAATTCACAAATAAAAAGAATCGACATTAACATAGAAGAAATTATTAAAATATTAAAACAATACTTGTAAAACACTTTCAGACTTTTAATTGTCTAAAAAACAATTATAGGGAACCGAAAAAATTAAAAAATTAATAAAAAATTGATAAAAATTTAATTATAATTAATGGACTATTTTTTACTTTATTTCAAATATACAAGTTTTCATTTTTTGGTTCGGTTGGAAATAAGATTGGAAAAAAATGTATAATTTCACGAGAGCTGACAAGAGTTGTGTTTTCTTATGAAAGAGATCTTTGTGATATATTGTTTAATCCATCCTGTAAAGATGGTATTTTGTTTGGAGGTCAGGGAAAAATAATGCAAAATTTTGCCAATATTTGTGGTAATTACTTGTATTAATTTTAACGTACTCGTAGTGACTAGTAATTGTGAAAATCAAATAAAAAATCAATAATTAAAACAATAACTAATAAATTTTAAATAATTAATTAATCTATTTTCTGATGAAAATTAGAAAATCAATTAAATTTAATATAAATATTACTTCAATTTAACTCAATGATCAATTTTCATCGGCAAAGACGGTAAAATGGAATATTTGTTTTTAATATATCGGACCAATAACTAGTAAATGTGAAAATCAATAAAAAAAATTCAATAATTAAAACAATAATTAATCGATTTTAAATAATTAAACAATCTCTTTTTTCTAATGAAAATTTATCAATAAATTAAATTTAATATAAATATTAATTCTATTTAAGTCAATGATCAATTTCCATCGGTAAAATAATCATAAATAATATTTTACTAGTGAAAATTAATTAAATTAAAGTATTAATTGATAAACTAATATTCCACATTCAAAGCAAAATTTAATACTTTAGTGTGAATTATTTTGTAAAGGTAATTTATTTTATCGTTATTTCTTTTCAGAAATCAAATTAATATTTATAGGAAAATACAGTAACTTCCGGTAATAGTCTGCCATGAAAAAAAATTACTATAATCTGTTTTTTACTATAGCCGACTTTACTATATCCTGAATATACTGTAACAAAATAGTACTATTTTTTCATATGGCCAATTATATGTAGCTCTATCTAGATAAAGAGCTCAACAAGCTCAATTACAGATTGAAGAAAGACTCTGTAACAAGAAAGTAGTATTTTAAATGTGATTTATCAAATATTTTCTAGACTTTGAATTTATAGTTTTACTGCTGTAAAAGTGATTTCTGATGATTTAATATTTAAAATAAATATTTTGTATATATTTTTTTAATTTTCTACAATAATTCACTGTCGTAAAAAAACAAAATTAACCGGCTTCAGACGACGAGCAACGAACTAGCTATAATATAACACGTTATTTCAAAATCATCGAAACCAAAAAAAATATGTAAAGTAATTTTAGCACTTATGCTTCTTCTATCATTATAAATTCTAAGAAATGAAATAAGTAGTACAAATTTATGACAGTCGCCATTCATATTTTACTAAACGCCAGTGAATGAGATCGGTATGACAAAAATGTTTTAAAAAAAGAATCGACAGAACAAAATTTTCAAAATGAATTTCATTTCATATTTTACGCTAATATTACAATGTAGAAATATATACGATGTTATGCTATTGTAATCATGAATGAGCATCAACGCTTTGAAATAATATGGATAAGATAAGAGTTTGTTAAGAAGAATATAATTTCTACTGGTCATACAATATGAATATATATTTTTTCTAATAAAGTAGGATTTTATCCATATATATATATATATATATATTAAATATCACATTAGTTATATATAATGACATTAAAAAATTAAAAGTTTGTTTTAATAATACTTTAAATAGCATGCTAGGAGTTAAAAAATTCGAACTAATTTCAGAAAAAAGGCAATTATTTAAAAAAACAATTAATATTATATTGTAAAAATAGCTACAATGTGATATAATAATAAAAATGAATGAGCATCAACGCTCTGAAAGAATGTGGATCGGATAAGAGCTGATTAACCCATTCGCTGCGGCACAAATTTATCATACTTTCGCCAGGAGAGGCGCCGGTTTTTTAAATGAATCTGTTGTTTTTAAAGTAAATCAAATGTTTTTATGAATAATATGTCTTTACAAAATGTTTTTAGTGTTTTTTGGGTTACGTCGTTTATGAGTGACGTCACGCGTAGGTGCCAGACGCAGTCAACGTGTTAAGAATAATATAAGTTTTTGAAGTATATTATATTTTCTGTATTTTGTATCTTTTAAATTTAATCTCCCAACAATTTCATTATTTGGATCTTTTCCATCTTCTTGTTTACTAGCCAGAGAGTGATTGATTTTTTACTTAATTTTCAAGAAAGTATCATATTTTTGCTTTTTTAAATAAATACTTTTATTCCTTATTCAAACAACAGGAAAAAACTAATTACGAATCCACAGTCTCATAACAGCCGCATATTCAGCCAAACACAAACTTTCTTTCAGGGAAACGGTGACAGTTTCAATATAATAAACATAATTAAATATAAAGAAAAATTTATAAATAAAATAATTTTATTCAAATGAAAATCTCAGAAGAGACAATATTTATGATATTGTGGAAAATGAAACTTTTTAATACTAGAAATTAATTTAAGAGAAAAGTTTCCCTTGGGTATTCCAAATAAGTATTTCCAATTTGATCCGATATTATATATATATATATATATATATATATATATATATATATAAAGTTAAATAAATGAAATTAGAAATTTTGGATTTATTTACAGACAGCCGTTTAACATATTTTTTAAAAATTAATTAATTTCTTTTTCATAATTTAAAAAAAATAATGGCTGATCTTAAATGTGATTTTAACAAGGAATTTTTGAACAAAAATTTTACAATGTTTTCATGTTATGTTTAATATGATTAAAATACGACAAAAATTCTATTGAAAATTACATAGTTACTCATGTCAGAAATTGCAATGCTACTCGACTGTAACTTTAATACGTAATAGTAGATTTATCTTGAAGTTTACATATATTTTCAAAACTCAATAAAATTAATTTTATTTACAATTCTCAGTTGGGATCGATATAAACAGTGCTTTCCGGGTAAAGAAAAGTCAGATATTATAAAAAAATGGATATTGTAAAATTAAGTATGTGGCAATAGCGCTTATAATGCAAGTTTACATTTGACCACACATTCATTCAATGCCGGAAAAGTTAATATAGAATATTTAATAAATTAAAATTAACAAAAATAAAATCAAATTCATTGCGATTAAAAATTACTAATAGCGAAGCGAAATTTAAAATGATCATAAAATAGAACAGAAACAAAGCGCAAAACTTAACATAACCCGGATTATGTAGCTAGTTTTGAATGTTTAAAATAAATGTATTAAAATAATTGAAAATATTTTACTGATTCATTTGCATTTTTTACTACTAACTAGTCAAAAGTGTGTCTCGGCATAATGAATTTTAGGAACTGCTGATTTAGATGATTCCGTTATAAGAAGTTTTTTTTAAAAAATAGAAAAGAAGTTTTAATAATTTGAGTAAAAAATTATGGATCTTTTCGGTTATACGACCGCCACCCCTAAAATAATTTTATATTAAAATAAATTATATAGATGCGTTAGTGATTGATTAAAATTTGATTAAATTTTTCTTATCAATTCTGTTAAATATTGAAAGTTACATATACGGTTTTATTTTATCATATTAAAAAATGAATTTTAGGGGTGGCGGTCGTATAACCGAAAAGATTCAAAATTATTATTCATTTTGTAATTTTCCAATGATATATTTATTAAATATAATGTCATTGAAAAATGAAAAGAAATCAGGGGTGAAAATCTAAAGAAGTTCCAATAATACATTTTGTAGTCATTTTTTACCAAGCAACTTTCATATTTTGTATATTATTCATGTTGTTGTCTAAATTTTAATGATATCTTTAAAAATATACTATAAGAATTTAAAAAATATTTTTTTTGTAAAATTTTACTCCATGATCCAATATAGCAGTCTAAATATTAATATTTTTTTATCTTTTCTTTCATTTCAACACTACTAAATCTCTCATTGGCTTTTCAAATTTCCATTCGAATTACACAGGAAATAAAATACAAATAATTACTTTTTATCGATGATATTCTCTTTTTATTTTGCATGAAAATAAACATGTACATGTGTAATTGGGAATATTTTCGCTAGTAATTAACAACATTCAAAATGTTGGTCACAATTACATCACTTTTTCTCTGGAAGAAAAGAAAATTGCTATATTTTTCTCGAATGTTGGCTTAAAAAAAATCAAATGACAAACATTGTTTTATTTCAATTCATTTGTGATTTCTAAATAATAAAATAGTTAATTAAACATGCATTGATAATTCTTGAAATTGTAAAAAATCAAAATTGTAAAAACAAATCAAAATAATCAATAAAACCTTCATTTCACAATTGATTTTTTTAAACGAAAAATTTATTAATAAAGTATATTTTTATAAAAATTTAAGTTGAAAATAATTTGAAATATTTTCATAATCCACTCAAATAAATAATTTAATATCTAAATGGATTTCTGTTTCTACCTGACAATGGCAGTGAATCTAAAGAAATATATAGTAAAAGTTTTGTTATATTGGAGTTTTCTAATACTTATATCGGTGTCATGCTTATGTTAAATCTATTTATCCTTTGGCTAGAAAATCTGGATATAGACAAATAAAATATATTTATATTTTTTGATACCAATTTTGGCTATAACCTTTTCACATGTTTTCAACATTATAATTTACTAAATTTAAATCGATATTTTGGATGATTTAAACAATGATTTGTTTTCCTTATAAAAATTTTTTATTGCTTTCATAAAAAAACTTCGAATTGAATTTTAACAATTGATAAAATTGTGACATAATTAATTTAAATAATAAAAATATTAATAATAAATATTAGTAAAATCAGTGATTATTATTATCATTAAAATCAGGAATTCAAATTTGTCATATTTTAATACCAAGTGATTATTATATTTAGTTGTAAAATTTAATTTCAATAAGAATGGAAATTAATTTCCGTTTCCATTAATTTCTATGGAAATTTAATGGATGAGAGTGCTCCATGAATTGATTGGAATTCTTGATGCTTTTATTGAAAATAATTTTGTTTAAAATACTTCCATCTTAGAAAATTGATAATTAATAATTAATTTTTTTCAAAATATCCTAAAAGTCGAAAGACATCAATTTCCAAAGATTTGGAATACAATGGAATTTTGTTAATATTAAAAGAAACAAAACATTACAATATAAAGTTTTCAATATTTTGTCAAGAATTAGTAAAAATTAAAATTCTAACAAATAATATTCACGAAAATTATAACGAAAGCATTAACAAAAATTTGTTTTCTTATCATGAATCTCGTATTATAAGGACTTTTTGGTTTTTCACCTCTGATTTCTTTATAAGTGACATAATATTTTCTACAAAATTTGACTATGAATCAGATTTATTTAAGGTATTAAATAAGTTATTAAATAAATCTGATTCATAGTCAAATTTTGTAGAAAATATTATGAATCTCATAATTTTTACAGTAAATTTTGGAATTCAAGAAAATTGCTTTTTTCATGAAAATTTTTGATATACTTTATAACTTTAATTGAATTTACAAAATTGTTCTATTGTTATTTATAAATTACCTTTGCTTTTATTTATTCATATTTTGTTTTACATTCAACACGAATGTTAGGTCGACTTTTTCCTTACCATTTAAAGATATATGAAAACCGAATTTATTGAAAAAAAAAAAATAATAATTTTCAATTGCATAAAATTTTATTTATCTTTTTTTTCATTTTTGACTTTTACAATTCATTATATTTTAAGGAATTTGATATTCATAGCCCAAATGAATTTTTAATTTAATTTCAAACTAATAGATTTTATTGTAAATTATTTAAAATAATTTAAATCCTTTATTAAGTGATTTTGTTTTATCAGAAAAAATTTTCAATTTTTAAAATAAACTAATTTTCCATAATATTTTCACTAATAAAAAAAGAAAATATTAAATAATTTAAGTCATTTGTTAAGTTCTTTTGTTTTATCAGACACACATTTTAATTTGATTAAGAAAATTAATTTTCCAGAAGATTTTACTAATAAATAAAGCGAAAAATCGAAAAAAAAATTTTTATTAAAAAGAAAAATATATAATATTCAATTTTCAATTCGACTATTTCTTTCATTGAAGCTTGTCTAATTCTCAGGCTAAATCAATTGATCCCAGATTGCAAGAATCATTTCGTCAAAGAATAAATTAAAGATCAAAAAGAAGCCCATATACAATTCATGTAGAAGATTATTCATGGTAGCTTTGATATATGCTTTCATTGAAAATTTCAAAATAATTAAGGAAATCAGATAGCCTCACCTCTATTTTATGATATGAAGAAATTTAGGAATTATTGGAAATTAACTGAGTGAAAAAAATTCTCAACTATTTATATTTCTATGATTGAAATGCAGATATTATTGTGATTGTTAAAAAGAGAAAAAAATACAGAAATTCATTGATTAATCAGGGTGACTTTTAATGTGTGCTGAAATCAATGAGTATTTTTCGAACAAACTTTTCGAAAAATTAATTTTTTTGTGTATTATTTTCCATATATATATAATTTTATCGTAAACAAATAAATCTGTAATAATAATAATGACAATAACAATAATTATTATTATTATTTTAAAATAATAAAAATGCACAACAAAAGTATATTAAACCCTTTATATTAGTTTATTTTATACTATAAAAAAATGATTACTTATTATTAAAATATGAAACTTAAATTAAGAGAATTCAATTTAATCACGTCTTATATTTTATATATTCATAAAAATTTGATACATTGAAAAAAAGAAAGGGAGTAATTATTTATTTCTTCACAAATTTCGAATCAAAGCAAGAAATAATAGAAATTAATTATTATAGTTTATTGAATACAAAATAATATAAATATTGAAAATATATTAACTTTACCCAATATTATATTTGTTAAGCAACAAAAAATTATAGGCAGAAATAATTAAATAATAGAAATAATTTATTTATTATACATGTAAAGAAATAAAGAAAATAAATATATAATTTTTTGAAAATTAGGTTGATAGTTGTAATTATAATTTTTTTTGAATAAATTTTACTGAAAACCACATTTTAATGAATTTGTCAATATATATGAATATAATCGGTTTTTAGTTTATAATAATTAAATATTTAGATAATGTTGGGTATGAATTATTTGCAATGAACATACAGAATTGTGAAATTCAATAATATCGTATACAAAACTATTTTTTTTATTTTTAGATGAATTTAAAAGTAAAATGCAATTATTAAAAAAAACTTTAAAAATACAAACACCATGTATTTTATATTATTTGTAACGAATTTTTTAAATGAATTTTTTAAATGAATTTTTAAAGTACTATATAAATTAAAAAATTTTCATCGATAAATATAATAAATAGAATATATAAAATTTAAAAATAGTTTTTAAAAATTTATTTTATATTTTATCAGATATATATAAATTCTATTTGAAATGCTGCTGTTTTGTATTTTGATTTAACATAATAAATTTGCCGCATTTAATATACAATAAACACAGAGACACGCATGCCGTCTACTACATCCGCAAATTCGTAGATATTTCACTGGCAATTTCTACGCTTCTGCTATATTGATTTCGATTAGAATTACTGTGTAATAATACAATTCCATGCCTCCATTTAAAGACTTTTCTTTCAGATATAATTCTTTAAAAACTTAAACGATATTTAAATTTAACTAGTGATTTCCTATATTTAATAATTAATTACACTATATTTCCTTTAACAATATAAAATTATTTCCACTTAATTTTTATTGACAGATTAAATTATGTTATTGGTAATGAATTATAATTTTTTGAATTTCTTTTTATTTTATTTTCCCAGTCATTATAAAGTGAGCATTAATTTAAACAATATGTAATAAGTTTTATTAATTAAAATGTAATTAGGAAAAAAAATAATAAACAAAATTTACTCGATAATTATTATTTGTATATAAATTATTTTATCCGAAATTTTTTTTGTTGGTATATTATTAAATATGTAAAATATCAGAGGAGATTTTACAACTAGAAAAATATCAAATATGTAAATATATAAAAAAAACCAATTGAAAATTTATTCAATATTAAATTTTATGGCATTTTCAATAAATTTCAGTATGTTATCAAAAAAAAGTTTTCTTATTTTGTAAATTTTTTACACAGCCATGATATTTCATGAAAATTGTATTAGTTTGGATGGCTTTTACAAATCTTGAATAAAATCCCATTACACTAAAAATTAATTATTAATAAAATTTAAATAAATAACAATGTTAGCCAATTTCCGCCATATTTATTTTTACTGATAAAAGGCCCTGATCATTCATAATGAATTTATTTGAGTGAAAGAAAATATCAGAGAATTATATACACATCTACATAATCACTTTTTAATTATTTTATTAAAAAAATAGGAGTTTCGCTATCATTCATATATACCTACATTAAAGTAAAATCTATTTTAATTACAACTGTTGTCGCTGAATGATAATCTTCGCGCCAATTTTCTGAAACGTGGTTCAAAATCACTTTCGTTTTCAGAAGAACTCCCCAACGATTCTGTTTCATTAAAATCAGCATCGATTTCACCACGTTTCTGCTTTGACACGCTTTTATGTACAGCAAAATCAGTGATCAAAGTTTGTTTGGATTTTCTTGATTCAGTAACTAATTGTTTATGCAGTTCTTTATATCCAGAAATACAATTGTTCAGGTCGAGTTGAAACTTCAAAGCTCGTTCATAATTTGTATCATGAAGAATAAAAAAGTTTTCTAGGATATTGCAGAGTTGTAGCAATAACTTCATCATCATTTAATGCATTATCTGTTAGCAATTCTTCTATATCATTTTGGTTGAAAGTATCAAACCCTTCCCCGCCAAATGAATGCGCTAAACCTATGATTCATCTGATATTTCAGCAATAGTTACATTACCTGTGACGCATTCAGGCCATATTGCTTTCCAACATAAATTTAAAGTCATTGGCCTTATCTGATTTATAGCGTTTCCAACGTGATTAATACAATCAAGAATTGCAAATTTTTTCCAAATCTCGCTTAATGGTAATGTTTTAGTTTCTATTTTATTCAAAATACTTTCATACGTACTTTTGATGTAATATTTTTTAAAAGTTGCAATTATTCCTTGATCCCATGGCTGAATGAGGCTTGTCGTATTTGGTAGAATAAAAAGTATCTGAACATTGTTATGTTCTATATTTACATGACCAGGTGCATTGTCGAGAATTAATAAAACTTTAAAATCAAGGCCTTTTTGTCTCAGATATATTTCAACTTCTGGTAAAAAGCAATTTTTAAACCATTCAGTAATTAGAGCTGTAGTCACCCAGGCCTTACTGTTAGCCATCCAAATTACCGGTAGCTGTTTTAGATCCTTGGATTTTTAAGCACGAGGTCTATTAAATTTATTAATTACTAGAGTTTTCAATATTCTATCTCCCGATGCATTACTACATAGTAATAATGATATTCGATCTTTACTTGCTTTGTATCCACTAGCTTTCTTTTCAGATTTGGCGATGAAAATTCTAGCAGGCATTCTTTTCTAAAATAATCCAGTTTCGTCTGCATTGAATACCTGATGGTGACAATATCCTCCATATTGGATAATTTTAATCAATTTCTCTGGAAACTTTTTGGCTTCTTCTTTCAAGAATCCACTTAACCATCCGTTACTAGCGATAAATTTTCTATTTTCTTTGGAACTTGAAAAAGTAGATGATTCTGATTTTTCAATTTCTTCATAAAATTTGCGCGCTTTTTCTTGAAGTATATAACCGCTTATAGGGATTCTATTTTTGTTAAATCTTCAATGAATATTCTGAGCGCTTGTTCTGTTTTTTCTAATATGTTATCTCTTGTGTAAGATGATAATTTTGAACTTAACTTCGTGCCATCAATGATCGATTTTCTTATTGCAATTTCATTCTTCTTGATTGCTCTTACAGTCGATTCTCCTAATTTGAAATGTTTACTAATCTCGCATATTCTTTCCTTTTTGCAAAGAATCTAAAATTTTTATTTTTATTTCTAAAGAAATCGCTTTTTGTTGGTATTTTTTTCTCCATACTAGGGTAAATTAAAGAAAAATCTATTAAGATTATAAAATAAAAATATTAATGCACAAATAATAAACTAACATAGAAACTCACTTGAAAAACAAGGAAGATGAAGTGAACACTGAACAATTCACTTGTACTATAGAAGAGAGTGGGAGACAAAATTTACATGGATGTTCAATATCGAATAGCGAGGGCCGCATTCTGTTAGCAATGGCCCGTTTTTTAATAAAACAAAACCGCTTGGACGCTCCTGTTACGCACATGTGTGTGACTCATGTTTTTACAGGTCATTTTCAAATGAACAAGCTAAAATCTAATCTTTGTACGTTAAAATATGAAAATAGCGCATGTTTATACGTAATTAATTTTTTAAAGTTGAATTTAAAAAAACCGCATAACTTCAAAATCGCACAAAAAGAGGTTCTAGTATATATATATATATATATATATATATATTTTAATACCATAAAATTGTATTACTTCTTAAGTTTATTCGGTCTTGAGAAGAATAAACTAAAAAATAATATACTTCAAAATTCCCCACGGAAACTATTAACGAAAAACTCGGGTTCCAATCACCTAATACACATTAAAAAGAATATTTAAATGCATAAAAAACTTGGTTGCATGATCTACGAAAATAAAATACAGAAATCTTAACTGTAATATAAAAAGATGTTATTAGATTACTAAAAAATACTTGGAAACATTTTGGATTTTTCTTGTATGAGATTATTGAAAGGGAAGCTCCTATTTTTAACGGATATATTTTAAACATTTATTAACTTATGTTGCAACCGTAAAAAAACACTATTACAATATTTTACCGTTCACTCGTGTATAAAGCGCACAAGATTTTCGTAAGAGCTCCAAATTTTTGTTTATCAAATTCAAGGAACGGGAATTCACTTGAATGCTCTTTTATGCAGATTTCTAAAATGAGAAAGCTATACCAATTTAGTGAAATTGTTTATCTAGGCGCTCGATTAAATTTTTGTTCTTTTTGAAAGCTGAATAATAAAATTTAACAAAAAATAAAATTGCCCATTTCATGAATTGTTTACTCAAAGTTTGCACACAATAAAATTCTCAAGTCAATTTCATAAGTTTATAATATATTATATTTTCATACAAATTCATATTTGACTTAATATTACCTCTTTCCGCTGCCAAAAGAAAAAACATAACTAATAGATGTATAGAAACATATTTAAGGCTTAATTAATTAAAACTAATTTATAATTTTGTCGTTTGATTAAAATTTTTGACTCTTGAAAAGTAAGAAAGTAACCTTTAATTAAATGTCTATAATATAGATTCTATATGACTTACTTGAGAGACATGACCAGTTTGTTCCTTTAAACCCATGCAGTTTAGTAACTTGAAGAATGGATTCAAAATTTGTAATCTTTTCTCCAAGTAATAACAATAATTAAAAATTAAAGGAAAAAAATGAAAACAAAGAAACGATAAATTTATTAACATTGTAAAATTAAAATTAATGACTTAAAATTGTTTTGTTTAAGTCCTTCAGACAAAAAATTGGTTGCTTGGAAAAAGTTTTAAAAAACATGTAATTGTTAAATTAATTATTAAAATTTTTTGTAATTAATAATGACAATCGATCCTAAGTACGCGGGCTTACCCTGGATTGCTAACGATGAAACTGATGTTTATGAATCTGAAAAAAATACCTGAAGATTATCAAAATTTGTACAAATATATAGAAGAAAGTTCAATTAATACAATACTGATAAATGTTGATGCAAAAAAAGTTTTTAAAGGCACATTTATTAATGCTAATGGCACTGGTTTTTCAGGTAGAATTCAGCCATTTGTAAATACAGGATACAGTATTGAAAGAAATAAAAATGTATTGTATCCAGATTCTGAAAAAATGAATGAAACTATTTTGGATAGATTCCTGGGGATTCATCATGATGTTCGGTATTTTGTTAATGAAATCGAACAAATAAAAACTTGCGTGAATGAAACAGCTGAAGGTCAATTGATAAATGCGAGTTATTAAATGTTGGCAAAGGAATCAAAGTTCTGGCTAACAGCTTAGCAAATTTTAAAACCCACTGCAGTCTAGGTGCAGAAAAATCGATCAACGTGGCAATTGATAAAGGTTTGTGCGGATTCAACACCAAAGAAAAGTTTGAAAATATTCAAAAAATTTTACCAAGCACAAGAAAGACAGTTCAAATCAGGAAAAGCTTGTTTGGAAAAAGTTCTATCGGTCACCTGTAAATAAAGAAATGAATTCAGCAACGATTGCTAGCATTGATCAAAGTACTCTACGAATTGAAAGCAGCTTTGTTAATACTCCAGTTATTGCATTTTGTAATTCAGATAACAACAAATTCACTAGACGCGTTTTAGAATCTTATTTACTTGTCGCAACTGGTTTAATTATTTTTTTCATTAATTTGACTTAATAAAACTATATTATCAATGACATTCTGGCAATTTAATAAGCATATATAAATAGAGAACAAAAAATAATTTGCTACTATAAAAAAGTGGAATTATAAATGAATATAATAATTATTAAATTACAAAGTTATCTGAAAAAAATGTAGCAAACGGATTTTTATCATTATTTATTACATCATGTGGATGTGTCATTTTTTCTAAATTAAAACGGTCTAAATTCTGGAAAATTTAATGTAAAGTTATTTACTATCAATTTTCTTAATACTAGATCAATAAATTCAAATGATACACAAATTTCATTAATTCACTTTCAGACTGTTCAATTTTAAGTTAATAATGTTTAAATTCAATTGTTTGTAATTCGATGCGAGTAGAATTTTGATGGAAAAAGGTTTTTGAAGTTATATATAATTTTTCAAATGTTCGAGGAAATTGAAGATTTCAAATTTGATGTATTGTTTAAATCGAATGCAAAAATTCATTTACGTTTTCATATGTAAGTTTTCGAAATACAAAAGCACAGAAGAATGGCAGTCAAGGTGGAAATTGTTACAAGTGATTAACGTTTCGATGTTATTAAAAATGCATATTGTTGTGTTCCAAAATGTTTCGTTTATGAAATTAGTGTTCACTTTTATGGATTCATTCATAAAACAGTTTTCGCGGTGGAAATGTTATGTCCTTTTCCAGTGTAAAATTGTGTTATTAAAATATTAAAATAGAGATATAAATAAATCCAATGGAAATGATGACATTTTTATTTTAGTTTTTTAAATTAAATCAATTTTTTATTTATTTCTGTTTATTTTTAAATGATAATGGAATTGTTTTTTTTAATTTTTGTAGAAGAAATTTTATCAGAAAAATTATATATAAAGTATAAAATGAAACGCTTAAAATAATCTATTGGCACAAAAAATAATAATTAGTTATAATTCACTAAAATATTGAAAATTCACGAATCAAAAGGGACAATTTGAAAAGATCAAAATTCAAAGAAATAAATTCTCACAGTAGACTTCGTAAAAAAAAATTTTTTATAGAAAAAGAAAGTAAAGATGCTTCATAGTAAGATGTAAATTGACTATATTCCTATTAAAGGTATGTATAAAATCTATCATGACATTTAGATGGATGCAATTGGAGAAATCATAAAATCCCTGAACTCAAACTCCCCGTGGATCTTTTGTCATTTTCTTTCACAAAATATTGTTCAATAAAACCCTTTTTCTATCCATACAAATAAATAAAATAAAATACTCCAAAATCTTTAAAACTAAATTTAGAATTCAAATATAAAATGAATAATGATAATATTAAAAAAAAATTATTGTAACACAGTCGAATTTTACAATAACCAAATATCAGCTCTATGAACAATTTGTTTGGAAATAATATTAATTATTTTATGTACGGTAAAATATTAATATTGTAACTTCGAAACTCAAAATATTCAATATTAAAACCCTTCACCAAAGCCATTATAAAATAATAACTCACTATCCTATGCTAGTATCATGAAACATTGTGGAGGCTAATTCATCCTGTTAGTATAATGATAAAAATTATAATAATTATTATTATTTGTATTATTACTTATAATATTAATAATAAGAAAAATCTTTATTAATAATTAATATTATTAATAATAATTAATAATAAAAATAATAGCAATAATAATAATAATAAAAATTAATAGTAATAATAATAATAATAATTAATAATAATAATAATAATAATAATAATAATAAAAACAATATGAATAATAATAATAATCTTTAATAATTATTAATAATAATTATTAGCCCCTTAACGCACATTTCCGAGCGTAACTCCGGTAAGTGTTACTGGCAAATTTGTGCATGCCGAGAGAGACTCAGTTTATGAAATATAAAGTTTTGTTTAAGATTCACTAACGATTATATCTCGGGCAGTGTAATAAATTTATGTCATAGGTCTATATATTAATTATCAATAATAAAAAAAAATATTTATTTTTGCCGTTACATCAAAAAAAACGTGCGTTAAAGGGTTAATAACAATTAATAATAATTATTAATATTAACATTAATAGTAATATTAATAATAATTATTATTATTAATAATAATATTTCATATTAATAAATAATAATAACTAATAAAAAAAATTAATAATTAATGATAATTATAATAATTATTAATATTAATAATAATTAATAACAATTAATAATAATTATTAATATTAATTAATAATAATAATATTAATAATAATAATAATCAATAATAATAATTAATAAAAATATTAATTATAAAAATAATTATAAAAATATTATAAAATATTATTATTATAAAAATAATAATAATAATAAAATAAAAAAAATAATTAAAATACATTTATAACAATAATTAAACTCAAAATCATTTAACATTTAATAAAATATAATTTCAAATAACGCTCCTCAATAAAAATCGCAGTGGGAGTTCCGATAAAAAATGTTATTAATATTATTAAAACGAGGAATGACATATCAAATCAATCACAATTGCCTATCTAACATGCAAATACAAGAAAACACTCGACTGTGCGTGTGTGTATGATTGGCATATCTGTGCGTTGTGTGCGATTCATGCAATGAGATTCATATCAGGAAATTATTCCCAAGACATTTTTGTTAAATTTATATAAGTTATGAATATAAATTTTTAATAATTTTTGTTCGTCACTTTAAAATACCTCTTGTATCATATCTTGGGCTGAAATTGCTTTGAGAACCATTTTCTTGTTCGTTTCTTGAACTTGACCACCAATAAGAAATTCATCCAGAATGAAATATGCTTTTTCAAAATTGAAAATTATATCTAACTCACACACCTAAATTATTTCTTTAATTTAAAAATATCTAATAATTATTATTTACACTTCCGAAATATTTATCCAATAATTCTACATATCTATGTATAACCTCCAAGGATATTAATTCATTTTCTGTTCTATCAACTGCACAACAAAAATAAAGACTTGCGTACCTTTTTTCAAAACATTAAATACAGAATGACATTTTGTATAAATTAATACCTCTTAAATACAATTTTCATATCTTTCCATTCTAAAAATGAACACATTTTTGGTTTTCTTGCAAGAATTTGTGCAATTAAGTCCCTAGCGATTTTCTTTTTAACTTTATCTGGATATGACGTATACCATTTTTGCAGTCGTAGTTTACCTTGTCGACTAAATAATAGCATAAATTGCATCTAAAAATTATATCCAGTTAAAATTAAATTAATTAATAAATTAATTTTTTTTATAATAACAAATAAATTTTTAAAAAAAATCAAAATCAAAACTTAAAATTGATTTATTTTCAGGTATATATTTAAAATAAATTTACCCAACCTTGAAAGTACTGTGTAATTGTTCTATAAAAACAAATATTTCAGTATTTAGTTGTTATATTTCAATGTGTAACTACTAATCATACATAAAAATGTAAAAACTAAATAGTAATAACTCATAAATCAAAATAAAAGTAAAAAAGGTTACTATAATTCGAATTTAATTTTAATTTAATTTGAAATTTATTTTATTTTATGAATTTGAAAGAATTCTTTAATAAATCATTTAAAAAATTAAACAAATATATATTCAGAGAGACAAACTGCTTTCTTTAAAGTGACTACACGTTAAGATTAATTATGCACTAAGTTATGATTAAGCAAACGAAAGTAAAAAATGTATTATATTCTTGTGTTGGGCCAGAACACAGGCGGCCTTGTAAAGTGTTTAATGAATCGGTAACACACATGCAACTGGTGGGTTACAGGGTTTCATTGTTTGTTTGAACTAACTGGTGGTTGCCCCCGTAACGCCATACAAAATGATGCTAATCGCCACTTGGCACCCGTTGCTAAGCAACGTTGGTAATGTGTTCAAGTGGTGGATTGCCCGCAAAAATTGAGTACCATGTGCTAGTACTATAGTTGCTCGGACAACCCTCGGGTTCACGAGCTGTCGATAGAAGACCTATGCTCGCTTTGCTCTGTCCCTCATGATCATTTGAGATTAGGTTCTTATCTGTCTGTGGAGAGATGAAGTTAAGGTTGAGTAACATGATGCAGCTGTTTGGCATATGAATATATCAACGGAACAAATTAAATTAAGAACAGGACTACTCTATTTATTTAGCAACGCTCGCAATGTTTACAGGTTAATGATTCTGAAGCTGGATTTCTCGACGTCGGGCCCGTTCCTTACGTCCCGGCCGACGATTGTTTGCTGGAAGGGTGGATTGTTTCACTGGTTGGGTGTTCTTCTGCGACATCTGGGTTGGGGCGAAGACGAGTGGATATGTTACCGCTTCCCCCTCCCGGCAGACTGCTAGGGCGACTTCGAGTCCCCGAATTTGCGTGCGCAGGCTCTGGTTGAGCTGCCGCTCCTCTGTCCAGCCTTTCTGTGCTGCGGTCAGGCGGTGGTACAGTGTTTTTACCTTTTCTAGTTCCTTCCAGGTTGCTTTGATCTGTTGTATTTCGCGGGTTAATTGAAGAATCTGGGCGAGTAATTCCGCGTTTGACTGTCTCGCATGGTCCAGTTCAGATTGTAAGATTTGTAAGGAAGACATTACTACAATCAAATAGATTATTTTAATTTACTGTTGATTAAGTCAGATAATCATTTATCTCATTAAATCAAATCACGAATAATTCTAGCTATAATAAGAAATAACACGTAAATTTCTAATATTTCAAATCAGTTACTACATAAAGTCTATTATTGTTGGTTTATTCGTCAGGGCAATATCTCTTCAGGCTTCGTCTGAGAGCCTCCACGGTATAGGGTCTTCTGGTGTCTCGAACTGGGTGAGGTGGATAGGCGACTGCAATCCACCCGGCAAGGATGTCTTCTACCACGTTCGCAAGATACATCCTTGCCTTAACCACCTGTAAATCTACCTGCTCCTGCACCCTTTCCCATTGGGTGAGGAGCTCCTGTGCGTGCAGGTAGGTCTCTGCAGCTGGATATTGCCGTTCCGAGAGACATGATCGTTGCAACTGGTCGAGTATCCCCATGGTCGGCGGGACTCCTGTCTGTTCCTGTTTGGCGGTCTCTCGACGGGTAGTTCGTTTGGGCGACATGCCTAAACATTACTGTCATTAGGTTCGATTGATTCACCATTCTAAGTTATTAGCAAGCAAATTGTGTCTATGTTACTAGTAAGGGTGTCATACACGCGACCATTGCCTTCCTTTACGCGATGGGACCTTAATAAGCGGGTTGGGTTACTTTGCGGGTCTGGTTCCTTAAGGTGCACTCCTTTATAGGGGAAATATATAATAATATAACTAATCATATGGATGAGATAACCTGATATTTAATTTATTCAGTCTATGTCTATTAACATTAAAATTTTTTTATGTAGGCGGATACTCGTACATTGACTTAAGGGAATTTGTACATCGATTTAAAGTTTGTTTACCAACTTCAATTGCAGTTGTTCGAACTTTAAGGTTTAGGCCGGATGTTGATCCGAGATAACTTAGTTGTACGTGGGTGTATCCTGGTGGGCGAATGATTTCCGGCGGATTTTACCATTACCACTTAAGCGGTGGACGAAAGGTGATTTACATTGTTTACATCCGGTGATTGTATTATTCGTGCCGTATTTTCAGAGTTACTGGTCAAATGTTCGCCTACACTCGATTATCTCAATTTCCGGTAAGTTATTTCGTTGACTAGTTTGAATGTACTTTATTTAGCAAATTTTAGGAAAACTTCTACGCTTACCGAGGTTTCTAAATAGATGCGATACCCTTCTGTCGGAAATAATTTCGCTATGTGGAACTTCATTTGTTCAATAATGTGATATTAATACACATTTTCTCTTATCTTAAACTTTGGTTTTTCCAATTGCATTAATTTAGTTTACGTAAATATTCATTCACTTTATCTTTAATCAGTTTGCTGTAATTACCGAATTTATAAGAATTGAAGAAAACCTTTTTCAAATCTGTGAATTTAGTTCTAACTAAGGGGTCGTGTTATTGGTAATGTATTCTGATGTCCATCATTCGAATTGCTAATAGTTTTCCCTAAGGCTAGCTGGATCAACTATTACCTTAATCCGCGAAGTTATTTTAATATTAATTAAATCCGTGAATTCAGTTGTACTTTAATTTACATCGTAAATTACTTGATTTCTACCAAAAAAACTGTCTTACGGTTATTCAATTCATCTCTAATGTTAATCTATGAATTACTTTAATCCACTAATCATAGTTCGTTAAGGAACTTATTTCATTTATTCTTATTCAATACTCTACTTTACCGAAAAACGAGGTTATCTTGGTTTTACTCAACAGCTATTTGAACTAATTTAATCATTTTAATTGTTACCAATAAACGGGTTTAATTTAATCAACGATATATTTATTTTTGTTCATTTTATTTTAAATTAATAATTTAATCTAAATACTTGATTTTACTCAATCACTTCTTCAATTTTATCAAACTGAATAACAGTGAACAATTTAATTAAGGGATTCCATACTTTTATTCGAGAATCATTTTACCTTTAATTGATACGTTTCTTTATTTGAAATCAATGAATTCTATTCTTAATTGCTTTCATTTATATCGGGGGTTGATTTTTTGATTAGATCAATACATTACTCGTTCTTACTCAAAGATCAGATTACTTTTATTGAAATGAATTATAATGATTTGATTGATGAAATTATTTGCCATTACCCTAATCAATAACTTACGATCATTATGAATTATCTTTACCCAATATTTACTGAAATTTTTTAGCCATAAAACACTTTACTTTTACAATCAATGGTTGCTTTAATTTTTATCAATAATCTCAATTTGATCGAATCCAATGATTCCCAATAAATTTTATTTATTTCAAAATATAAATCCAAAATAGTTATAACAACGATTTCAGTTAATTTAATCCCCGTACCCTTTCCCTTTAATAGGCCTTAAGCGCATATTGTGTTCATATTATATTTACTGAGTGCCCACTGGACTACTCGATGTGATAATTTTAAGCCGTGTGTAACATAATTTTAGGTCGATTTTACAGAATTGAGAAACGAGGAAGCAGCCAGAGACTTCTTCCTTATTTCTCGCTTCAGCTATAGGGATAAATATTGACGTTACGACCGCTGCGTTGCGCACGCTGAGTCTTCACGGGTACATATCATTGGCGATTTTCCACGCACTTACATGCATCTGCACTATGTAGATTTTACTTTCTTGCGTTATGTATTGGCTGTGGGCCGGAAAAATTTCGACGGTTTAATTTATAAAACAAATATATATGTAAAACAATTTAGGTATATTAATAATATTTATTAATTATAAAAACAACATAATTACCCATTTCTAACCATTCCATAAAATTGAAAAACATCATAGCATAAAATAGAACATAAATGCGTCTCTCCCCACGTCGCCGTCAAGCAGAGCTCTACAGAGATGCTATGAACGTGACGTGGAAAGAGGGTTCCAACCAAAATATTTCTCACCTAAAAATTCTGATTTTCACAATAATTTCAAATTGAAAATATAGTTTGTATCGAACAACGGCTTAGATTTTCAAAAATGGTTTTAAACAATTTTCAAAATGGTTCTAAAAATGGTTTGTTTCGAAAAACGGTTAAATTTAATGTGAAAATGGATCAGTATTTATACCTATTTTTCTCGCGTGTGAAATTTGATGCAGTAAAACAAAATTCGACCTTGTTATTTTCTAGCAAATTCTATTCTTTAATTTTTATATTTTTTGATTTATTTTTATAATTTTTTATTTAGAATTTTTATTGAATTATTACTAATTCAAATTTTCTAATTTAAATTTCACTTTAATGAACTTTTATTAAGTTTTCTAATTTTGTCGAATTTGTTGTGTTTTCTTGTTATATTTGTGTTGGTATCGTGCAGATCTTGGTGCATTTTGTTATTATTTTAATTTATTTTTATGCTTATTATTTTATATTTAATTCTTTTATTTCTCAGATTTTATATGGTTTAATTGGTGTTTCCGGGTTTATTTAAATTGCATGTAATTTTTGCGTGTGTGTTTCTGATCCATTTAAACATTCTTCAAGCCCGTTTACGTTCTGGCCCAACACAACTATAACATCAGATTTAAACTCAAACCTATTAAAACACCAATTAACCCTACCAAAATGCGAGAAAGAGAACAATTAAATATAAAATTATAAAACACAAAAATAAATTAAAAATAATAACCAAGCGCAACAAGATCCGCACTAAATAAACATAAACATAACACGAAAACCCAACAATTTGACCGAAATTTGAAAATTTATCAAAAATGAGAAATTTCATGAAAATGAAATAAAAATCAAGTAATTTGAATTAAAAATAATTCAATTAAAAATGAAAAAGAAAAATTGTCAAATAAAATTTCAAAATAATAAAATTAAAGATTAGAATATACCAGAAAATCACAAGGTCAAATTTTGTTTTACTAAATCAAAAAGAACACGCAAGGTTAGAGTCGTACAATAGGTATATATACCGATTCATTTTTACACTATTTTAATCGGTTTTTTACCAGAATCAGTTTTCATAAACTCGAAAGCAGTTTTGAATCAACGTCTAATCAGTGTAATTCAGTGACATCAAAAATTACTATGTGAGTGAGAAGTGTTTGGAACTCTCTCCACATCGCATCCTCGCAACCTCGTTTGAGCTCTGCTTGGATGTTGGTGTGGGGAGAGAGGGTTATTTTATTATGATCAACGTTTTATGGAATGAACCACATTATGTTCAGAAATTCATGGTCAAATGTATTATATGGCAAAATATAGTTATTAAAAATGAAATTCTTCCATCAATGCTTTACAATTTCAGGCCCACAGCCAAAACATACTGCAAGCTAGTAAAATCCAACACATGATCGTAATCGTGTAAGTGCGTGTATTATCGCCAACGGTTCGTGCTCGTGAAGGCTCCGGCGTGAGAACGCAGGAGCTGAAACGTCAATATCAATCCGTATAGGGGAAAAGGGTGAGAGGGAAATAGTCTTTTGGCTGTTTCTCTGTCGCTCATTTCTCATAAACTCGACCTAAACTTATTTCTCACATACGGCTAAAATTCGGACACCGAGTAGTCTAGTGGGCACTCATTAACTATAATGTAAACACAATTGCGCCTAGGATCAATTAGGATCAACATGGGTTTTTAATGATAAAATCGTTGCTATGCTCAAACTATAACAAAGTTTAATGAAAAATGTGAAAACGTGATTAATTAAACGCTGTAAAAAATTTAAATCAGTGAATTTGGGTAAAAGAAAAAATTATTAATCTAAAATGACGTGTAACAATGTAAAGGACGTATTAAAAGTATGAAGAACCCATAAATGCCGTGTAAAATATCGACAAAATTATCAACAAACTAAAGCGCCATGTTCCAAATATAGGGAGGTTTTTCTAAAACCGTAAATACATTTAGAAATATATAGCCGACGCGTAATATTCAATATTCCGAATACAATGACCAAAACGTGGAATATTGTAAATTAGTAATTAAATCAATTTGGCTTCGAGCTAATCCGACAAAAATGAGTTAAAACCACTATAATTCACGACTGAATCGGTTGAACCAAAGCATCAAAATCTAAAGTTTTGGTTTTCCGCTGACTAAGACCAAAGCGTAATATGATAAAAGGCAAACAATCCAGATAGGAATACTAACCGACTAGATTAAATTTACAAAACAATTTTCAAATAAATTCCATAAAATGCAGAGGCTATCAAAGATTAGATACGGTGTCGGACAAATTAACCCATAACAGAATTGGGCGTTTAATAACCAACAGAACGCCATCATAGAACCAACCAATTTTGAACCAACAACACTACAAAATAGAAGGGAAAAATCATATGCCTTCTATTCATCGCCCAAATTAATCCATAATAGTGCTGGGCACTGATGGGTCCTTAAAATAGTTTGAACTGTCTAAGGGTTACTTTCCCCACTCAGGGCCTGCACAAGAATTTTGAACCGCTAGTCACCCGTCAAAATTGACGTTGGTACTGTGAACTAGTGGGTGGAAGGTTAGTAAAAGGTGAGCTCCTTCTCAAGAACTGCTAATGCCCTAACCTTCCTCGGGTCCATGAGCTGTCATAGAAGACTTCATGCTCTACTCGATCGTCCCTTTCTTGCCTATGAGTTCATACTTTACCTAATCAATTGATCCCCAGCTACTCCATATTCAACAACTTCAACCCCATCCAAGCATCCATAACAGCTTCAACATTAAAGTTAACAATAATAAATTATATTTAAGATAAATAAACAATTAACATTTATAAATTTTACGATTAATAAGCTATTAACATCTATAAATTTGGTCAAATTAAATACACGATCACAGAGTTAGGTTAAATGAAAATCCGTTGGCGTCCAAGATATGACCCCAATAGGCGAGCTCAGCTTAACCTAGACTGTCGCTCCCTCTCTCTTTTATTTGGGCGATTTTTTCTACGATTTCTTTTTGGTAAATCCTCTGACGTATGGGAGGGGCCTGGGGTTATGGTCCTTATGCCATCGTCTTTTCCAGTGACATTCCTCAGCACTATGGCATGTTGTTCTTCTGAAAGCGAGACAACACTCCGTATGAGGCCTGTACGGATATTGTCACTAAGCTTCCATTCAGCTACCTGCTTTTCAAGCTCCTGGGTCTTTTGTTCGGCCGACCGCAGGGCTTCATCTTTCTGATTCAACTGGGCCTTCAATGTGTCTATTTCCGTCCTCAACTTGGTTGTTGCCTCGGGACGAAGCCATGTTTGCTCCATGTAGCGGCACTTCCGCACTATGGCCTCCGCCCTCTGGGTTTGTACTATTGCGGTTTGGTGGTATCCGGCTATATCCTTGCGAAATTGCTCCAACATTTTTCTTGGTGGGTCCACTAAACAAAATTTCTTTTTAGTTTTATTTCTTTAAATTATAATGTGCATATAACAAAGGTCAGTATGATTATATATCTTCAGAACAAGGGTTATGTCATCTGGATGAGGGGAGAGATGGGTAGGTTAATTACTTAATTATAACAATTACCAGCAACAATTACATTGACAATGCCTGTGATAACCAGGGGTAGGTGCATAATCATTACATTATTAACGTTATAATGATAGTACGAAATTTATATTTTCCCATTTAAGAAGCTAATTCACAAAATTTAAATTTATTAAATTCAAATATAAAATTTTTCATTTAAACCCTTATAAGAGGGTTTACAAAATCTTTTATTGTAAATGGAAGTTAAAAAAATATTTCTCCAACAATTTAACTTTTATTATTCTATTTTAGTTTTGTTTTGTTACACTTAAGTAATTTATCTTTTGCTTTTCACTCGTTGCCCTAGCAACGAGTCAACAATCGGTAAATTTATTTTTATCCACTTCTAATTTATTTTTTATGTTTTTAGGTAATTTACGGTACCCCAGGGCAATTGTGGTTGTCTTCCTTTCGTTAGTTTATCCCACCAAGTATGACCCTTCATTTATTAACTATTTTATTCATTATTAACCTACAGGATACTTAGAAACAACTTACTAAGGAGACCCCGCAAGTTGAAAAATTTTTTATGACAATTTTTTATTTTCTTTTGCAGGTGACATAATTTTTGGTGTATTTTCATTTTAATAAATCTAATGTGTTTATTTTTCATTCTCACAATTATAATACTTATAAATAAGGATAATTTTACTTTGCGCCAAGAAAACAAGAACCTTCATCGTCAGATGTTGGAGATGTCCCGAGAAATCCACCAAGTCAAGTCGACGTGGGTAGAACCGGCCAAAGTAAAGGTTCTGTACCAACGAGTGACAGCCACCCAACGTGGATGGCTGAGGAGAAAAGGTTAACACAAGCCCTGAAAACGCAAATTCGCGGGCTAGAGATGGCACTTGCAACCTGTCAAGAAGGCCAAGCCGTCACATACCCTTTAGTATTCGCGCCGGCTCAGCTGGCCTATCGGGAGTCAACAAATGCGATCAAACCGGCAGTGAAACCACCTCAACGCCGCCCTGGAAAGTATGAGCGGGCACAACGACGCGCCATGAGAGCTTCCGGACGGACCAATTGAGAAATATTATGTAAAATAAATTTTCTGTTGAATTATCTGTGCTTTTGTTGAAAGTCATTAAATAGGGTTAAGTAAGGTATCGGAGAGAGAGAGAGAGGAATTATTGATCATACTTACTAATGGAAGGGACCAGGAATAGAAAATCGCATATATACCTTCTATCGGTAGTGCGTTGAACCCACTATAGGGTCGGCCCTTAGCAGTTTCTATATGGCGCTCACCTTTGGCGACCCTATTACCGGTGGTTACATTACAAACTTTGCGTGGGAACGGGTAACCATTGGGGGCAAGATAATTATTTTCATATGGGGTCAAGGTCATTGACAACCACCAGAATCCCACACACGATTTCATACATCCATTCCTCATTTATTTATAGAAAATTCAAAGATTACTATAAATTTGCAATAAATACAAAATTTATTTTTTTGCTAAAATTTACAAAGTAGATAAAAGAAAACGCAAAACAAAAATATATAATTAAGATGTACAACTATTGTAAATCGGATCTAGTCACAGTTCACCGGCAAAATCTCGTCTTTATTCGTCGATATCAACGGGAAATTTTCGTTTTCCAAGAGGTTTAAGTTGTGTGGTATCGACTTGAGTCACGGAATGACCCAACTCATCCCGAACTCGTCGGTCCAGTAGCCGAAAGAAGTTGAGGACTTTCTGGTTTCCAAAATTGTCGACGGAGTGGTCGAGACGGAAGACACGTCTAAATAAATTTGGAGTTCGTCCCACTTCGTTGGCATAGATTTGGGAAGAGGGTTCTTTTGGGATCACTGATCTCGGCGGATTTTCGTCAGATTTGACAAACTGGGGATGCTGTTCAGCGACTAGCGTTGCCGCTTCTTCAAGGATCTGAACTGCATTTTTCAGGAGAGCGACTTCCTCAGCTCGGCGTCGTTCACGGCGACGCCAGTTTTTACTGGGTTGTGTCTTTTGCTGGTTTTCGGGGTTTGTGGAGGACCAGTTGTGGCCTTTTCGGGCATGTGATTGGCGGGAATTAAATTCAACTTTATTGCCAAATCGTGGCCGGCTAATCGCTTTGTTAGTTCCGTTTCATTAAAGGAGGCTATCAGGACGGCGCTCTGGTAGTTAATAATAGTCCGTTGAGCCCGGTTTTCCGCGATTAAGTCTTCTCGGCACCTAGTTAGCCGGTGTATTTGTTTATGGAGAGCTTTCACAGCCTCGGGGGCGAACCACGTACCGAGCGTGCGTTCGTTCTCAGCAAATAGTTTATTATATTTCTGTTGGCAATCTACGTGTGGAGAATCATCATTGTTGAGCTTGGGTGGTGTAGGTTTTCCGGATTTTTGCGGCGTTATTTTTGGGATTTTATATCCTGACTGCATTTCGACGAAAATTTTCTTTACGACGTTCTTGGAAAAGAAAGAAACTAAATGGGAAAGAATTTCTTAAGGTGAATTGGTTTAGTTATAATAATGATTATAATATAAATAATAATTAATTAATATTTTCAAACAATCCGCTTTTTTACCTACAGTATATTTGTTATCGTCTATTGTGGTATCTTATTTAATGCAAAATTCGTTTGTTAATCAATGTTGGTCAACTTTGAAAAATATGAAAACTGATGCTTCGGTTATAAAATACGAAAAATTCTATTTTTTCATTCCATGTTATCTATTTATTTCATATAAGGTATGATTTAAATTCACAAGAAAAATTTGATTCCGTTGATCTATCTATTGCTATGATCCTTAACCCTAGTCGATCCCGTTAAGGTAATTAGTTTCGACAGGAATTTGAAAAATATTACGTCCCTACTTAGACATTTTACTGATGTCGACCCCTAGGTATAGCGATCTTCCCGTATTTTATTCTTACCGCTCCGACCAACATTGAAAATGGCCGCCACGCTGAATTACGACGGTGTCCTACCCGGCGATCAGTGTAACGAGACCTGACAGGACTAGACAGATACCAAAGGGTGGATCGTGACAAAACAACACGTCGACGTCCTGCCAATTTAACGACCGGAATCGAATATTGTTCTACCATTCTCCACGATTAATACATATGCATAAAATTAAATTTAGGGGGACCCGTCGTAGATACTAAAAAGTACTGCGGCCATCCATGATAAAAAAAATAAATATCGAAAATTCAAAAATTAATTACAAAAGCATGTATTATAACATATCAATAATACTTACAATTCAAAAAATCTTCAAAATCGCAAATTTAAACAAAATTTTCTCAGGTAAAAAAGTGAGTGATTTATGGAAATGGCTATTTTATTTATACTGCTTTTGTGCGTGTGTGCGACCAATCAGCTAATTTTGAATCTTTTTGGCCATTTTTTCGGGTTTTTTAATGGCTTTTATTTAATTTTATATATTTTTCTCTTTTTCTATTTATTTTTATTAATTTTTTAATATTAATTTTATTAAATTTACATTTTTTATTTTTGCTGATTTTTATTTTTGTTCCGGTCGCCTCTTCCGCCAGTGTATTTTCTGAACCTTATTTTGCAAGGTTATAGGCGGTTTTGTATTTTTACTTTATTTTTTCTATGTATATTGCGTGCGAAATTTATTAATTATTTGTTTTTAATTAATTGTGTTATTTTTTATTTTGTTTCATTTAATGTTTTTATTATATTTTTAATTTCTGTTTGCGGTGCATGCTTGTGTTATAATAGCCATTCTCATAATTTTTCAACATAAATTTACATAGTCATTTTATTTTGTTTTAATGATGGCTTATAGCCCAACATTAGATTTATTCAACCAAAAATATTTTATTTTAAATATATTCTGTTTGAAGGGCCACGTCAAAGTAGTAAGATGTGAGCCCGTCAGATACAACCCCACACTAGCTTACGTAATTATTACGTAACATTTGACCTCTGCACGCGCTGTTGCTACCTGGAGATTGACCTTTGTCCACTAGTTGCTACCTAGTAATTGACCTTTGGTGACCTCATGATTACATAACTTGACCACTGGTCAGTGCACTCTTATTACATCACTGGTCACACTTATTACATCACTGGTCACTACTCGGAGACTAGTTACCTAACTGTTATTATGTCACGTAGTTGTGGACCAACACACCTACCTTCTAGAACCTTCCACACACATACCAACATCCACACACCTACCTACTAGAACCTTCCACACACCTACCTTCTAGAACCTTCCACACACATACCAACTTCCACATACATACCTTCTAGAACCTTTGGTTCTTAAACATTTCACACACACACACACCCATCCGCACAGATCCGCACAGATCCGCACCCATCCGCACCGATACGCACCCAATAGTACCCAATTGTACCCAATAGTACCCAATAGTACCCAACAGTACCCAACAGTACCCAATAGTACCCATCAGTACCCATCAGTACCCATCATCGCCCAACACGCCTACAACTACGTCTACGACTAAGTCTACGACTAAGTCGTAGACTTAACAAAATCACTCATATAAAAATTTATTAATATAACAATTTTGAATTTTTCATATTGGACACAGCTCTACATGGAGCTTGCCGTTCTGAGACTCTCCAAAAGCAAAAGATCCAATTGAGTTTCGATATTTCATCTTATTGTTGAGGAACTCTTGACGCAGTTGCAATCGAATTTTCTCTAAATTGTCCTCGGCTCTGATTCCCGTTCATCGGCATTTTCATCCGGCATTAAATCTCCATTGGCTTTTGATGCAGCACCTTTGTAGTGGAAGCTGATCACAAATCTAAGACATCAAAGTAGATTCTTTCATTGGAATTCAGCATTTGATTATCGCCTTTTGACATCTGCCCAGATTTATTATTAATAATTGACATTGATTGTTGAGGTCCATTTCTTTATCGAATATTGAATCTTTATCTGCTTTTATTTCCATCCTTCAGAACTAAGTTTTCAGCAGATTTGGGAAAAATACCATCAGGCTTCTTCATTCTAGATTAATTTGCTACTAAGTGTAGACAGAGAGTTTAATTTTATGCAAAGTTAAACCTTTCCCAGGAAGAGGGTGGAATTCATTAATTAACACAATAAATCACATACACAAGTCAAATGGCAATTTTAACTCAAACATTAATTAAATCGAAATTTTTCAAGATTTACCAAAATACCCGTCTTGTGGTAGTGCCACCGTCTAGCAGAATGTGAAATATTGCTTAGCGCACAATCTTTTAATAAACCTTTCAGGTGAGTTCGATCAACTCCAATCTTTAAAAGTAATTCAGGAGTCTTTGGAGGAAAGGAACCTAAAGAGCCGATGATACATGTATCAAGCTCCACTTTGAAGTCAGGTTTGGCATCTTGTATTTGCATTTTCAACGAATCGTATTTTTGTAAATTAAGAAGATCTACTAGTGCAAAATTATTAATTGTATCACATGGACATTTCATGTCAACTAAAAATATTTTTTTCCGCACCATGTCAGTGATCATTAAATCTACTCGCTCTTTCGATTCCGGAACAAGTGAACATACATGGTCAACAACAACAATCAAATTTGAATTTTTCGACAAGTGAGACGAAATCAGATCAAGACAATCATTGTGCCTCTCAGAACCAAGAGTCAAATGGATTTTACAAGATTGAATAATATGCGACATTGTTTCGTCTTCAGTGTGACATAATCGACACAGTCTTTTATTACCTTTATTATGTGGTTTTGCATTGATGGACAAAGTATTTGTACGAGCACGATGGATAAAGTGCCAAGCAAACTCAGAAATGTCACCTCGATAAATAGCTTTATTAATTTTTGGTGAAAGTTTAATGGCTGAGGCAATGAAATTTGAAGTGCAGCCTTTTTCCCATTTCGAAAGATACGAGTCACAGAGAGCCATGTGCAAGACTTTTGAAGTAGTTTTACGCAAATCAGGAGTAAGAATAAATGTCCCACGTTTTTCTGATGTAATGAAGAGTGAAGGTTGACCTTTGGTGACAATAAACATAATATTAATATCATGTTCTTTCTTAAAAAAAGCAATCGCAATTCTAGCTCGCTGAAACGAGATCAACACAGTTTGCCCCTCCGTTTTCAGTTGAATTATAAAAATAACATACTTCAGAGTGGTTAGGCAAAGACATCATTTTCCTAAAACAATTTCTTAATTGGCTAGTGATGTTTACAGTCAGATTATTGTTGGCATTGGATTTTGCTAGTGCACTTGTTTTAATCTCTCGTGTTCTAAAAGGAAATACTAAACGAGAATGTAAAAAGATTTTGTACGCTTTCAGTTTTTGCCATCCAAGTAAGTCAGAGTCAGCAATTTTCCTAGTATCAGAAATGTTGGGTTTTGGATTATTTCAAGTCGGTTCTCTCTGACTCCTGGTGTTCTTTAAATCAAAACAATGAACGACCCAACGTATATTGAAACAACAGGTTTACAATTTATTATCACGCTCCAATAACCAATCAAAGTTTATACGATTCTCTGCTCGGCGTTGATGCTTTGCAAACAAACAATATTCACCTTTTGATCCTTTAGTTCCGTTGACTCTCGTTTTCCTCGGTTTCTGTTTGGTTTGATCCCTTTTCGCCTTTCCGTATTCTTAATTCTATTTCTTCTTTTCCCTACTTCCCTAATTCGTTTATCCCTTTTCCTATCGTCTGATTCTTCGAACCCTAGCTGAGGCAGAATGCCGATTTTCTCTGATTTTCCCTTTGCTTATATACTCCTCGAAATCAGGATGACAAATGGTTATTGCCGAGCCAATCTTTCGTTTGACATTTTCTCCTTCGTGTTTGCTTCGGCTGTCATCCATAATGGTCCAACGAATCCAGATAATTAATGGCCCTACCGGTCTTCCTACGCGCGCTATCTTATCCTTACTCTTTTCCCATTAATCATTGTGTCAAGCTAATGGGCCCAAATCTTCCTTTTGTTTGCCTTTCTTCTTGTTTACCCAGCTCGGGTTTCCTTCATCTCTCGGGTTCTCCATTGGCTCGGGTTTCCCATTAGCTCGGGTTTTCCATTAGCCAATTAATTAATTAATTAACGTTTTCTGTTTTCATACATTTGAATGTTTTTCAACCCTTTCTAACCCTTTTCTGATAAATCCCTAACCGTCATCTTGTTGACCATTAGCTAATCTATAACTGTCCCGTTTTTCCCATTCGATTTCGATGATTTTTCCATTTATTGATTTTTCTCGGATTTCCGGATTCTCGCCTTTCGTAATTGCTTTTTGCATTTTCTAATACTGTTTCCATCGCACTTTCCTTTACTATTAATTCTGTGCACGATCCCGCTTTTATTTGCCTTTTTTCTTCGCTTACTTTCCATTTGAATTATTATCCTAAATTTTATTTAAATTTTTAATTTTAATTTACAGACCTCAACAGAAACAACTTTCTTAAGAATGTCATATGGACTCTGATCGGTTTCTTCACCCACAGGCACTCCAAGATATTGGTAGAATTCACTTGAAGCTAATCTTTTAATTTTAATGTCATTTATAAGAATTTGACTTTCTGTTTCGATAAGAGGAAGTTCGATATAACCGCATTTTTCAGGACGGTATTCAAAGCCAATTTCAGATGCAATTACAACAGCAATGTCTGTTACTCTCTGTAAGTCGTAAGCAGACTTTGATACAAGAGCAATGTCATCAGCGTACGCAAGGATTTTAACTGCAGATTCACCAATCATAAATGGTTCACATTTAGATCGGGATACTGCTTCAAGAACTGGATTAATTGCTAAAGCAAACAATATCATAGAGATAGGACATCCTTGCTTAACACCTTGTCTGATTGCAATATTTGGAGTCAAGATAGGGCCACAACTATAGAAAGTACTTGTATCGGAATACATCCTCTCAAGAATAGTCACAAATTCCTCACCAACCCCAACAAATCGAAGTAAAGACCACATGTAGGCATGATGAACACTCCCAAAAGCATCCTTAATGTCAAGCCAAGCAATAGCAAGTTGAGAGTTCTTGCTGTATTTAGAGTGCTCTAAAGCTGACGAAAGAATTGAATTGTGTTCCACACATCCATCGTGTCTAGAGCCACCTTTCTGACCGATATGCAACAGATTGTTCTTATTTATCCAAAATGTTAAACGATTAGCTAAACAAGAGGCAAACAGTTTGTAGATAACTGAAAGTAGTGCAATTGGACGCCAAGATGACACACTATCATATTTATCACCTTTACCGGGTTTTGGAATTAGCAACGTTTTAAAGGATTTCCAGCTATCTGGTATAACCTTTTTAGAAATAATTTTATTAAATAAAAAAGTTAGTAGTTTACCCTCGGGATCCAGCATCACTAGGTCTCGATATTTTATACCATCAACACCAGGACTTGTGTTGTCAGCTTTCTTGAGCTCAAATAATACCTCAGAATTCGATAAATATTTAAGTTTAAGTTTTTTATCAGAACGATTACAAAATTTAAACACCTTATCCCAAGTTCGGTCTAAAGGAATTTTGTGCTCAAAATTCGTTATAATGTTTTCATATTTAGGTCTAACATCCACATCTACATCATTGATGATCGTGTTTACAGTGGTTTTCATGTCACTGTTGAAATTTTTAATTAAATTACTTTTATTAATTTGAGATTCTACTCTTTCTATATTGCCCAAGTAAGGTTTGTGTGTTGGCACAGTTTTAATAGAAATTTGATCCAAAATTACATCGACGATTTCATCAACATTCATTTTAAATACTTTTATTAAAAGTTGATCAATTTTATTTTTACGTTCTTTTAAATTTTCACTTTCTTTACTGTTGGGTACTGTTGGGTACTATTGGGTACTATTGGGTACTATTGGGTACTATTGGGTACTATTGGGTACTATTGGGTGCGGATGGGTGCGGATGGGTGCGGATCTGTGCGGATCTGTGCGGATGGGTGTGTGTGTGTGAAATGTTTAAGAACCAAAGGTTCTAGAAGGTATGTATGTGGAAGTTGGTATGTGTGTGGAAGGTTCTAAAAGGTAGGTGTGTGGACGTTATAACGTGTGAACGTTATGAAAATCGAAATCGGAGAATTTGCTGCTCTTTTTCAGCGTTTTTTCGAACAACTTAATGCAAAATCGAAGCAGGAAGAGGAATTTCGGAATGAATCAGTGCCTGGCTCTCGTGTGCCTTCTGAAGATATGCCTGTTTTCCAGATTAATGAAAGATTTTATGCATTGGAAAGAAGTAATGAGCTTCTGAACGGTAAGATGGATTCTATTGTTAATACTTTAAATTATCTTATATCTGGTTTGAATGGTGGTTTTGACAATAATAATAAATTAAATTGTATTTTTAAAACTAGTCATGTTAAGGAACCTCTTTCAATTGTTAAGACTAATCTTGTTAGTGAACTTCCTTCAGCTCTTTTAGTCCAAGATAAGGTTCCTTGTCTTAAGTTATCAGAAAAAGATTTGATTAGGAAAATACCAACTAAAATTGTTCCTTCTAAGAAAGTTTCTAAAAAGACAATATAGCATACTTCTAGAGTAAAATTTTCGCTATTTGTTAGAGTTTTAGATTCCAAAGAGAGGCAACAGTTTTTTAAGCTATTTCCCAATTTATTTGCTTTATTGAAAAGTAAAGAATCAGAAAAGAAATCTGAGGTATTAAATATCGAGTTGACCAAAATTTCTAAAATAGATAATCCCCTAATTATAGCTGGATTTAAAAATTTCTTTTTTAGAAATAATAATGTATGTGTTACAATTGATTTTTATAATAGTAGTAAAGTAAAATCTAAAATTACTAAAAACTTAAAAATCAAAACATCTTTAATAAACTCAAAGATTGTTAAAAATTACAATATGAATAAATTTATCCCTGCTTCTTTATCGATAAAGAAGTTTTTATTTGTTCTTTCAGATAAACTGGCTGAGACAACTAATATTAGTAATGTTACAGTCAGAGAGGAACAAATAAATAAAATAATTACTTTATTAAAAATTAAAAATAGCCTACCCGACTATTTGGTTAAATCCCAAATTAAATATAAGGATGGTGATTTTTTAATGTTGGATTTGTTAAATAGTTTTGAGATCGAGGGTGAGTTGGGCCAAAAAATTACTGAACTGTCCCGTTCACAAATTAAAGAACTATTTAACTCATTCCCAGAAATTCAGGAACTTTTTTTCATCAAAAAAAAAGCATAGATGAAAACCCTGAAAAATTAATTAATTTAATTAATAAATTTAAAATTGAAGAAACATTTCCTCAACAGATCTCATTTGTGGGGGTAAATTTGTTAAGATTGATAAATTAAATGATTCTCAGTTTCCACAAGTGGAATCTGAATCCGATATCATGTTTAACCTTGGTTTGTTTAGTCTCTTTGGTTTATCTGAATATGATAATATTTTAAATTCTCTTTTATGTCAACCAAAGTCTCCAGAGAAACTGGTTGATATAATTTTTCATTTAAATTACCTAAATTTAAAAGGCAATTTTGATACTTCAACAAACGGAACTTATGAAAATTATGTTCAAAACTATATTGTTAATTGTTTGTTAATGCACTCAATTCTAGATCTTGAGACTTGTGCTTTCTTAAATCTTGATAATATTGAATTGTGGGCTCCAAAATTGATTGAATTGATTCCTTCTTCTTCCCATTATAGTTCAAGTTGTAAAGAAAAACTTTTGAAGCTCAAACAATGGAAATTGTCTGGTGAAATTGACAGAATCCACAATATTATTTGTCCTGAAACTATAATTGAAATCAATAACTTTCTTGGGGTGATTGACCAATCTTATACTACCAAATCCGACCAATTGAAATTTCTAACTAGTTTAGGTGAAAAAATTAATAACATAGAAATCGACAATGATGTAGATGATTTGGTTAAAGCAAAGAGAATGCTTTATTTCATTATTAGGGACAAAAAACGATTTTTAAATAAAGATAATTTTAACTATCGCATACCCTTCAATTGTAGAAAAATTTGTACACTAAAAATGAGTGATTTCATAACTAAGCTCATTCAGTCAAATGAACTTTTTGAAGAGCGAGAAGCAGTTGTAGACAATAATATAGACGTATCTCCTAATGAAAACTTAAATATCTTAATAGTGGAACCGGTCAATCCCACTCCTGACACAGTTATAGTTGGTCAGTTGGATACTTTCCCAACAGACATTGACGAAACTGAGCCAGTTACTATAGATAAACCTCTGAAAAAAATAACATCAAAACAAGCTGTAAAACCCAAGGCACAAAAATCTAAATGAAGGGAAGTGCCTGCATCAGTTTCAATATCTGTTCCAATCTCTGAAGAGACTGATGCAGATAGCACTATAATTAATTACTTTTTTCCTGAACGCGACCCCAAAATCTGGTTTACCGATGATGATATTGACTATTATCTTGAGAGTCACATTGGTAATCCAAACTTTCAATTTATAAGAGAAAACGTCACATTTAGGCAATTTACGAGAGTAAAGTATGTAATTGCTGTCATTCCAAGCAACCCACACTGGTGTCTGTATATATTTTCCCCTGTATTCGAGCGCAGCTACATCTTAAACTTTCAGGGCAGAGTCTTAAATGAGAGACTTGTCAGTATTGGTGAAAGCATGACTGATTATCTGAATAAATTCTTCATTTCTATTGCGAAAGTCAATTTTATTGTTAATCATAACCAGACTCACTTCTCGTTTAGATCGGAAGATCCACATTTTTTTGCTTCTGCGTTTATTGAATTTCTTGAGAGATTCTTCTTTGGTAATATCCTTTCATTTACTAAAATCAATGAAACTTTAAAATCATTTAAACTACAAATAACAAATGAGATCTGTAAAAATTTAAATTTAATTAATTTTTCAATTAATGATGAAATTATCACAAAATATTTTAAAAATTTAAATTTACCCAGCAATTTTATATTCCTAAATTCAGCAATGTGCACTGCTATTATTGATGATTGCACTCGCTATTTAAATGATTTTTTAAACTATGATAATATTATCAAAGCACAAGTTATATTCGCCATTGTAGCACCTCCAAAATTTCGTGAAATTCTTTTTATCATAGACTACAACACTGATGAATATTACCTTTTAAACCCAACAACTATTTTAGGAAATGATAATTATTTGTCTACTTGTAAGATTCTAAGAAATAAAATTAATGAAATTAGAGAATCACCTAATCGTGTATTAAATCTTGGTGAATGCCCACATGATATTCGTGGTTCAGGTTTAGTAAGCAAAATTCTGTTTAGTTCTTACATGTCAAATTATGCCAATGATTTGCCTTTAGTTGGTTTGAATTTAAGACAAATTGGTAATGTGGTAAGCTCCTTCCATCCAATAGTTAGTGAAATAAAAAAGGTTAAATCCTTAGAAAATAATATAATTAATGAAAATCATAAAGAAAGTGAAAATTTAAAAGAACGTAAAAATAAAATTGATCAACTTTTAATAAAAGTATTTAAAATGAATGTTGATGAAATCGTCGATGTAATTTTGGATCAAATTTCTATTAAAACTGTGCCAACACACAAACCTTACTTGGGCAATATAGAAAGAGTAGAATCTCAAATTAATAAAAGTAATTTAATTAAAAATTTCAACAGTGACATGAAAACCACTGTAAACACGATCATCAATGATGTAGATGTGGATGTTAGACCTAAATATGAAAACATTATAACGAATTTTGAGCACAAAATTCCTTTAGACCGAACTTGGGATAAGGTGTTTAAATTTTGTAATCGTTCTGATAAAAAACTTAAACTTAAATATTTATCGAATTCTGAGGTATTATTTGAGCTCAAGAAAGCTGACAACACAAGTCCTGGTGTTGATGGTATAAAATATCAAGACCTAGTGATGCTGGATCCCGAGGGTAAACTACTAACTTTTTTATTTAATAAAATTATTTCTAAAAAGGTTATACCAGATAGCTGGAAATCCTTTAAAACGTTGCTAATTCCAAAACCCGGTAAAGGTGATAAATATGATAGTGTGTCATCTTGGCGTCCAATTGCACTACTTTCAGTTATCTACAAACTGTTTGCCTCTTGTTTAGCTAATCGTTTAACATTTTGGATAAATAAGAACAATCTGTTGCATATCGGTCAGAAAGGTGGCTCTAGACACGATGGATGTGTGGAACACAATTCAATTCTTTCGTCAGCTTTAGAGCACTCTAAATACAGCAAGAACTCTCAACTTGCTATTGCTTGGCTTGACATTAAGGATGCTTTTGGGAGTGTTCATCATGCCTACATGTGGTCTTTACTTCGATTTGTTGGGGTTGGTGAGGAATTTGTGACTATTCTTGAGAGGATGTATTCCGATACAAGTACTTTCTATAGTTGTGGCCCTATCTTGACTCCAAATATTGCAATCAGACAAGGTGTTAAGCAAGGATGTCCTATCTCTATGATATTGTTTGCTTTAGCAATTAATCCAGTTCTTGAAGCAGTATCCCGATCTAAATGTGAACCATTTATGATTGGTGAATCTGCAGTTAAAATCCTTGCGTACGCTGATGACATTGCTCTTGTATCAAAGTCTGCTTACGACTTACAGAGAGTAACAGACATTGCTGTTGTAATTGCATCTGAAATTGGCTTTGAATACCGTCCTGAAAAATGCGGTTATATCGAACTTCCTCTTATCGAAACAGAAAGTCAAATTCTTATAAATGACATTAAAATTAAAAGATTAGCTTCAAGTGAATTCTACCAATATCTTGGAGTGCCTGTGGGTGAAGAAACCGATCAGAGTCCATATGACATTCTTAAGAAAGTTGTTTCTGTTGAGGTCTGTAAATTAAAATTAAAAATTTAAATAAAATTTAGGATAATAATTCAAATGGAAAGTAAGCGAAGAAAAAAGGCAAATAAAAGCGGGATCGTGCACAGAATTAATAGTAAAGGAAAGTGCGATGGAAACAGTATTAGAAAATGCAAAAAGCAATTACGAAAGGCGAGAATCCGGAAATCCGAGAAAAATCAATAAATGGAAAAATCATCGAAATCGAATGGGAAAAACGGGACAGTTATAGATTAGCTAATGGTCAACAAGATGACGGTTAGGGATTTATCAGAAAAGGGTTAGAAAGGGTTGAAAAACATTCAAATGTATGAAAACAGAAAACGTTAATTAATTAATTAATTGGCTAATGGAAAACCCGAGCTAATGGGAAACCCGAGCCAATGGAGAACCCGAGAGATGAAGGAAACCCGAGCTGGGTAAACAAGAAGAAAGGCAAACAAAAGGAAGATTTGGGCCCATTAGCTTGACACAATGATTAATGGGAAAAGAGTAAGGATAAGATAGCGCGCGTAGGAAGACCGGTAGGGCCATTAATTATCTGGATTCGTTGGACCATTATGGATGACAGCCGAAGCAAACACGAAGGAGAAAATGTCAAACGAAAGATTGGCTCGGCAATAACCATTTGTCATCCTGATTTCGAGGAGTATATAAGCAAAGGGAAAATCAGAGAAAATCGGCATTCTGCCTCAGCTAGGGTTCGAAGAATCAGACGATAGGAAAAGGGATAAACGAATTAGGGAAGTAGGGAAAAGAAGAAATAGAATTAAGAATACGGAAAGGCGAAAAGGGATCAAACCAAACAGAAACCGAGGAAAACGAGAGTCAACGGAACTAAAGGATCAAAAGGTGAATATTGTTTGTTTGCAAAGCATCAACGCCGAGCAGAGAATCGTATAAACTTTGATTGGTTATTGGAGCGTGATAATAAATTGTAAACCTGTTGTTTCAATATACGTTGGGTCGTTCATTGTTTTGATTTAAAGAACACCAGGAGTCAGAGAGAACCGACTTGAAATAATCCAAAACCCAACATTTCTGATACTAGGAAAATTGCTGACTCTGACTTACTTGGATGGCAAAAACTGAAAGCGTACAAAATCTTTTTACATTCTCGTTTAGTATTTCCTTTTAGAACACGAGAGATTAAAACAAGTGCACTAGCAAAATCCAATGCCAACAATAATCTGACTGTAAACATCACTAGCCAATTAAGAAATTGTTTTAGGAAAATGATGTCTTTGCCTAACCACTCTGAAGTATGTTATTTTTATAATTCAACTGAAAACGGAGGGGCAAACTGTGTTGATCTCGTTTTCAGCGAGCTAGAATTGCGATTGCTTTTTTTAAGAAAGAACATGATATTAATATTATGTTTATTGTCACCAAAGGTCAACCTTCACTCTTCATTACATCAGAAAAACGTGGGACATTTATTCTTACTCCTGATTTGCGTAAAACTACTTCAAAAGTCTTGCACATGGCTCTCTGTGACTCGTATCTTTCGAAATGGGAAAAAGGCTGCACTTCAAATTTCATTGCCTCAGCCATTAAACTTTCACCAAAAATTAATAAAGCTATTTATCGAGGTGACATTTCTGAGTTTGCTTGGCACTTTATCCATCGTGCTCGTACAAATACTTTGTCCATCAATGCAAAACCACATAATAAAGGTAATAAAAGACTGTGTCGATTATGTCACACTGAAGACGAAACAATGTCGCATATTATTCAATCTTGTAAAATCCATTTGACTCTTGGTTCTGAGAGGCACAATGATTGTCTTGATCTGATTTCGTCTCACTTGTCGAAAAATTCAAATTTGATTGTTGTTGTTGACCATGTATGTTCACTTGTTCCGGAATCGAAAGAGCGAGTAGATTTAATGATCACTGACATGGTGCGGAAAAAAATATTTTTAGTTGACATGAAATGTCCATGTGATACAATTAATAATTTTGCACTAGTAGATCTTCTTAATTTACAAAAATACGATTCGTTGAAAATGCAAATACAAGATGCCAAACCTGACTTCAAAGTGGAGCTTGATACATGTATCATCGGCTCTTTAGGTTCCTTTCCTCCAAAGACTCCTGAATTACTTTTAAAGATTGGAGTTGATCGAACTCACCTGAAAGGTTTATTAAAAGATTGTGCGCTAAGCAATATTTCACATTCTGCTAGACGGTGGCACTACCACAAGACGGGTATTTTGGTAAATCTTGAAAAATTTCGATTTAATTAATGTTTGAGTTAAAATTGCCATTTGACTTGTGTATGTGATTTATTGTGTTAATTAATGAATTCCACCCTCTTCCTGGGAAAGGTTTAACTTTGCATAAAATTAAACTCTCTGTCTACACTTAGTAGCAAATTAATCTAGAATGAAGAAGCCTGATGGTATTTTTCCCAAATCTGCTGAAAACTTAGTTCTGAAGGATGGAAATAAAAGCAGATAAAGATTCAATATTCGATAAAGAAATGGACCTCAACAATCAATGTCAATTATTAATAATAAATCTGGGCAGATGTCAAAAGGCGATAATCAAATGCTGAATTCCAATGAAAGAATCTACTTTGATGTCTTAGATTTGTGATCAGCTTCCACTACAAAGGTGCTGCATCAAAAGCCAATGGAGATTTAATGCCGGATGAAAATGCCGATGAACGGGAATCAGAGCCGAGGACAATTTAGAGAAAATTCGATTGCAACTGCGTCAAGAGTTCCTCAACAATAAGATGAAATATCGAAACTCAATTGGATCTTTTGCTTTTGGAGAGTCTCAGAACGGCAAGCTCCATGTAGAGCTGTGTCCAATATGAAAAATTCAAAATTGTTATATTAATAAATTTTTATATGAGTGATTTTGTTAAGTCTACGACTTAGTCGTAGACGTAGTTGTAGGCGTGTTGGGCGATGATGGGTACTGATGGGTACTGATGGGTACTATTGGGTACTGTTGAGTACTGTTGGGTACTATTGGGTACTATTGGGTACTATTGGGTACTATTGGGTACTATTGGGTGCGTATCGGTGCGTATCGGTGCGGATGGGTGCGGATGGGTGCGGATCTGTGCGGATCTGTGCGGATCTGTGCGGATCTGTGCGGATGGGTGTGTGTGTGTGTGTGAAATGTTTAAGAACCAAAGGTTCTAGAAGGTATGTATGTGGAAGTTGGTATGTGTGTGGAAGGTTCTAGAAGGTAGGTGTGTGGAAGGTTCTAGTAGGTAGGTGTGTGGATGTTGGTATGTGTGTGGAAGGTTCTAGAAGGTAGGTGTGTTGGTCCACAACTACGTGACATAATAACAGTTAGATAACTAGTCTCCGAGTAGTGACCAGTGATGTAATAAGTGTGACCAGTGACATAATAAGTGTGCACTGACCAGTAGTCAAGTTATGTAATCATGAGGTCACCAAATGTCAATTACTAGGTAGCAACTAGTGGACAAAGGTCAATCTCCAGGTAGTAACAGCGCGTCCAGAGGTCAAATGTTACGTAATAATTACGTAAGCTAGGGGGGGTTGTATCTGACGGGCTCACATCCTACTACTCGTCAATAATTCGTCGTATTCTCCTCTTCATAGTCTAAAGAAGACACTTGTGTGGGTGCCTGTGGCGTTTCCATCCCCGTTCGGATATAGTCTGATGCTAATCTTGTATCCGTTTTTCCAACTATATATTGGTGGACTGTCTATTATTTTCTGCACTCCGTCTTTTGATCTTTGTAGTTTTTCGGTGAATCCCGTTATTCTCCATATAAAGGGTGTTGTAGGTAATTTTCTAGCTACCGGGCTGGTTGTTTCCAGATCTTGAATACCGCTAATTTTTTGTTGAATCTTTTCTTCCATTTCGGCCATTTTCTTGGGCGTATATTCTTTGATCTTTTCAAAATTCTCTCTGGATTCTAGCATTTCTCTTATCAGTGCTTCCTGTGCGTCCATTTCTTTTCGTAAACTTTTCACCTCCCATGCTAGCATTCCTATTGTTTTCATCATGGTTTCTCTGTGTTCGATGCTGTTCTCTGCCATGTGTTTTTGCATTTCTGCGATTGGTAATCGTGCTTGGCAATTGAATAATTCTAGGGGGCACTTGATTGGTTTGTTAGTACACTCATTCCAAAATATTTTAAGTCATTTAATTTATTAATTTTTTACTTTTACATAAATTGTCATTTTTCGGTCAAAGCTTTATGTTATTCTGTTATTTTTATGTTAATTTTGTGACGATCATGGTGCATTTTGTTATTATTTTAATTTATTTTTATGTTTTTGATTTTATATCTTTCTTACATTTTAAGGTGGTTTATTTTAATGTTTTATGGGTCTGATTTTAAATCTGCATGTTGTATTTGCGTGCCATTTTCAATTCATTTAAACAAAATTCAGTCCTGGCCCAACACTGCCAATGTCGTGGTAATAATATATCTTACTGATCTTATGGCTCTTTCGAATAATCACTTTATTGATGTTGGTAAGATGTGCTGAATTCCGGTTTGATACCAAGTTTATGCTGGTTATTGATAGGCAACCAAATATACATCAAATAAGTATTCTTACAGCTGCTGGGCACTGATGGGTAATAAAGAATGCTATTGAATCCTATGGGTGCACTAATTCCCACCCAGTGCTTGCATAAGAAGTTTAACCGCTAGCCACCCGTCAAAAATTTACTTTGGTACTGTGTGCTAGTGTGTTGAATATTAGCAAAGAGTGAGCCTCTTTTCTAAGACTGCCAATGCCCTTATATTCGGTTGGGTTCATGTGCTATCTTCGAAGACTACATTCTCTGATTTTAATGATCCCCATCTCAATTGTTTAACTGTTTTAAATTTTCCACTATAAAATCAAAATTAAGCACAATTAATATTATTATTAACCATTTGAATTTAATAGGACATCAAAACAAATAAATGTGCCTCTGTTATTTTCCTATTTGGCTTGAATGAGTACACTATAATTCCTAAAATAATGGTTTTATTAGCATCTAAAATAGTATTAATCGATTTTTATTAACTATATAGTAAAGGATAAAGTTTTGATTTATATAATATAATTAATATTAGTATATATAAGAATTTCCTATTTTATATTACAGGTTCTGATCATAACCCTTAAAAATCAAAATTCTAAAAGATACTCCAAATAAATACTATATATTTTATTATCATTTTAATGTTTACCTAATTTTCCATCTCTTTCGCTTGCCACTTATTACCGTGGCAACTTATTATAGGATTTCAATTTTCTATAACAAAAGTAGGTAATGATTTTTAGTTACTTTTATTTTAATTTTTTCCTTTATTTCAGAATTTTCCGAAGAATCGAGTCCCAACTGACAATGTCTACTGCTACTGACCCTCACAAAGAGGTATATTTATTAATTTATTTCAAGTTTTACTAACTTTAATTTGCAGAATTCCCAGATTTTATTTCAAAACAAAATTCACGCAATTGGGAAATTTTTACATTTATGAAATTCGATTTTGCTTAGCTGGAATTACTTTGGAATTTCTAAATTGGTGATGTACTTTTATTTTTACTGAATAAATTTTGTAAATGGTATTTTATTACTATTAATTTATTTTCAGCTAAATAAATTTGTCAATGGATTTTACTAATTTTCATATTTGATTTTTATATAAGTAAATTGTAAAATGCATACTCTTTGATTCTCCTTTTTAAAGTAAGCTAGTTGTATAAAATTATTAACTACAAAAAAAAATTTTAACTTGCACCTAATGTTAACAGCAAATTCGAAGCGAAGGTCAGGGTAACACCCAGTAAAACTATATAAACTTATATAAGAATAAAATAACGTAAGGTTTATTTCACGAATAGTCTTGTAATCCCGTTCATGATGATATTAATTATAAAATCAAAATGAATATAAAAAATTGTTATCATTGAAATTTAATTCAATAAACTTATGATAACCGTATTAAAATAATAATAATAATACGCCTAGCGCTTACTTTGATATATCTTCCATTAAGTATTATCGTTTATAATCAATTGTGAGGTAATAATTCGTGATGTTTTCGAAAATCAAAATTACTTGGTATCTCTTTAACCGTAATTTGTGCCATTTCGTCCGTTTTCTCATCTACCCTAAATGCGATTTTTGGTTTATTTTTAATTTTGTCATTCGTTTGCGTTAACTCCGTTATATATTTTTCATAATTTCATTTGTTGTCTTTTATATTTAGACCTTTCCCAGGACATTAACACTGCACTTTCGAGGGTTGGGCGATAGGATTTAGGAAGGGAGAACACTGAGCGGTTCCATCTACTGTCTTCAACACGGGTTCCCCGCTAATCACCGGTTCTACCCGGAGTAACAAAAATTCATTTTATTAACTTGTATGCATGTAGATTATGGTGTGATAAAAAAATAATTACAATTTTTGAAATTTATTCCTCGTAATGGAGTTTCGATCGTAACTATTATATAATGATAGTACAATTATCAACTGTCCTTTAAAACAAAATGATAATGAATAGAAATAAAATAAAAAGTAAAGAACAAAAGAAACTTTCGCAATTTTGGAATTTTTAATATAAATCGACATTACAAAGTTATCACGTAAAAAAAATTATTAATAAAAATAACAATAATCAAAAGCAAAATTTACTTTTATGTTTCGAGTAATAACTGAGATGCAATAAGTAAATTATTTCGTTCAGAGGTTTTCTAATAAATAGTATTGAAATGTAACTAGAGTACTTTAAAATAACAAAAAATGTACTGAAATTTGTCTACTCAGCACTGCGTTATATACCACGATTTTTCGTGTGTGTGTTTTGATAATGTAAAACAAGGAATTTTCGAGAATATTCTTAAAATATAATTTTATAATTCCTTTGGATTTATCATTAAATGTTTACATTTTTTCGTATAAAAATTTTATATAATTTATAATTATTTTATTTTTCTTTCGATTTTAAATTTTTTCCTTTTAAATTTAGGGTTCCCGCTCAAAAATACACAGGCATTATCGTGCTGGTTAAACAAATATGGGCTTAATTAGTTTTTGCCCAACACAGGATACACGTTAGGTACGCTCATAACATGATGTTAATACTAGATTCGCATCGAAAAATGAAGTTATTAATGTGTACTAGTGGATGGAATGTCAGCAATAACTTTGTAAAGGCTGGAATCTGATGGGTAAAAATCAGAAATAAGATTTTCGGGCCATATTCAAAGGATTTTCATCAGATACGCGCAAAATAAATGTAACCATTGGATACTCGTTACGAATGACTTTGAAGATGTATTCTAATGGACGGTTTTGATTTAAAGGTGGACCACTAATACCCTGGAAAACCTTTGGGTTCACGAGCTACTATAGGTGGTATTCCTGTTCATTTCATTTTAGGGTCCTTCAGTTGACATTTTAGTTGAAACAATATTGAAAATTTAGGTTAATAGACTATATAAAACTAACGATTTGATTTATAATCATTCAAAAACCGGCTATAAATTCAGAGAAAATAAATCATTTATTTAATTTGCAAACAAAATTAAAACAAGATCAATTGGATACATAATGGTCTTTTTTAGTAAAATATGTTCGAGGTAAATGTTTTCATCTGCCCCATCAATCAAGCTGTCTTCAATCTTCTTCGCCTTTCTTGCTCGTCTTTTCCGGGACGAGGTTTATTTGGTTTCGATTTTTTTTGTTGGTGTTATATTGACACTCAGGAGCCCATGTGTGACCAGTGCCGATCACCTCTGTTGTGCTGGGATTTTGTCCAATCTCGTTCTGGATTGTGACTTTCAATTTGAGGTGATGATTTTCCTTTCCCAAATTTCCAAGTTGCTCCGTCAATTCCGCATGTTGTGATTTCCACAACTCGTTTTGTTGTATTAGTCTCTTGGCTTGAACATAATAATGAAAATTATCAAGCCTAGCCTAGGCAAAACGTATATATTAATATAAAATATAAATTCGGTCATAAAAAGATTAAGATAAAATATATCAATAATGAATTCTCATGAATTCTAGTTAATTTTCAGTTATTTTGTTATATTGTTAAGATTTATTTCATACAACATATGTATAAGGTCCTCGCATAATAGTTTTAATCGAAACTTTTGTCAAAAATGCATTATTCGCAAACCTCGTCCTTCAAGTCCCCAAAATCAAATTTTAAATTTTACTGATTAAAACAAGAAATTCCGTTTTATTTTTAGAACGGAATTTCGAGATTTTTATAAATTTTTATCTATTTTATTTTATTGATTTTATTTTTAGGTTTTTCCTTCAAATTTTCCAGTTTTGGTTGAAATGAATTTGTCATTACTTCTTCTGGTTCCAGAGTTTATCATTTATGGATCTTATGACTCGAGTTGTATTATAATAAATTTCAAATTATTCTTTAATTTTTCTTCTAGTGAATATCGTACATTTTCTTGACATTACTATCTAGCATTAAATGGAATAAAAGATAGAATAAAATTAACGGGGTGATTATTTTCGTTAAGTAAAATAATTATTCAATAACAAAAACATATTTAAGAATATGTCTGAATTTTTATGTCGTTCATAATTAATAAAAACATAATTTCCTTTTGAGAATAAGGATTGAACTACAATTTTTGATTACTAAGATTCTTCTTTTCAAAGCAAAAATTCAACCACCTCGCGAATGGAATATCCTGATGGGACTGAAGAATGAGCAATTGTCTGAAATGCCTTTAACAAATTTTTAGACATCAATAAACTGAAACGGTAAGAGATTCCTAGAATATTTAATAAAAAGATAATACTAAAATAAATACATTATTTGCAGAATAACAAAAGATTTGTAGACGATTAGAGCAATTTCACGAGTGTTATAGAGAATAAAATTGATAGTAAAAATAGCGAATTTGGTTTTGAATAAAACATGATGACTAACTTGCATAGCCTTTGACTTTATTGACTTCTAATTTTCTTTCTGGATAAAATTTCGTTATATTAACTTTGGTCATTGAATTTCTTTTTATTGTCAAACAATTATACTGAAGGTATTTACGTAATTTTTCTCTTCTTTCTAAAGAGTTTGCTAGTGATATTTTCTTTTCTGAATTATTTGTTATCATTTGATAAAATACAAAAAAAATCATCCCAAATATCCCTATTATAAAATTCATCGCTAAATATAATCAACTACAAAAATTTTATTCTCCTTTTATGAATTTCACGTACGATCGTCATACATTGGTTTGAAAAACTCATAATCTTTAGAATATAAAAAATATGACAAAAATTAAAACATCAATAGCAAAATTAGAATTCTTCTTTACTATTGAAAACTGTAAAGATCTTGACAATTTTCGTAAAAATTTGAATAAAATGCATTAAATTTTGTCAATCTGGCCTTGACTTATATAGGGTGGTTTTCAACGTACTTTTTTGATACCTTAAAATAAAACACCACGTGTGTTTACTAAATTTCATAACTTTCGTCCTACTTATCAGATTTTCATGTTTCTTTTTTATTAAAGCTTCTTATTGCATTTTGAGCTTAATTCTCATAATTGTTTTTTAAATTACCATTGTTTTCTATAAATTTGGAGCTGATTTGGTAAATTTTGGTGATTTTCTAAGTTTTCGTTGTTTTCTAATTATTTTTTAATGTATTTATTTATTTTTGTTTCTATTTTGTATCTTTTCCTCCCTTTTTTTATTATTTTTGTCGTTTTATCGCTAAATGGACGATATTAGGTCTGTTGGGGTTAGGTAATTTTCAAAAAATTATAATAAAAAAAATTTGAAAAAATAAAATAATTAATTTCAAAAATTTTTAAAAATTAAAATCAATATTTTCCGGGAAATGGGTATGTGCCGATGCCAATTGACGAGACGAGTACGAATATAATAATATAAACTTAATTTAGGACTCCTAGAAAAAGTTATTAAGAAAATACAAATTAATTAATTATTAAAATTACGAAAACAAGTAAATTAAATTAGGGAGAAATTCTCCGATTTTGATAAATTTAATTACGAAAGGAACTAATTATTCCCTAATATGATTTATTCCGAAGCGGCCAAAAGATGAAAGTAAATTGTTTAACTAGTTCCCCGGGAGTCCAATGTAAATTGCCGTTAATCAGATTAGTTGTTTGTGGAGAGATTCCCTATATAAGGGAATCTCAAATCAACAATAGGGACACAAATAGATTTGAAAAAATGCAAGCAATAGAAAAATTAAAAAGATTCGTGAAATCTAAAAGAGCTAGTCAGACTTGTCAAGGATATTTTAGTAGTTAATTGAAAAAGCGGCTTCCTTTGGAGATTCCTGCCAATATTGTGAAAGTAAAATTTGAATCGTTGTGAAATTGTTTGTATCAAATAAAAGTTTTCTTGTGTTGAGTTATTCCAGTAGTATTTAAACAGCACTTGGAGTCAGAGCAAACAGTTTCTATCGAACCAAATAAAATTATAACTAAACAGGTCTATTTTCGTCCATTTGAATTTCCCACTACCAAATTTTATTGGATGTCATGCCAGATAAACATAATTCCAAAAACCTGAAAATGTCCTACATACCCTTTGGTCGATGGACTACCATAGAAAGTTTCATGCCCATATCAATCTCAAGTTTCCTATTTACTTGTCACTAGTTCATTTAACCGATATTAAATTCAATATACAAAGAAAACAATTTTGAGATATAAAGTTTTTAATTTATGAAGAAAATTTTCACTGTCAAGCCGACACAATAATCAGTTCAATTGTTTTAAATATTTGTATTTTAAAATTGGTCCGATATTCGCTTTAATTGATTCAATAATCGAGCTGCTTTTTTTTATCCTTAGACGGGCTTACTCATGCTACCCTGGTCACAGCTTGAGTGATTGGAGTCTACTTACATTCACTTTCAAATCATTGTTGGTTGCTCTTGATGTTAGTATAGTCGAAATGAAGATAAATTCAACTTTAAATGTACTGAAAAAACGTAAGTAACCAAAAAATAAATTTTTTTTGTTATTTTAATCGTATAGGAGCTAGTATATCGCACCAATTTTAAAATAGCGTAAATTAATTCTTAATATGGCCTAATTTAGGGTCTTTGAATGTTTAGGAGCAAGAAAGTTATACTACTGAAAGAATACTTTATAATTTTACTTAATTTAATAACATTTTTCTTAATCATTTTCAGAAAAAAATTCATTTACAAATATAATTATTTTTTCAATTAAGGTCTATATTACCGTTTTTATTTAGTTGTTATTTTTAATGATATTAAAATGTATTTTTTTGATTTTTGATTTAATTTATATGGAATATTTTGTTTTTGATATAAAAAATATTAATCATATTAAATTAAGGAATTGTTAGATTTTTATTGGTCAATTTTACACTATAAATAGTAAAAAAATTTGAAAAAAAAATTAACAAAAATATGATTCAATTTTTATTTATTTTAATTGTTTTTTCTAGAATATGGCAAACCGAAAGTGAATGTGATTTAGATTTTAAGGAGTATGGGGAAATGTGCATCAAGGACTTGGGAATCCGCGATGGGCTGACAGTAAATGATATTAATGGTATTTGCTATGAAAATGATGGACAAATTGTAACAATCGGTTATATAAGTTTGAGAACGAAGCTTGATAATAAGGCAGTCACTCCAATAGGTATAAACAGATTTTATACTAAGGAACCATGGAAATGGTCAGACGGTAGTTTGGCTCCTGAGATTTTGTTGAAAGGGTATGAATCTTATGATTGTGCTGTGTGGAATATCTCAAATGAGGAAAAACTTATATCTCATCCTTGCGACGCAGAAATACCACGTGCTCATGTAATTTGTGAACTTAGTGAGTCTAACATAAAAACAACATTAAGCCTAATTAGAACGGAAATAGTCATTGAAAAAGGTCATATAACTCCATACACGAAACTTGAACCTGGACCTATGGTTGATTGCGCTCAGAGGTAAGAAGAAACAATTTCAATGCTTTATATTCCATTTTGTAAAAAGCTGTTTTCAGGACATTTGGGCATGCAAAAACGTATATTTCAGACAGAGATCTAAAGATTGCATCATTATTATGTATGGAGAATCTCCTTTACCTGATAAATTTAATGATAATGGTACAATTGACTCTTATCGAATTCAGTTGTGAAAATAAATAAATAGTTAAAGTAAATTTGACATTCTGATATAACAAAATTTTATTAAAAAATAAACATTGATTGTTTTAAGGAAGGCTGTTGAACTAAAACCGTATTAAAAGAGATAAATGAAGAAATAAGAACATTTGTAATATGATAAAAAGGTTAAGAAATAGAATTTTGTAAATTTAAAGGTAATGTAAATTTTGGATAAATGTTGCATAGCAGTAGCTTATCGTGCATAACTGTTAGGCACAAGCAAAAATTGAAATCGACTGCTTTTAACAGACAGAATGCATTACTTGCTGTTTCACGGTCGTAGGACAATCTTTTGTGATCTGTTCAAGTACTGACACAATTATTGGAAGTGTGTTCAAAATCACGGCACAATTGTCTGTTTGACTGCTCCCGCGTGTGGAACACAAAGATTTCATGATTCGACATCCAGACTGCATGTTGTCTGATTCTCGATCTATAATGTCCTGAAATAGGCTATATCGCCTTGGGCTGCCCTCAATAAAGCAAAATAGTTTCTGTACGATACCAAAAAGGTTTCTCCAAACAGACATCTATGACAACTTAGTGCACGTAATTAGCAGTTTGGACACTTCCTTAACTCATGCTTGAAATCCAGAGTAGTTACCTCTCATTGTAGAGCATCCGTCATAACCCTGTCTACGAATGTTTGTAATTGACAAGTCATGTTTCTTTAATGCTGCTGAGGGTTTCAAACAGACCTTTAGAATTGGCCACGGTGACATGCTCCATATCCAGTAAAGCCTCAATAACATCTCCAGAGTGATTGACATATCTTACAACAAACGAAAGCTCGTCATGTCTGCTAAGATCTGATGTTGTGTTGAAACAAATTGCAAATAATTTTGCCATTTTAACTTCTTCTGCAATATCAGCCTTCAGTAAGGAAGCCACAGTTTGGATCATCTCATTCTGAGAAGATAGTGACGTTTATATAATAATGAGGATAATAATAGTAATTATAATAATATGAACTAAGCTAGTCAAGTATTCATCACGTGCAAAACGATCAGTTGGAATTTTGAAATCAGCATTCATATCTACTTTACGTCCAATTAGACCAGGTTCCTCATTTTCAACATTAATTTCCCCATTTTGGTCACATGTTCCGAGGCACTTGTTTCTTTCCACATTTTTCAGTTTGATTACAAACTTGTCCATCTACTTGATTGAGTTGAATCTATTGCAAAATGCAAATTAAAATGAAAATATATTTAACCAATAAGTTTTTGAATAATCAATTCAATCAGAAAAATTAAAAGTTAATAGTGTTTAAGCAATTTAAAGATTTAATAAAGTTCATTAATAAGGTTATACCTATTGGCTATTACTTATTTTGAAATTAGACTTTACAATCTGTCAGGTCAAAAATGAAAAAAAATCATGTAAATCATATCACCAATCTTAAATACTTACCCTTAAGGTTATTTGTTTTTAAAAACATCCAAATGTCCAGTTTAATGAAACAAAAGAGTTTCACATCAAAAGTGTTTCACAATATTTAAGTTTACATATTTAAATATTAATCATAAATTTATATTTTTTTTTACATACAGGCAAGATAAATTTATAAATATTGAAATACTTCAGCATCACATCATATGATAGATAGATAATTCTGAAGTTTTTAAAGATATCACAATTTCAAAAGGTCGAGTCTAAAATATTTTATAACATACAAAATTTGGATGTGCCAGAGCTCTATGGCATCCAATGGCACGACGCCTCTGAATGTAATGTTGGGCTATAAGCCATCATTAAAACAAAATAAACTGACTATGAAAAAGTCATGTTGAAAAATTATGAGAATGGCTATTATAACACAAGCACGCACCGCAAACAGAAATTAAAAATATAATAAAAACATTAAATAAAACAAAATAAAAAATAACATAATTAAGTAAAACAAATAATTAATAAATTTCGTACGCAATATACATAGAAAAATAAAGTAAAAATATAAAACCGTCAAAACCTTGCAAAAGAAGGTTTAGAAAATACATAGGTGGAAGCAGCGACCAAAAATTTAAATATCAAAGGATAAAAAGAGAAACAATCAAAAAAAATGGTTAAACAATAAAAAGTAAAAATTTACGAAATATTGAGAAAATAATATCAAAAAATAGAGAAAAATAAGGAGAAAAAATAAAATATTTAAAATAAAATTAAAACAATAAAAACCCCCGAAAAATAGCCGAAAAAGGCTCAAAATACTCTGATTGGTCGCACACACGCACGAAAACAGTATAAATACAATAGCCATTTTCACAATAGTTAACCTTTAAAACTTATAAAATTTTTGTAATTTGAAATTATTTTGAACTTTAGCTGTAAGTACTTTCGTTGATTTTTATGTTAAATATATTTTGAAGTTTCGATTTAATTGTTTTTTAATCATGGATGGTCGCAATACTTTTTAGTATCGACGACAGGTCCCCCTAAACTTAATTATGTATATGTATACATGCTAATCGTGGAGAATGGCAAAGTAATATTCAATTCCGGCCGTTAAGTTGGCAGGACGTTGATATGTTACTTTGTCACAATCCACCCTTCGGTGTCTGCCTAGTCTGGTCAGGTCTCGTTACACTGATCACGGGGTAGGACACCGTCGTAATTCACCGAGGCGGCCATTTTCAATGTTGGCCGGAGCGGTATGAGTAAAATGCGGGAAGCTCGCTATACTTAGGGGTTGACATTGATAAGATGTCTAAGTAGGGATATGATGTTTTTCTTTTTAAATGCCTGTCGAAAATTGGTTACAACAATGGGAAACGACTAGGGTTAAGTAAAGAACAAACGCATTAAACCGTAAATCAGTATAATGAATCCAAAGCAAGGAAAAGGTTTAAAAATTATCGTAAATTAGATAATGACCGGAGCATCAATATTTTCGTTTTTCTATTAAATATTATTCTCAGCAGATTGACAACAGATTTCTACGCTAAATTGGTTACCGTGAAAATCAATATTAAATATGAGCTTGGTGTGGGATTGTGCTGTTTGAAAATTCTAATTAATTATTATCCTTATTATATTTATCATTAAACTTATATAAATTTATGTTAACAAATCCTTCCCATTCAGTCTCTTTTATTTTAAAGAAAACCGTTGTCAGAATGCAGTCAGGATATAAAATCCCAAAATTAACGCCGCAGAAATCCGGAAAATCCACTTCATCAAATCTCATCAACACCAATAATCCCCACATGGAATGCCAGAAAAAATATGACCAATTACTCGCAGAACACGAACGCACGCTCGGTACGTGGTTCGCCCCTGAGGCTGTGAAAGCTCCCCATAACCAAATCCACCGGCTTACTAGATGCCGAGAAGACCTCATTTCGGAAAGCGAGATTATCACAAGGAGTAGTCTTGGAAACGGGACTCACCTGCTTGTAGACTCTCGGCTACTGTATACAGTACCAACATGGGCTTGCCCATGGGTATACAGTGGTAATGTACAAATTGTGGGGCGTCTGGGTGAGAAAGGAATTTTCCTAGAAAAGGCAAGAGTGGTTGAGAAAGTAGATTTAGATAAGTAAGAGTAGATTAAAACAAAATTAATTCTACCCAGTACGCCAACAGTAATAAAACACTCATAAGTGCATTGTATAATTTAAATTTCTTCACAATGGATTTTTAGTTTGTTTGCAGATTCCATTTGTAAAGATTCCGTAAAATTACCAAGAAAACCGTGTCAAGATCTTCACAGCACTGATAATTTGATTGCTAATTCCTTATTCGATAAAACGTTAATATTTACTTTTTGAAATGACATTAAATTAGAAAAAGCCCATATTCAGGAAATTTGTGCGGCATTCTACCTTAGAGATTGAAACTCAACACATTAAATCGGTTAAGTTTTTATTCCCTTTGAAAATTTTGATCAGTGCTCTGTCCAAAATGCATGTAAATTGCCTATCTTCCATTCAAATATCAGCAACCCATTTCTTTCCCCAGCAGAATTTTTAATCCAGTGTGGTAATACAGTATAAAAACTGTGAAGCCATTTTCATCAAAACAACATTGCTGTCATGCAGGAAACTTTAGCATATCACCAAAAAAGCGACTATTTCTAAATGAATAACATCTAATTTTCTTCACCGAGTTACAGGACATTAACCAATTTTCTCACTCTCATCTGAAACAACTGTGATAAACAGGCTGATGCATCTAAGGCAAAGGGCTAGGAAGTATATAAGCAACGTCTTAAAACTCATAAAGCCGATAAGATGCGGATTTCAATGCCAATGGAAAATTAGGTATTTCACACTCAGTTTCTTGGATTCGACGTTCTTAGAGAATTACATGTAGTGATGATCACATTTGTTAACTAAGATTTTATGTTAATTGTGAAAGATAAAGTAACAACCTCAAGCATACCCTATGTGAGATTGGGTCTAATTTGTTCTAAAATCCTAGGACAACCATGGTAACTTTCATGGAGTAATGCAATTATGATAAACAAAATTAGTTAATGACAGTAAAGTGGATATCTTTAGCTATTGCATTTAAAAAGGAACCAGGCGAGTGATGGGTATTTTTCGTTTTTTACTTGAGGATTTTATTTTATTTTTCCTAAATTATATAATAAGAAATCTTTGATGTTTCAGATGTTTCAGATTTTACAATTTCTTTAGAGATTTTCTTTAGAGATTTAAAATTAAATTGTAACTCAAATCTCTTCTCCATTCAAGGGAATTTGTTCCCAAGTTTTATTTATTTAATCTCAAAAAATGAAAATTTTAATGAAAAATAAGCAATGCAATCCAAATTCATTCATAAAATTAATTTATATTTAGTTTGTTTTAATGAAAAGAAAATAACTGAAGAAAACAATTTTAGATGTTGCTTCATCAAGTTTGTGAATAAATTGATCTATTTTTCAATTTAATTAGAAATTATTATAAAATAGTAAAATTAAATTTGATTTTAAAATTGAAAAAAATATATGTGTATAGAATAAAATTTAACGAAAAATTGTATGTGGTAGGTTTCTGGGTTTTGATATTTTGAGACTATATGGTTGTTACCCAGACAACCCAATACAAATATTTTTCGCTTACCACTCGGTACCCGATGCAAAGCAATGTTGGAACTGTGTTTGAGTGGGTGGATCGTCCGCAAAAAGTGAGCGCTATTGCTAATGCTATAATTGACCGAACGATCCATGGGTCCAACGAGCTGCCGATAGAAGGCCCGTGCTCGATTCGCTTTTTAGGTCCCATTATTCTTCTATCTCCTTCAAATGTTAACCTATACTCTCATGTCATTCGTTGTTATGTGCATTCTCATAGTCCTTCTTATCGTTGTCCGTGTTGATGATTATTCTATGACCCGTACGCCCTTTGTTATGTTAAATATTCACACACTAGCTCTCTTACCCTTATCCCTATTATAACTACAATGTTCTCTATTATTGATACTAGTATTGTTACTATTATATGTATTACCTTTATTAAGTGTTACTACTATTACATTTATTATTATTCTTATTACTATTATTATAATTATTTTTATTATTATTGTTATTATTATTATTATTATTATTATTATTATTATTATTACGATTATTATTACTATTATTATAATTACCATTATCCTTACTATTATCATTATTATTATTAAGTTTTTTGTAGGGATACGTCCTTATTCCTCAGCTTTATAAAAATATTTTACTTATATAAAGATTAACCCGTAATCCATCCGTATTTTACAGTTTTCGACAAAGTATTTTCCTTGAGTCGGAAAATTTTTGCAGCGTACCGCCCTTATTTTACAGTTTTATAAGGATATTATACTAACAATTGAACAACATTTCACTTTTACTTTACTATTTTCTATAAGTGTTTTAATTAACTCAGAAAATTTGAGCAGCGATCCGCCATTATTTTATAGTTTCATGATGAATTTTTTATGATTTCCGAAAATTTGCGCAGCGTTCTGCCTATATTTCCCGTTTCAATTCAACATAATTTATTTAATTCTTAAAACATTATTTTACATGATTTTATTCGTTCGGATTAATCTTTTTCCGATGGCTATTCATTATAACTGTTGCAACGATTTCGCAATTTTCCCCGCTACCCTTTCCTTTTCTTGCTCCTTAAGATCTATGTATGTTCATGTTATATTTAATGAGTGCCCACTAAACTACTCGGTGTTAATGATTTTGAGCCGAATGTTGTTTAAAAGTTTACGTCGATTTTATCGAAATTAAGTACAAGAAAGTTGAGCCAAAAGACCCACTCTCAAGCTACTCTCTTTCGCTATTTACTTCAATGATTTGACGTTCGGGTTCCTGCGTTCTAACGCCGGAACCTTTACGGGCACGAACTATTGGTGGACTTACACCGCACTTACACAGTTCGATAGGGTGATTTATTTTACTATCTTGCGTTATGTTTTGGCTATGGGCCGAAAAAGAAATAACAAATAAATTTTACCATCAGTTGAGTAAAGGTTTCGAGCATAGTACGGTTTATTTGACATGACATATTTCACATAGTGATCGGACGTTTATTGGCATCATCATTGTTCATCGCTTCGTCCGAATACATTTAATCAAATTGGTCAAGAAATTCATGCAGTATTCGCTCGTATTTCTTTACACTTGGTCAATAATTTCAAACACATTCGTGCATATATTTTCATTATTGGTCAAAATTTAATCAAGCAATCATTTATATCGCTTTACAACAATGTACAGCAACTGAAAGTTGCCGTGTTCAGACAAAACACTTACTAGTGTTAATTGCCTAAAAGCACGGCTTTTAGTTGCAACGCACACCAACTCAGTTTAGACTGGAATTTTTCTCTGAAAATTAAGACTGAAAATTTGTCAAAACACATCAGTATATATACCTATAATTTGGCCTTAACCTTGAGTGTTAATTTTATTGTGATTAAAAAAAATTCGATCTTGAAATTATTTGTGTTATCTAAATTACATTTTTATTAATTTCTTAATTTAAATTGGTAATTTATTTTTAACATTTTTAATTAAATTTATTCGGCCAAAACTATTTTGTTTTTATTCATTTAATTCATTAATTTTTACTTTTATATAAATGGTCATTTTACGGTCAAATTTTCGTGTTATTATGTTATTTTTTATGTAAATTTCGTGCGGTTCTTGGTGGATTTTGTATTTATTTTATTTTACTTTTATGTTTTTTGATTTTCTATTTATTTATATTCTCTCAGATTTTAAAATGTTTAGTTGGTGTTGTATGTTATATTTTAAGTTATTTTGGTGCTGGGTTTTCGTGCTGTATTACTGATGCATTTAAACAATTATCAAGGCTATTTGTGTTCTGGCCCAACATATGTATTATAAGAAAATACATGTAATTTGGTTAAAATTGATGAAAAATATATATTTTATGGCTCTAACTGTGTACGTGAAAATCATCGAAACGAGACAAAAATTAGGGAAAATGTCAAAAGTTAATGGTGAAATTTATTACATTTCAATTTTACATATTTACTATATAGTTTAAATAAATAAACACAGTATATAGTTTAAATAAATATATAATTCATACATACACACTTTATAATTTAATTAACATGTAAGTGAAGTGCTATTTAATTTAATAAATATACTTTTAAAGTAGGAGCCCGCTGACTCAATGTTAGTCAAACAAGTCTCTGGTTAGAAAGGTATGTATGAAAACAAAATTAGAAATGTACTTAAAAATTTATGAAAAATGTATTTTTAGGCCTAAAATGTATGTGCAGGTACAAATTTTATTGAAAAAATAATATTTACAGGTTAAATTTTAATAAATTGTGAAATTTATAATATGTTAAATTTTACACACATGTCCTATTATAACAAGTTATATGACATTGAAAAGAGAAGATGACATGTCGGTCATATACTTGCAATGTACTTTGTTTATAACGAGCGCGTATTGCATTTTTATGTGCATCAGGCGAAATTGATAAAAAGCTAAATGAATAAAATATATAGAAAAATGACAATAAAAAATATCACTAATCGCACAACATAAAGACTGTATATATTCATTTGTGATACATACTTTGAGAATACTATCATGTGCATGTGGATAATACTGTTTTTATTTATTTGATTTTAGAACAAAACATAGAAAATAAGTTTAAAACAATTTGTGCCCTCACGAAATTGACACCCCAGCAATCGCCTGGGTCGCCAGGCCGTTCGGCCGGCACTGCATGTGATAATAATATGAAAATAAACAATCAGATTTATATTGCTTCTCAGAGATATTAATATAAATACATGTGCATTTCAAAAATTATTTATAAAATGACACTAACTAAATCATAATAAATTTATTAGATAAATAATTTTTCAATGAAGAAAATGATGAGGTAATCAAGAACATTCAGTTTCTGGTGAAACATGCTGAGAAGATAGTCGAAGTTCGAGACAGATGGCATGCTTCATATTAAATAAGTCCATAATAATTCTGCTCTATATTTTATTTGGTGATTGAAATGGATATTGAAAACCTTGAACAATTTCGTTTTCTGTTCCTTGGCTTCTAAGCTCAGAATAATGTTGTACTCAGTCGGCATTTTAACATTGTCATTTCATTTGGTTTGCATTTAATTTTATTTTAAAAATTTCCTTCCTTTTCTTTTGAGCGGTGATAAAAGATTTGAATGTGTAATATTTTGATATTTATCAAAAGTTTTTAATAAATGTATTAAATTATTTCTAAGTAATGTGATTGATAGATTTTTATGTTTTTAGTTTTCAATGAGTATCTTATTGGATCTCAGTCGCTGTCATTTTTGTATATTTTTTAAATGTATAAAAGAAATTTAGAACTGAATTTGAAAATTGTTAGAAAGCCATAAAAACATTATTGTAATTACCCATAATGAAGGATATAACATTATTATTCTAATAAATATCAATTTAATAACATTATTGTATTAATATAATATTATTATAATATTATATAATAAGTATTATTATTATTATTATTATTATTATTATTATTATTATTATTATTATTATTATTATTATTATTATTATTATTATTATTATTATTATTATTATTATTATTATTATTATTATTATTATTATTATTATTATTATTATTATTATTATTATTATTACTATTATTATTGTATATAATATTTGATATAATTTGAAGATTTTTAAATAAACAATAATAAATCATTAGATGAAATGTCATTTTTATTTGCATATGATATTTTTCTAATGTTTTTTGCTTTTTTCTATTTTAATGTCATTTTGTAATGATATGATATATTTCTTCTAAATATTATAACATTTTAATTAATTTTATTCTTTAATATTTTATCAGCTTTTTTAATATTTATAAAAACTTTGCATTTGTAAATGATAATCAAGATCAAATAACATATAATAAATCAGAATGTATAATAAAATAAAAAATGATATAAATACTACAGGATAAATAAATTTTATTTTTTAAATCATATTCAAACATAAAAATCATAATATTAAATAACAATAGAATATAATTAATTTGTATACTTTTGGTTTTATTGATGTATGAATGTAACTCTCAGTGATTTTGCTATTCTGAAAGAGAGTAAAAAAATTATATGTACCAATAAATACTCATGTTTATTTTGTGTTTATGGTTTCTTTTGTTGTATATCTTATTGGGTACTTACAGAATTAAAGTACTTTCCAGACCTATGCATCCACAATACCGGAACAAAATATAGAATGGTTCTAAATCTTGCTATCAATCATTTCTAATATATGGAGGTTTAAAATATTGTATATTATTATTTATAAAGTGGCAAAATTATAAAATTTAATAACTAGATTTTTGTTTTTAACAATTAGAAAATTCGATTAAATGATTTTTAATTATTTCTTCATAAAATCTGTTATTTTCTTTTGTATTTTGAACTTATTTTATTTCTTAAAATCGATTTCAAACAATCTAGGTATTTTCTTAAAAGTATCACATCTAGCGGATTGTAATTTTTTTGTAGTTCAATATATGTTGTTCAATAGAAAACTATTATCGCTCCAAGATTGAAAATTTTACATGTTTGTAGATTTCACGATCATCACAATCATTAAGTATCATTTGAGATTGAGAGATTTTTATTATTCATTTTTCATATCAGTAGTATAACATGTTTTATAGAGCCCACATACCCAAGTTTTTTTAGTTGTCCACTTACGATGAAGCTGGAAAATTTAGTGCAAAATTTCAAAATAAAATTTTCTTGGAAGGTGAATTTGAAGTTTCTCTGACTGATTTCACTTTTATGTACAATAATTTTCCTTTTTATAACAACTCAAATATTAAATGAAGTAAGAGTACATAACATAAAAGTTATGAATATTTTTACTAAAACAAATCCAAGAATTAATATACAATTAGTCATGATTCTACATTTTATCTAGTTCATATTGATTGAAATACTTAAAACATTAATTGTAAATATTTTCTATTTAAAATAGTGTTTGACAGTATTGCAGAAGCTCAAAAATTATGATTTAATAAAAAAGTTTGTTGGCAACTTGAATCGAATTAAAATTCCTCATATAATCACAAAATAAAGTTTGATACAATTAGACTAACTAAGTTATTTTTATGATGTCGAGTACACAGATAAATTTGAAGAAAATTTAATCATTAATAAATTATCAATTAATGACTTTTTATTCATAACCATTTAAATCTTGTGAAATTGAACAAGAACGAGTAGTCAAAATGAATTGGAATATGATGTCAGTAAAGTTAAATTTAGTAAATTCTTGGCTCAAAGTTTGGGATTAAGTTAAGAATCATTCAGAAAATGTTATTGTTGGATTTTGTTTACCAGAAATTTCGCAAAGTAATCAGCAAATGATGATCTATACAAATACATTGAATTAATTCTTGTCGGTAATCTTTTGGTGCCTCTATTAACATGTTAATCCGTTGAAAAACATATAAAGGAAGATCGAGTTCAAATTATTTTAAAAAACCCCATTTATTTGCCTGTATCATCGTCACATATAAACAATACAATATAGAAATCAATATTCGTGAAGATTGTGGAAAAAATATATTTAGTAAAGAAGATAAAACTTTTCTTACATTACACTTTCACAAAATGAATGAGAAATCCTGAAATTGTAATTGTTTATCCGATTAAATTGCGTTTTTATTTTTGGTCATGAATTATATAAAATTGCGAAAGATTTATTATATTTTGAGTTGAGGTTCTTTTCGAATTGATATAGGTCAAATCACTAACTTATCGTTATAAGGTTTAATGACCCATTTACTTGGTGATATTGTTTCAACTTAAAAGTTAATAGAGGGATACTTAATTAAAATGAATACAAATAGCTTTTATGGTAGCTCTTGAACCCAAAGGTTTACGAGAGTATTAGCAGTCATGGCAATTTGAAAACCGCACATTGAAAAACATTTCCCACGTCGTTTGGCTGGTATCCAATAGATTTAACTTTTATGTGTGCGCCGGATGGAATTCCCTTAAAAGCGGCCTCGAAAACTTATTTATTTTTACCGAATTTCATGTTGGGCCAGCACACAAATAGCCTTGAGAATTGTTTAAATGCATCAGTAATAGAGAACGAAAACTCAGCACCAAGATAACTTAAAATACAATATACAACATCAACTAAACACTTTAAAATCTGAGAGAATATAAATAAATATAAAATCAAAAACATAAAAATTAAAATAAAATAAACGATAACGCCAATAAAAAACCTTTCGTACGATATATTTCGATAGCACAGCTATCATCTTCAGGTACTCAAAACCAACTAAAAATATTATGAATTAACATTTAATTTAAACAAATTATTTTTTATTAATTTAATTTTTTAATAAATAAATATTTTTAAAAATATATTTTAAATTAATTTTAAATTTTAAATTTTTTACTTATATTCTAATTTTTAAAAATTAATTTAATTTAAAATTTTCAATTATTTTAATAATATTAAAAAAACAAACATGATTTAACATACGTAAACTATTTAAAAACATTCAAAACATTCGTAGTCACAGCACTCTGCACATTAATCTTTGGATCCAATGACCTTATCAGCAATGCTTCACATATCACTCGTTCCCAATAACTATTAAAACTTCTCAACAAAATTCTAAAATCAGACATTCCTATATCACTTTTACAGCCTCTATTGTGTTCACTAATATTGGTCAAACCCTTCAATCGACAATGCTCTAGAACTCGAGTACAGAGATGACGGGAAGTCTCTCCAATGTATGTGGCATTACACCCATTACATGTAAATTGATAAACGAGATCAGAACACAATCCAACCGGAGTTTTTGATTTATTAATAAACATATTGCGTACCTTACACGAATTAGAGACGATCTTATACTCTAAATTTCCTATCAGTTTACCCAACTTCCTCTTATAATTTGTAAAGCCTTCAGAGTACGGCAATACTAACACATATTTAGGCTCAATTTTTTTATATCCATTTTTACAATCACCCAGATCAACACTCAATTCACACCCATCCGACAAATTACATTCAGACTTTCCACAACATGGATCCTTAGGATTTTTAATCAATTTATCAACAGTTTCTTTTATCATCAACAATAAAAATGATTTAGAATATCCATTCTTTATCAACAACTCAACCAATTTATCAACACTTAATACAGTAGCGATAGTAGAACCAATGATTACAACAAGATTAGAAAATTTGGAAACAGAAACCGAAAAATATGATAAATTAAAGGAAAAGTTAACTGACAAAGGAAATAACGTGAAATCACCCAAACCAAAACTTTGCAATTCAGTTGAAAACAATTACGAGTAAACAGATGGAAAAAACTCCGAGAGGAAATTAACCAAGAGTTGCCAAGTAAAAATACTGATGAAACAGAAATATATTTGAGAGAATCAACAATGTACGAAATCACACGAGATGAACCAGAAATGAGGAAGCAAGAACCAATATTTTCGAGTTTAAAGAGGAATGTACAGGAGATGTATTCAGAAAGAAAATGCAACTAAGAATATTTAAATGACGAAAAAGAAACTGGAAATTCGTAAATAAAAACAGTTGGAACAAAAATAGCTAAAACATGGCAAACGGAAATCGTACTGGAAGAGAAAATATTAATCACAATTGAAGAAAGAGTCGAAAGAGAAAATGAACAAACCGAGTTAAAAGATCGAGTATCAGAACCAATAAAAGTAGTGATGGAAATAACGAGACAAACGAAAGATATTTACCCGCAAACAAATCAATATATTGAAAAACCATCACGAATTTACGATATGCCAGTTAAGAGGATTCAAGACAGTAGAGGTAAATTTATAAATTATAATAATTATTTCAGGATTAACAACGCGAACTACAATCAACTATGTAATATCTATTCAAAATAAGGATGCCGAACTGATCGAGGTAATCAACTAAAGAATTGCCAAGGATGTGATAGAATAGTTCGCACAGAAGGAGAAGAAATGATAATCTGTTTTAATTGTAATCAAAGCAGTCATATGTCAAAGAATTGTCGAATGAGAAGAATTCAAAGTCAACAAAAACCAAACCAATTCAAGAATAATCCACAAAATAACCCAAAACAAGAGGTCAGACATTGAAGAGATATGACGATAATGAGGACAACCACAAGATACGAGAGTAGAACCTGTTACAACTGCAACCTAAACGGACATATAGTTGCAAACTGTCCAATAGCGAGAAAATCGAGACAACCAAAACCGTATAATTATAGTCAAAGTACACAAAGCAACCTAAGACAAGAGATTGAGCAATTAGGAGGTATGATTCAACGAATATCCGCAAACAATCAAAGACAACGAAGTAATTCGTGGAGAAACATGAATGATGTTCGATGTCAATAGACCAGAAAATATCCAGAACAGCAACAAATTGAATGAAAGAGATTACAGAGAGAGGAAATCCAAGAAATTCGACAAAGACGGATGAAAAGAAATCAAATATCAAGTAGAAGCAATATGTCAAAAATAGTCAATACAAAAGAAATTCACACTGCGGAGCAGTGTGTCGTCAACAGCGAGGAGGATATAACAATAAATAACGAAAATAACGACAAAGAAAATAAAGTAATTAAGAAAGACGAAACTCAAGAGGTCAAAATAAAATCAGAGCAAGAATCGAGCAGCGAAGAAAAAATAAAGATAATTCAAGAGTTCACCGAACGATAGACGACGAAAAAGCAGAAAAAACAGCGATAAAAGATATCGAAAATATCGAAATACGAGGGTACTACTACAAAAATCGAAAAGAGAATCGATAAGGAAAGCGAAAATAAACATGTTACAACAAGAGCTAACAATAATGAAAAGGACAAGAAATAGGAACTTCAAATAAACGTGAAAAGTAAAGTATTGGAGTAAAAAATTTATACAAACAACAGGAGACAATATAGAAATAGGAGTGATGTCAATCGAACAAGAGGTAATAGATATTTTAATGGTTAATAAAATTTCAGAGGGATGAACTAATCGAAAAGAGAATCCAAAGACAACAAACGAGAAATCCGAATATGCAAGACAGATCAAAACAGTCAGTGAATTGATAATTGAGACAAAAGAAAATGTAAGAGAAGAACTCAGCAAAACACGAATGTGGAAAGGAAAATTACAATGCAGCATGAATATGCACAACAAAACACGACTACAAAACCACAACGAACGAAGAAAGTACATGGACAATCGATACAAAAGCTAACAAAGTAAATATCAGAGAATATCGTGAAACATGTTAAAAATCGGGACACACAGAGAACGATTACTATCGACATCAAATAAGCCAACTATTCGGGAAGAGAGGACACGTAAATAGATTTTGTAACAAAAGACGCGGAAAATGTTTTAACTGTCTAAAATGGGACATATGACTCGGAATTGTCCAAATAAACAGACTCAGAACCCACCCGGAACAGTGGGACTAATGAGAGGAAGCAATAGGAAACCAAATGAGATCAATACCAACACCAGAATAAAGCCAGCGAATGATACAAGTGTCGAATCAAGTTACGAAACAGGAAAAGACATGATAACTGGAAGGCAAAAAAAAAACCTATTAGACATGACGAAATAAATTAACGGAGCCGCAAACAGCCAAGAGACAAAAATCAAAATATTATAGTAATCAGGCGAAACAGGAACGAGAATATAACGAAATCTACAATGATAGAATGAATTACCGGAAACAGATGGAAGCAATCATCAAAATAACTAAGGAAATAATGCCGAAATGGACTAGAAACAAGAATATCACCGAGATATTAGAAGGAGTAACAAAGATGATCACGAACTACGCAAAAGGCTCAAAATCAACAGCAGAAATCAGCTTCTTAAAGAAAAGAATTCCAATATTATTCACAATAATCGACATAGCGGGTAATACACCACTACACCATGCCATAGAAAGCGAAAACGAGGAACGAACGATGGAAATTATCGAGATAATGAACGAAGGTGGACAACATACAAATATCAGAAATGAGAAAGGACAAACACCCATGATGATTGCAGTGTCAAGAGATGCGTCAACGACAATTCTGAGGGAGTTATTAAAAACAGGATCAACTCTAAATGAGAATGACAATAAAGGAAAAACGATGTTAAATTACGTTATGATGTCGCGAGAAGCAAGAGCAATAGATTTCGTTACTATAAATGGAATTAAAGAAGACATCGAAGTAATAGGAAAAATTTAAACCCAATTCTTGGAGCAATCGGGAGAGGATACGATAAAGCAGCAGCAAAATTGATCAAGTGGAGAAAAAGAAAATTTGATAACGAAATCATAGACGTAAACAAATTCGAAAGCAATGAAAATATATTAGTAAAAAGAGCAATGAAATCCGAATATGCATTACCAAAGACGATAAAAGCCCTGTTAAAGAGATGAGAAATAAAATTCACGGACAATAAAAGAGAGCCTGAGAGAATAGTGTCCAGAAAAGAAGAATTAGAAACATTGGTAGGAGAATGGCACCGAATACAAGGAAGACCTAGCGGTAAAAAACAAGAAATTGATGACATCAGAAATGGAAGAAAAATGATAATCAAGATGTATGAAGATATAATCAAAGAAATAAATGTCGAGGACAACAGGATTGAGAAGGCTCGATGTAATAAAAACCAGGACATAAAGGAAGATGATAACGAAGATGGAGAACACCGAGATAGAAATTAAAAAAAAGCAAGTTTCAGTAGCCTACCAAGAAATAGGACAACAATCAAAGCCAAATAACGTAGACGATCAGAAAAGATCAAAAGATGAAGAAAACACAGACAAAATCTGTTTGAACCAAATGATGGACTCCCAGAAAATTCAAAATCGAGAGAACAAAGCAAGTCAAAATATGAACCAATACCCAAGTATGATATGGACGCAACAACCACCGTCACTAATTTCACCACTCTAGCAGCCAAGTGAGATCGATATATATCCAGTAATTGATGAGAGATGCGGAGGGATACGCACCTTGCGCGTAGACCCTTTGGAGATAAAATAATAAATAGTTAGAAATGTGCATATAATTTATATAATAGATATGTTTATATAGTAATGTATAAAAGTAGTGTATAAATATTATATGGAATGAATATAATAATATCCGATAATATATAAAAGTAGTATATAAATATTATAGTCGAGGAGCGAAAACAAATTTAAAAATCAGACGATGTGACAAAGAATAAAGCGGAATGAGAAAGACAAGTGATGCGATATTACGTTAAAAATTGAGAAACAAATCAATTAGAAGCTAATCAAATCGGAATCAGAAATTGAAATAAACCGATTAAGAGGTACCGAAGCCATCAAGGAAATCAGAGACAAGAGTAGACTTGGAGTGCAATTTAAAACTTGGAAAATCCAGTACAATCAGATGAGAGACGAAAATCAGGAACAGCGAAAACAAAGTCACGATCGGAGCAAGATAAAGCAGCAAAACAGTAAAGGAAGTATCAACACGAAACGAAAGCATTGAAGAAATAGATAAAATACCAAGTCAGTCAACAAAAAAGACGAGGGAGAATAATTTAACAAAAAACTGAATCAAGTAATGAGAAACTGGCGAATAACAACAAAGGACAGCTAACTGAGAAACGAAATTTGTGGTGATTGAGTTAAATGGAAAAACTAAAAAGACAAAGAAACAAATGTAGCAAAGGAGTGGAAGAGACTCAAAATTAAAGCCAGGAAAAGAGCAAGAAAAACGTCCAATTGCAAGTGAAACTAGATGCAGCCAAACGAGACAAAATGAATATTACGGGAATAGCAATTTCAAACATGACTGAAGTTACACACCGGATACAAATAAAGAACGGACCAGAGAAAAAATCAAAAAACAACCCAACAATCAAAAACCCGACAACAAGAAAGATAAATCAAATCAGTAAAGAGAGAAGGCAAAGGGCAATGCCAACAAACGACAAGACGAAAGATGATGAGGCTGAACTACAAAATGCACCCAATCAAAATGGAATATTGAAAGGATCTTGCAAATCGTAGTAAAGATAAACAAAGAAGATAAATGATGTCAAAATAAAGTTAATACCAATCATAGAAACGAGAAACCAGATATGATAATAAAAGCAACAAAGATAAAGAAAGGAGAGAAACAGAAAGTCAAACAACTACCCAAAATCAAGAGAAAATAATAACAAGCCCTATTAAAGGAACCTGAAAATTGTTATAAAAACAAGGAATTCGAACCCAGCATAATATTGGCGATGAGAAGGAAGATAGCAGTAATTAGCTCATATGTACAACCTAGCATCCTTTAGAAAGATGTCGAAAAAACCCCAATCAATCAAACGAAGCAAAATATTACCTGTAGCAAATATGCCGAGATATGAGAAACCCCAAAGAATACCAATCACGGACGGATCAATTCCTATTATACCCAATGGTTCAAGGATTAAAACAAGAAAAACAGATCGTTCAAACACTCAGAACTCTAGAAAAAAAAATAAAATCGAAATTCAGTAGAAAAGGAAACGTTTGTCAAGGAAATCATATTCAAATATTCATGGATGCTCTTTAGAAACAGTACAAAATAACAAAAAAAAGAACCTAAAATCAAGAACAAATAGCTGAAACCGATAACCAAAAAGATGAAACCCAAACAAACCTAAAGAATAATGAATAATCCCGAACCGATCAATTATCATCAAACAATTGAGACTAGATAATATGATAAAGGGTCAGCTATCCACAGAATTTAATTGAACACCACCCAGTTCAAGATGTAAAGAAAAAATCAACAAACGAAAGTTAGAATGTCAATTTACAACTCAAAACCTTAAATAAACCAGCGAAAAAGGAGTCTTGAACGAAACATTCGATTTATTCTTCTATCTGACAGTCACTACACCTGCCAATCTTCCAAACAATCGGCATCTAATGAAGTCAATTCCCCAAACTAAACAAAATCTCAAAGTCAAATCGCACAACAGATATCGAATCGTCAAAATATCAGAACCTGCTGCAGAAAGTAATCAATCAGAAACCAAGAAACTCAAGGCATCAACGAGACGAATACCCAAGTGACAGAATATTGAACTCATGATTAACAATGAACTAATGATTCTCAGACTATAAACTATTCTTTATGTGTGATCATGACCGGACTGTATGTCCTCTTTCACTTCATCTTGGAATCCGTATATTGATGTATACTGTATGATTATTTTTATGCATGTGGGTTTTAAGGTCACGACCATGTAACTCGTAGACCCAATTGAATGGAAAATGTAAACTCTGCATAGTTCATAGCTTAGATCTTTTAGAAATTGCGGGTCGCAATTTTACGGGCCCGGAGTGTTTTATGTTGGGCCAGCACACAAATAGCTTTGAGAATTGTTTAAATGCATCAGTAATACAGCACGAAACCCCAGCACCAAGATAACTTAAAATACAATATACAACATCAACTAAACACTTTAAAATCTGAGAGAATATAAACAAATATAAAATCAAAAACATAAAAATTAAAATAAAATAAATACAAAATGCATCAAGAACCGCACGAAATTTACATAAAAAATAACATAATAACAAGAAAATTCGACCGTAAAATGACCATTTATATAAAATTAAAAAATAAATGAATTAAATGAATAAAAATAAAATATTTTTGGATGAATAAATTTAATTAAAAATGTTAAAAATAAATTACCAATTTAAATTAAGAAATAAATAAAAATTTAATGTAGATAACATAAATAATTTCAAAGTCGAATTTTTTTAATCGCAGTAAAACTAACACGCAAGGTTAAGGCCAAATTATAGGTATAAATACCGATGTGTTTTCACAAATTTTCAGTCTTATTTTTCGGAGAAAAAATTTCATTACAGAACTGTATAACTGGTTGTATAACTGGCTGAGAGCCGTACATTCAGGCAATTAACACGGGTAAGTGTTTTGCCTGAACACGATCACTCTCAACTGGTGCAATATTATTAATTGATTTTTCCGAAGGGAATTGATGGGTAATTTTTCAATTGAATTTATGGATGACTTTTCAGATCGAATTTATGGATGATTTTTGTTTTTCAACTTGAATTTATGGATGATTATTGTTTTTCCAATTGAATTTATGGATGATTTTTCAGATTAAATTTATTGATAATTTTGTTTTTCCAATTGAATTTGTGGATGATTTTTTAAATCGAATTTATGGATGATTTATCGAATTAAATTTATGGGCTTTTCGAAGTAAATTTTATGGAATGGATACAATGAATTTCAAATGTATGTGGCCGATGTAATATGCTGAATAAATATTTTCTATCTACAGCCTTAGTGCATCGAAACTTTTATTCCAAATGCTATGGTAAAATATTATTTGTTATTCCTTTTCCGGCCCACAGCCAAAGACACATCACAAGTTAATAAAATCAAACATATTATTCGAACCATGTAAGTGCGTGGAATATCGCCAATGATTCGTGCCCGTGAAGGCTCTGGCGTGCGGAACGCAGGAGTTGGAACGTCAATATTATCTGTAGATGGGGAAATTGGAGGGTAAATGAGTAGCCCTTTGGCTGCTCCTTCATCATCCGTTTCCTGTAAAATTGACATAAATTTTTAACAACAATCGGCTCAAAATCTCTAACACCGAGTAGTCCAGTGGGCACTCATTAACTATAATATGAACATAAATAGATCTTAAGGACAAAAAGAGGGAATATTAGCGGGGAAAATTGCGAAATCGTTGCAACCGTTAAAATGAAAAGCCATCGGGGAAAGATTAATCCGAACGACCAAAATCATGAAAAATAATGTTTTTAAATAAAAATTAAATAAATTAATTTGAGTTGAGGCGGAAAATATGGGCGGGACGCTGCTAAAATTTTCCGAATTAATTCAAATACTTAACAAAAATAGTAACGTAAAAATGAAACGTGTAAAATAAGGGCGGAACGCTGCTAAAATTTTCGAATTTACAAAAATACTTTATCAAAAACCGAAAGATACAGAAGGATTACAACTAAATTTTTATATAAGAAAAATATTTTTTAACGCTGAGGAATAAGGACGGATCCCTACAAAATCTTAATAATAATAACGATAATGAAAAGGGTAATGGTAATTATAATTATAATAATAATAATAATAATAATAATAATAATAATAATAATAATAATAATAATAATAATAATAATCATGGTATTTGTAGTAATGATGATAATAATTATGATAATAATAATAGTAGTAATAATCATAGTAGTAATAACAATAAATATAATGGTAGTTATAGTAATAAAAATAATAATAAAGGTAATAGTAGTAACAATTAATAAAGGTAATACATATAATAGCAACAATGATAATGCTAGTAATAATAATAGGGAACATTGTAGTTATAGTAGGGATAAGAGTAAGAGAGATAATGTGAGAATATTTAACCTAACAAAGGGTGTACATGCTATAGAATAATCATTGACATGAACAACGATAAGAAGGACTATGGGAATGGACATAACAATGAATGATATGAGAGTATAGGTTAACATTTGAAAGAGATAGGAGAGTAATGGGACCTAAGAATCAAAAGCGAGCACAGGTCTTCTATCGACAGCTCGTTGGACCCAAGGATCGTTCGGTCAATTTTAGCATTAGCAATAACGCTCACTTTTTGCGGACGATCTACCCACTCGCACACAGTTCCAACGTTGCTCAGCAACGGGTGCCGAGTGGTAAGCAAAGGAAATATTTGTATGGGGTTGTCTGGGTAACAACCATATAGTTTCAAAATATCAAAACCCAGAAACCCACCATTCATATAATTTATATTGTCATCATAAGTCCTTCAAAACCTATTGTGGAGCATAACCACGCTTATAATTCATGTAAATAACTCCTGTAAATTTTGAAGAAAAATGAAAACACAAATAAAAAAATAAAAATAATTTCATAGGATCATATTTGCATATTGAAAAATTAATACAATAACTAAGTAAGACATTTCATAAAATCATAATTACGATTAGCATAAAGTATTAATTTCAAATTACTGGATTTCTGTAGTTTTTTTACAATCAACATTTATAAAACTTTCCTGGAATTCAACAATCATAAGCAATAATAATAATAATATGCATATTTAAAATTAATAAAATTATTTAACACGTTGACGGACAATTGCGGCTATAGCCGTCAAAGCGAAGTTCACAATGTGGCATGACTGCTATAGCCGTCCAAAACGAAACGGTCGTTTTTAGACACTACGGCTATAGCAGCACAAATGTGCACTTACTGGCGTATACGTAGAAGCATAGTGTCGTGTTTTGAAAACATCGTTTTAGGTTGAAGTTCATATTTCACCTGTTATACGAGTTGCAGATTCAGTATGCACGTGGTTGTGAAGGGAGTAGTGCTGTTTACTTTTTTTTTTGAGTTTTACATTTGAAATATAAATAAATAATGATAATGTAAATGATAAATATATATTATATATATAATATACAATAAATAATAATACAAAATAAAAAGTTTATTTAAGCAGAAAGAGTAAAACTATACTTCTAACATTCTAAAAATCACAAAAACATATAGTGTCAATTTTCGAACTTCGCTTGTTCCTACTGTCCGTCAACGTGTTAAAAACCTTTAAAATGGCCAAAAATCGCCTTTTGGTCGCCCACACGCACAAAATAACTATATACAGTGGCTAATTTCATAAAAACTTACTTAAAAATTTAATAACCAATCTAAAACTTTTATAAAAAATTTACAAAATCTCACAAATGTTACCGATTGACAAATTTTGAATCTTGGAAGTAAGAATTGTACTTTGTTTTATTTTATTGCTCTGTGTGTGTTATTGTTAATAAAAATTTTTGTAAAGAATTCATTTTAAAATGTTCTGGATGGTCATGGTATTTTTACCACTGACGAGTCCCCCTATTAAAATTTTATATAATTATGTATATCAATAACTTTTTTGGAAGGTAGACTGTGGGTCTGGCTAACTAGTTCGCTTTCGTTAGTTGTGGCTACTGGTCATGCTACTTCTGATATCTCGGCTGTCCGCGGCGAGTTCTAGTCGAAAGACGTAGGACTTTACCAGCAGGGCGTCGCTGAAAAACTCATGGCGGCTGATGGAAACGTCGGTCGGAATGAGCAGAGATAAAATCATGGGAAGAGCGACGTGACTTAGGGGGACTAAGGAAATGATTTTCGTAGATCATTCAGATCGAAATTGTTTTGTAAAATCTTGTCAGGACTATTTTTGACACCGGGTAGCTAGAGATAGGATTGTTATTACGATGATGAATAGGAAATGACGGGTTGTCTGAATAACTCTCGAATGAAATGCATAGGTATAATTTCATTTTGTATTAAAGCAGTTGACCAGAAAAACTAACAACAGCAAAATCAATCGTACTTCTATTTATCGCATCGACTAAGTGTAGCAAGAGGGCCTCCTTTACAAGTCAACGACTTTAAAAAACTGAATTTCAAAGTAATTACGCTAATAGTAATAACTTGAGAAAATATTAATGTAATGAATAATTAAATATGACTAGAAGGAATTTAATTTTAAATAATCCTAGATTAATAGAATTGAACTCTTAATAGTTTGTATGATACAAATTTTTTGATTCCGATGACCGATTTTTTACCTATGAAATCTCGATGTATAGCTAAATAAATTAAATAGTTTTGATCCGACGTACAGTATTTAATAAAACGTAGGCCAACACTATAAAAGAATCTAAACTAAATTTTGACTTAAATCAATGCGATCACGGCAGAACTACAGACATCCACCACTTTAAACTTATTTCATATCAAATTTGAATTTGTTTTCGGTTCAAAGTATTCATATTAAATCTGAAATCATTTTTCTAACTTGTTTCTTATTAAATTTAAATTGGAAAATACTAATTCGGAATTATCCTGAATCAATCTAAGCTTTCCATATTAAATTCAAATTGATCCATACAAATTTTTTTTATTTACCAATCACTTTATTCAACTAAACCACCATTCTTCAGAAAATCGAATCTCACCTTTAAAATATGCCTTTACCAAAAATTCCAAAAATTTCGCCAGCTCCTTCAGTCCTAGCAGCCACTCAACATCTAACAAATTCGGAGAATAATTACCGCATCATCAAGGAAAGTATGAGAGAATGAAAAGGACATGGTGCTCCCCAGAAGATACAAAGGAACTGTACAAGAGGATCAACCAAATATCTCGAGCTCGCGACGATTTAAGCGTCGAAAATCGTACTCAAAACATCATTATTACGGATCAGAGCGCCTCACTTAGGCAGATTTTCACGGAAAAAGAACTACAGGCGTGGTTGCCGGGTCAAAGTATTGCAACTCAACTTCATTCCGGCTCACCATCTGCCGGGTTGTTCGTCAAATCGCGTCGAACGTGATGCTACTAATGCTAATCTCCAACCAAAAGCACAAACCCAACAAAAACCGAAGGAGAAGAAAGTAAAGAAGAGCCGAAAATGTCTTATTGCAGGCGAATTTGAGTGCTTTTGAAAAGGCTAATTCGATTGGGATATCCAAAACGACACTGTACGAACTTATCTCGATGCCGACTGACTCCAATCTGAAGATAATCTGTACACCCCAATTGTTGGATTTTTCCCAGTTAGCTCCGGCGCCATCTCAATTTAACATTTCCATAGAAAATCTCACCACGAATAACCCAGCTAATGTGCAGATTACTATATCCACAAGATCGTCTCCCGTCAGAGAAGAAAGACACGAAATTACTAGCGGAAGATCCACTCCGCAGATTATTTCGGTTATTGAACCACCACAAGTCCGTACTAGCGTCTACTCAGCGACCAAAAATATTTCTAGGTGGGATCCAAATCCAAGTCTACGAAGACCTAGAAAAATATATCTTCTGGTAGATATTGACGCCGAAGATGATTAAAGACAAAGCTCGATTTAAATCTAACAAAATTCTCATATTGTTATGACTAAAATTTTGGTTTAAATTTCCTTAACATAATAAAATTTTTGTTTAGTTGTTTTCTTCTTTTGATACGAGATGAATAGTACTAGTTATGTGTTGAATTTAGGTAATTTTGCTAATACGTAAATTAAAAATCTTATTAATGATTTTTCAATCCAGTAATTAATAAATTAAATGAACGAATAATTCTATCTATATAACTATGGGAAAGTCTGATCAGGTCATTTTCTATCAAATTGGCTAAGAAGATTACAGGATGTTTTTCGGAGAAATTATAAGTTCCAGTTGAAATTTTTGTTTCTCCATAATCACCTAGAATTTTCCTTGGTTCACGATTAAGATGCTGAGAGTGACGAGAGATGAAGTTTGATAAATAAAGCGTAAGTCCTTTTAACGCCACATTGTACCCGAATTGAGAATTAGTCAAGGAGTAAGAGGAAACGATAAGAGGAATTATGGGAATAGAAGCAAAGACGAGGGATATGAGAGTATAGGTTAACATTTGGAAGAGATAGGAGAATAATGGGACCTAAGAATCGAAATCGAGCACAGGCTTTCTATCGGCAGCTCGTTGGACCCAGGGATCGTTCGGTCTATTATAGCATAAGCAATAGCGCTCACTTTTTGCGGACGATCTACCCACTCGAACACAGTTCCATCGTTGCTTAGCAACGGGTGCCGAGTGGTAAGCGAAAGAATATTTGTATAGAGTTGTCTGGGTAACAACTATATAGTTTTCAAAAATATCAACACCCAGAAACCCCATAACAGTGTTGGGCCAGAACGTAAACGGCCTTGAGAAATGTTTAAATGGATCAGAAACACACATGCAAACATAACATGCAGATTTAAATAAACCTGGAAACACCAATTAAACCATATAAAATATGAGAAAATAAGAGAATTAAATATAAATTAATAAACATAAAAATAAATTAAAATATTAACAAAACGCACCAAGATTCGCACGATACCTACACAAACATAACAAGAAACACAACAAATTCGACAAAAGTGGAAAAATTAATAAAAGTTCATTAAAATGAAAATTAAATCGAAAAATTTGAATTAGTAATAATTCAATAAAAATTCTAAATAAAAAATTATAAAAATAAATCAAAAAATAATAAAAATAAATAATAGAATTTGCTAGAAAATAACAAGGTCGAATTTTGTTTTACTGCATCAAATTTCACATGCGAGAAAAATAGGTATAATACTGATCCATTTTCACATTAAATTTAACCAATCACCATTTTTTGAAAATCTTAACAGTTTTTCGAACTAATTATTTTTAGCCAGTTTTAAAAATCTTAAACCAGTTTTTCAAAACCATTTTTGGAATCGTCGAATTTTGTTCAAGAATTTTACTTTCAGAATTTTTAGGTGAGAAATATTTATGGTGGAACCCTCTTTCCACGTCACGTTCTTTGCATCTCAGTAGAGCTCTGCTCGGCGTCGACGTGGGGAGAGAGGTATTTTGGTTTTATTTTATGATATGTGAATTATGATATTTTATGGCTTGACGAAGAATGGTAACCTGTTATTTTTGTCTTATAATTAATAAATATTATTATGCATAAATTGTTTTATATATATATTTCATAAATTAAAATGTCGAAATTTTTCCGGCCCACAGCCGATACATAACGCAAGTAAATAAAATCTACACACAAATCAGATTCGTGTAAGCGCGTGGAATATCGCCAATGATCTGTGCCCGTGAAGACCCGGCGTGCGGAACGCAGGGTTGGAACGTAAATATTACCCGTATAGAAGAAAGGAGGAATAAGGAAGGAGTCTATTGGCTGCTTCCTCGTTCCTCGTTTTTGTAAAATCGACATAAACTCATACTACACACGGCTCAAAATCATCACACCGAGTAGTTCAGTGGGCACTCAGTAAATATAATGTAAACACAATATGCGTTTAAGGCTTATTAAAGGGAAATGGAACTGGGGTTAAATTAAATGGAAATCGTGGTTATAACTCATTCGAATTAATATTCCGAACTAAATTAAATTTACGAGTCAAATAAATTGATAGAAATCATTAACAAATAATTCATTGATTTTAATTAAAGTAACTATTGCTTAAAGTAAAGAAAATTTAACTCATTAAATTATCATACCGTAAAGATAAGTATTCGAGTAAAGATAAGTAGTTTACAAATTATGAATTACCAGTAAAATAATTATCGAGTAACAATGATTATCTTATTTATTAAATTCCATTACATAAAATAGTTACTGAATAGAATCGATGCAATTTCTTGATCAACAAACAAAGTCTTCTTTGATGTAACTTCAGAATTAAAACCAATCAATGTGAATTTTTCGACTATCGTAAGTTCGTGGAGTGAAATGAAGAGAGTTGTGAGTGGAACCAAGTGGTTCCCCGATGAACATCAAATCCCCTTGAATAAAAGTGTTTCAATAAAAAATCCAACAAATCCATTGAGTGAAGGAAGAACTTTGACTTGTTGATCAGGGAGTAGAGTCATCGATCGAATAAAATAGTTGACCAAATAAATTGAAAAATTGTATCATTTATCTAGCTAGATAAGCCATCGACTAAAAATTATAACAATTAACCAGTTTGAAATAAAATAATTTAAGGAGTTTTATTGATTAACAAAATAAAGATAAAGACAAGTAAATGAAAAACCGTTGTTTAAAGATCACCTCTCGACACGCAAAACATTAAAAATCATCATCGAGGAATTGAGCGCAGCGATAATAAGAGTTGTGGAGAATTCATCATTGATAGCGTTTCATTGAAAAAATCATCCCAGTGAATTTGCGACAATAAAACCGAAGCCTAAAAATGTAAAGATTAATATCTAGCCATGGAAAATTAAGCAACCTAAATACCAATACGACATGAACAAAAAAAAATGTTAACTCTACCCAAACATCAAACAGTGAGAAATACTTACCACTGATTTTCGACCATTGTGACAAGATGATGAGAAAATTCCCAAAATATAGTTCCCAGACACAAAAATTCCACAATAGAGTCCAATTAGAAACCACGACATAGATATTGTTCCTTAAACAACGAAGTAGAAAATATTCAAATATAATAAAATATATCACTCACTTGAAAATTCACGACCATGCGAATACGAAAATTCATAAAATGAACTTCACCAGATTCAAACCGACCGGATAAACAAATCCATCCGCCTAAAATAAATATAATGGATTATAAATGGTATGTTAGATAAGCAAACCGTTGACATTTCCGGCAATTCGCCATAATAATCGAATCATAATTGGCATTCATTTCCTGTCGCCTAACTTTAATTCATTCATCTACACTATATGTATCGTCAACAACTGAATCACATCATTTCTCCATTTTTCACAATTCACAAAACCATGAATTCAACAAATATTTTCGACGAGGAGATAGAGCGCGAATACTCAAACGTTACGGAAGATCTTCTAGGTAAATTCTAATTAATTACGGTTATCATAACTTTACGTATGCATTCGAGTTATAGGAGCACCCCGAAACCATCAAATCAGACCTGACGAAACATCTTAAGATTCTTACCCAGATGAACCCCAAATCAAACCACTCCCTCACTAACCATGACAAGTTGGACCATATACCTTAGTTGGCCGTTATGGATCTACCGTGCTACAACTAATTGATTTAAAAAAAATCGTTAAGTGACGATTCTATCTTGATTACATTTGAAGTCGCCAACAACTTACAATTCTTGTTAGATGAATCTATCAAATATCCACCAATAACCAATCCCATAGGTATCTAGAAGCCTGTATCACGGTCGTAAGTTCAAGTAATGAAATAACAAATGGAAAATCTCCCTACCTGGCGTGATCACCAAAGCAACGTTTATAAAATATGACCCATGGAACTCGGTTCCTGCCGAAGTCTAATAACTAACTAAAGAACATACTGATAATTGCTTTATTTTATTTTGTTTTCATTGAACATATTTTAAGTTGATGTCATTATAGAATTGTTCATTCATTTTGTTTTTTATTTATTGTACTTGGTGAATTAACGGTTACATATTATAATTCTAATGCTATTGATAAACCGTCATATACGAAAATAAACGCAGCCATGAATAAACTGTAATATTATTCTGCAGCGTACCAAAGATATTTTTGCTTAACGCACCCTTACGGCACGAGAATACCTGAATTACCAAATACCGTACTCACAAAATACGTCCAACGTCCCATGAATTGTAGCACATTTAAGATTGAGTAAACAAGTTTTTCTTTTTAAATGACGAGAGAGATTGCAATTTTTGGCGAATCACTAGATCACCGTCCCCATCGAAACGTCAGGAGAGATACTGAGTGAAAACATATTTTCTATTCAGGACACACTGGAGCTATGATTGATATGCCCGCTCACATCGTGGAACAATGGAGGCAGGCATGGCATCGGGTATATCTAGAACGATACCCTGATGTGCCTGAAGACGACCAACCAGAGGAACTATCACCGGAGGAATTTATGAAACGGTTCCGGAAGACGGCTGACGAACCCGATCCGTCACGAGACATTCTAATGCAGGCCCAAGAACTTCTGGAAGGCCTTCTACAGCATTAGCGACAAGTCGAGGCTGATGAAGCACGGGCCACAGAATACCTGGCCAATGTCAAAGATGACCTGGCGGCTGGACGACTGGCTAGCAATTACCCGACCTCTCCACGACCAATCCGAAACCTCAAGCGACCGGTACTCGTGATCCCGGGATATTCTCCTGAAGAGGCGATCAAACGATTATTCTCCGAGAAATAATCTTCAATGACTTGAACATGTTATCGCTTGTTATAGTATTATTATGATAGAAATTAAACAAAAATTTCTTCTGTCTCTTCCTTTATCATTATTGTAGTTTTCATTTTATGAATAGGTTTAAGTAAAATTATTCATTTTCGTATTAGTCTCCATCAAATTCAACCTTTACTATTTTAGATGGATCCCGTGAAGTTACTAAAAAGTGAATTGACCCGAGCACGACAGGCAAATAAGGATCTTCACGACCAACTCGTACAGATGGCCTGAAAAACGCAACAAATCAAAGCAACGTGGATAAGCCCCACGAGAGTCAAGCCATTGTATCAAAAACTAGCCGCGGCCCAGAAGGGTTGGGCCGAAGAAAAACAGTTAGTGCAAGGCCTAAGGACTCAAATCAGGGGGCTAGAGGTAGCGTTATCCGCCTGCCAAGAAGGAGCAGCGGTAACCTACCCGCTAGTTTTCCCCCGGCTAAATTAGCATATCGTGAAGTGAATCCGACCTCATCTACGACGCCCATCACCGTCGAGACCACTACTCCAATAACTCCCTCAACAACTAGTCGAAGACCGGGACGCAAGGAGAGGGCTAAGCGCCGAGCCGCTCGATTCTCTAATCATTGTATTTAGTAGACGAATAAATCATCATTTAGTTATATTGTAGTTCCGCATATCTCATATTGTATCCATGTCCTCGTAAGGTTTTGAAATAACATCGTGAAGGGTTAAATAAAAACACCACTTACTTTTGTTTTCTCAAACTAATGCCAGTAAAACAGCTAAATAGACGATAAAAATTTAAACGCAAGGGGACCAAATGATTAAAAGCGAGCACAGGTCTTCTATCGACATCTTGTGAACCCGAGGATTGTCCGAGGAATTATAGTATTAGCAATAACACTCACTTTTTGCGGGCAATCCACCACTTGAACACATTACCAATGTTGCCTAGCAACGGGTGCCAAGTGGCAGTTAGCATCTTTTTGTATGGCGTTACGGGGCAACCACGGGATAAGTTAAACAAATAACGAAACCCTGTAACCCACCATACAAATTTGGGGGCTCAGCCGGGAATTGAATGATTTTGTTGGCAAAAGACCAAAAGAAACCGAAATAAAAATCTTGGAATTAAATAGAAAATGTCGGGACGACATTTTACCAAACCCCGGAGAGATGAAATAAGAGTTTAAATATTATAAAGATCAACGAAAAACGAACGACCCGACTACAGATTAAGACGCCAAGACATTCAACACCCACTAATGCCTGATGACACCACATAACAACGACACTCACAAGACGCATAAGTAATTAAAAGGGCAAAATGCGGGATAAAATGAAATGGGGTAAGCAAGGGGAATAACGATAAACTACGGGGGAAAGCAATAGAACCAAGTAGAAGAAGTCAACGATAATGGAACAGATTACATCGAGCAACAATTAAAAAGTAATTGATAAAATGAGTCAAAATATATTAAACTAAGGGTTGAGTGAATGAATTAAACCAAGAGTTGAATGAATGAATTTAAACATGCAATTTAGTTTATTAGTATTTAAAGCTAATAGATAATTAAAAGAGATTTAATAATTGTAGAGATGGAACCAACAAAAATAATAGAAAAACTAAAGGGCATTCTAAACATCGAAAACGATAACCTAGGGGAACTAATCAATAAACAAAAATTAATTAAAAGAGCTAAAGAGGATATATCAACGATTTCCAACCTGTATTCCGACGAACATTGCATATTAATAAAATTGATCGATATGGACAAAGACGTGACAACCGAAAGAATATACGAAACTCTAGCTATGAGATTGGAAATAACCAAATTTGGAAAAAGTTGGAACAAGCTAATGAAAAAGGTCGAAAACATCGAAGACGAGATTACAACAACAATGAGAGAGCAAACCAAGGCTTATGTAGAGTGCTATGCGTGCAAAACAGAGGAAGCACGAGTAATGGTGATACCTTGCGGACACCTGAGTTATTGTCACGGATGCGCACAAGAGTCGCACTGTATGTTATGCCAGTGGAAGATAAAGGAAAGACTAACGGTTTACTTTCCATGAATTGTTATGATGAAATGAAATAAATGTGTATTATGCAGTACTTGAATTACTATTAGATGATAAGACGAAAATAAAATGAATATGCAGTGTTTGTAAATAATAAAACCACCCGACAACGATAAATAAAGGTAATAAACCGAACACATGAAAGCCGAATTAAGGAAATAAATTAACACATGCACAGAGACACAAAATATTGGACGGAAAAATTTCGACAACTGAGTTTCCTAGTGTATGATTCTTTTTGTTTTATCGATATTATATTGAGATAGGACGAGGAAAAATGGTTAACCTGAGCTATCAAATGATAGTACGCTCACCCAAGGGAAACCCTGATCAACCCTTCTGAGAAAGGAACTGGTAGGCCAAGTCGCGTATGTCAGCAAGTAACCGGCGAGAGATTGATAACCTCTTTTGGGGAACTTGTTGATGCGATTACCACAAATTTTGAAGGGGGAAGTGAAGAGATAGACTGAGAGGTGAGAGAAAGAGTGTACACGGAACAGAATTAATAGTTTTGATTAAAGGTACCTAGAAATGATCTTTTTTCCCTAGCTGGTGGTGAGGCACCAGAGGACAGCTACGGACTGTCGTGTTCAGGTTGTTATCAGCCAAGGGACTGATGGCGCTGAGCCGTTCGATACAAAAACCCGGATCACACACCGAGTATCGGGGGCCAAACGGTAGGTGAGATGTGAATTAACCGGTAAATGGTTCATACTCAAAATGTCCTACTAAGGTCAGATAAGGGCGGCCGAATTGAGCCGGGAAATCTGACGGGAGGGGCGGGCAGAGATTTGATAGTTTATTGATAAAATTTTCCGCGCCCAGATTTAATCGCTTCCTTTTCTTTTCACTATTCGGGAAATCAAGTAAACCGCTTTTGGAAATTGATTGAACGTCTAGGCATTTCCATACTTTTATATTCTCCAAGGTACACAACCCGGATCCCACACCGAGTACCGAGGGAATGTTTTTTTATTGCCCAGCGAGGAGTTTGGCACAACAACCCGGATCCCACACCGAGTGCCAAATATCCAAATGGCGGTGAGTAAAGCGTAACCGTAAGAATGCGCGGCCAAAAGACGCCATGGATTGAGAGTCAGTGTGAGGCCTCAAACATACCCAAAAGTCACTGATGAGCTCAAGTCCGATGATTAAAATGAGATAATGAGAGAAAAATGAATAAGATGAATTAGATGAATATGAGTAAAGATGAAATTGATAGAATATGATTAGATTAAACAGTAAAGACGAGAAACAGTTATGAAATAGGATACAGAAATGAGATATGATTATGATGAGACATCATAAATAGGATATGATATGACTGAATATTAGAGACATGATTAAAGATGATTATAATAGATGATAAAGGTCACAGATGACCAGTAAAAGAGTTAAAGCCGAAGGCCGAAGAGCCAACGGAAATTATAGAGGGCATAGAGCGCCAGCGACGAAGGATTAAGTAGATGAATTTTTCTTTGGGAGACATAGGAAAAATAATTAATGGATTGAATGAAAGTGTGAATATGATGATATTATATTATCGATATTATGATATAGATAATTGATACGACTATATAGATAACTGATAAGACTATATAGATAATTGATACGAGATTAATAGATAATTGTTACGAGGTATAGATAATTAAAAATAGACTTAAAATGAGGGGGGTGAGTCGGATAAAGAAGAACACCACGATAAATGCGAACAAGGGATGATAACGTATATAGTATGGTAAACGGAGGAGAAATTAGTATAGAGTATAGAATATTGGAGTGTCATTTATTTTTAGGAATCAATAGTCAAACAAAGCAATCCAAGTCAATTTCAAAGCAAAGCAAAGGAGAAAACATTTCAGAGCAAACGACAAAGCAAAGTGACAATAAAGAAATTTGAATAATCAAGCAGAAAAGAATAAACGTCGAAGTAGTTACGAGCCAACAATCAACCAGAATCGCCAAAGCAAGAAAAGAGAAACGATAAAGTCAGTCAAGCAAAACGAATAACCGTAAACATTGATAGCATCAGCAACCATACGAGAAGCAAAAGCCAAGAGAATAGAGAAAAAAGTTTATTAAAAGCAGAAGAAAAGAAAAAAGTTCGTCACAGCAGAAGTGTCAACACCAGAGTATCAACTACAGCAGCAACAGGAACCGGCACAGATAGTGGATTGACCGATTTTGAATTCAACAGCAGCGAAGAGAACGAATTACGTAATATCGAAAACCAGTTGGCGACAATAGAATCAGTGAACGAAGAAGAGAATCTAGACAACAATCCAAACATGACAACTTCTATAAACTCTTCAGTGCCGGATGCAAATATAATGTTAAATAACAACAACGCGATGGTAGGAGAATTCAGAGAAAAGTTTAGAGGAGAACCGTTCGACGGTAGTCTCAATAAATTGGATACATTTATAAAGGAATTCGAAGTGTATAAAAATATCTGTCACTGGACAGATCAAAAGGTAAAAGAGCGACTACCTTTATATTTAAAAGGAAGCGCACAAGACGTATTCGTAGAAGAAGCGAGAGATGTAACAAAACTGACAACGTGGACAGAGATTAAAGAGTTTTTAGTAAAAATATTCGGCATAGAGAAAAAAGGGAATAGGAAGATATTGGACTTCCTACACCGAAAACAAAGACGAGATGAATCAAATGCAGTGTACGCATGTGAATTAAAGAAATTATGTAAAGAAGCCTTCGGAGAAGCAGATTTGCCCGAAGATAAAATGGTAGACGTCTTCATAAGAGGAATCAAAAGAGAAGACATACGAGCCAACTTTGGATGCTTGGCACCAGAGACACTAGATAAAGCAGTAGCAATCGCAAATAGATGTGAAGCCCATCTGGGACTGGGATATCAAGTGGCAGTCTTGGCCACGGAACCAACAACGTCAACAGTCAATGCCAACAATCAAAGCAACAATGTCAATCCAGCTATGAATCAATTCATTCCAAGAGCACAACAGATGTTCAAGCCACCAGCAACAAGAAATCCAGAGGATAGAGGTAATAACCAAGTAAGTTATAATAATAATTTCAGGAACAATCCAAATGCAAACGAAAAATGCTCCACATGTCAAAAAATGGGACATCGGTCAGAGAATTGTTTCCGAAATTACAACTGCCAGAAATGCGGTAGACGAGGGCACACTGAGAGAATATGCAGACAACTCGATAGCAAAGCATGTTACAACTGTGGTCAACAAGGACACCTCGCAAGGCGATGTAACATAAGAGGAGAGCCAAATCAATCAAGACCAAATAATAACCCTACGGGAAATCCACAAATTAACGTGATGCAGGAAATAGATATGCTACGGGAAACACTACAACGAATGCCCATGGAATTAAAAGAAATGATGCAACAGATGCCCACCAATATACAACAACAACGAATCAACGTAATGAGAAGCAATGAAGAGATTCAAGAGCTGCGAACTAGAGAATATCAAGAACAACAACAAGCTGAATGGCAAAGACTACAAACAGAGGAAGCTCAAGAAATCCAGCAAAGATGGGAAAATCGAAAACAAACCCCGAAAAGAATTAATATGATGAGAATGGAAATTCCAGATGAAATTCACACTGCGGAGCAGTGTGTTGAGAACGAAGGGGGAGGAAATATGATAACTGATAATGAGAAAACAATCGAATTAAATACGATGGAGAAAATAGAGGCCATCAAAGAATTTACAGAGGAGGAAAAACAGAGACGTCGACAACTAAAAGAAATGACAACGGAGAAACCGAACGAACCAGAAACTCAAGAGATTAAACGAGCAGAGATGATGATAACGGAGGATCAAAACAAGGAAACATTAATATATGAGATAGACGAACTCGAAAATGAAATTATGACACAAAAGATAGAAAGTACACTCGAGAAAATAAAGCAGGAGGAAGCCCTAGAACAAGAGGAAGATCAATTGAAAGAAAAAGAAGCAATCCTGAAACAAGAGAAAGCGGAACTAAGAAAGAAGGCACTAATATTAAAAATAGACGGAGCGGTAAAACACTTAGAGCAAGAACAAGCACTAGATCAAAGAATAGAGGTGCTGGCAAAGAAAGTTCTATCACAAAAAATGGAAGAACCAAGATTAAAACTGCAAAAAGATGAACAGGAAGCATCAACGCCACAAGGAAAAGAAAAGGTATCAGAACCAATTATAACAAAAAATCGAATCCAGAGGATACTGCTACAAAAAATAGAGACAAGAGTCAGAAAAGAAAATCCCACGTGGAGCGAAGCTCAAATCGAGAACAGAATAAAAGAGATATGGTTCCAAACAAAAGTGCCAACTAAGATAAGGAAAGAGGAGGAACAACTACAAATCAATATGCTAAGACGAATAACAGACGATCAAACAGATGAAGATGAAAGTGAAATAAGCAGTCTGGGTGGAGAAATATTTCAATCATGCGAGGAAAATAAACCGAATAAAGACGAATCAAAATCCGAATTAGAGGAAATGGAAACGAGTGTACCAAGAGAAGATGAAACAGAGATATTAAAAGAAATTAACGAGATTGTAGAAGAAGTAGACCGAAATCAAATGTTCTTAAATCTCAAAGATACAACCGCATACAGCAGAATAATGAAACTAATTGCAAAAGAATATCAACAAGATAATAATACATTTACGGCATCATGGAAAGATATGATAAAAAAGTACCAAGAGAATCTGAAAGAATACGACAGAGAAGAGTATCAGGTAATTATTGATTTTCCAGAGATACCGAGACAAATAATAGCAACAAGAGGCGAAAGCACAAATGAGTTGTATGATTGGGTAGTGAAAAAGTTAGGACCCAGTTATAAAAACAAACCTTTATATTACCAAGGAAGGAAAATAAAGCGAGACATACACCTCGCGGATGCTCTAATATGGCCAAACGGAATAAATGTGGTAACATTGAACAAAAATGAAAACGAAGAAACGACAGCAGAAATATGGCAGAAAATTCAGATATTGTATAACAAAGAAATAAAACCTGGATTAGAAAAAGAGAGACAAAAAATAATGAGACAAAACCAGATCAAAATGACAGAACAAGCAATAGATCAAGCCAGAAAATATATTAACCGATTATCATTAACTAGACCAATCTCAATGAAAATATTTGTAGAAGCGGTACGAGACACAGATATTATGAGATTTGACAACGAGAGAACAGATGAGTTGATAGCCAAATACGGAGAACACCAAAGAGACATGAGGGGAGATGAACCAATAAAGATAAGAATAAAGCTACCAAATGATGAAATAAAAGAAATATTGGTAGACCCCGATTGTCAAATGCACGAATTATACCGACGGATAAATCGAGAAATTATACAACCGATAATCGAAAGTAGTGACGACGGTATGGTAGAAGACGTGGCAATAATGTACCATAAACGACAAATAAGTCCGCGAGAACGAACCCCGATATACGAATTAGGTATATGGGAAGACGGACAAACCATCAATATTATAGCCATGGATGAACCAGAGAGAAAAAATACAACAAAAAAGGAACAACAAATCCAAGAATTCCAAAAGGAAATGAAAAGGAAAATGGACCAAATATTAACCATCTATCAGTTATGGAGACAAGATGCGAAATTAAACACAAAATTACAACCTATAGACGATTCACGATGCCGATCAACACCATGGAAAAGAGTGTATGATGAAAAGACAAAAGAGTGGAAATGGAAAACGGAGAGAACCGAACCAAATGGAGGAAAATATTACAGGAAAGCGCTCGAGACGCAGCTAATGAGACACCTTTAGAGTTATATGAAGATGAACCTATGAAAATCTACCAGAGGAAATGATAACGAAAGGAATGGAACCAGAGAAGACGAGGAATAAATGATAAAGCTGTTAGCCCCATTACAATGGAAAATATGTGGCATGGGCTGAAATAGTAAAAATGCCGGTCGAGAGAGAAATCATCGGCATCACAAGTCATTCAATTCTACACAAAATCGGGGTACGGATGAAATTGAGAGTATTATACCCAAACGGAAGATGGGGTAGGAGCGAAATATCTCATCAGTGTATTTTGCTCGTTAGCAGAGGCAGATATGACGAGAAGTGTTAGAGTGGCCATTTAATCGAAAAGTGCACAATTTCAATTCGCTAACCCGGGAAAGTGGGATCAAGAACGACATAGTTGAAAAATGTGGGAAGTAGACCCAAGATCAATGAATAACGTCAAAAGGCCAAAATCCACCGAAAAAATGTCGCAGGAGGAGTACCACAATTTCTGTTGAAAAAAATATTGTTAACACTCCAATTCGTAAAAAGATGACACGATATACATACAATCGAAGTGAGAAACAGAACGAGAATGAAAAATTGCAATCAACAGAACCAAGCGGACACGAATCAGGTGTCGCTATGTATCGAGAAACGAATACCAGGAACAAGATATTTGCCCCACAGACATTAGATTGCATTCTGTGTGAGGAGGATTAACAAGAATTAACGGAAAAACGCAGAATGTATGAGAATATCAGCGATATTGAGAACCGGAGCAAAGAATCAAAGACGAACCGTAACAGAGTTAGCAAAATTGGATTTAATTTCGATTCTTGTAACGCAGTCAAAGTAATTGGCCGAAATATTGTAAAAGAAGTAGAGGAATTATCGCGAGATGTTGCGTGGGTACCCGGAGCAATTCGAGAAATTATCCAGAAATGTGAAACACGAAGGGTAGCCGAACGATAGAGAAGGTACAAGTTTAAAAATTCATGACGACAGATTTCGAACCAATTGGAAAAGAATTTTATATTACTGCCAAGGTAAGTGAAGTAAAAGAGGATACCATATGAACCGCATTTCATTTACAATACGAGGACGTTTCAGATGACGATCTCGAAAATCGTAGTTTACGCAAATGCAATTGGTTAAATTAAATTATTTAACAGTAGCAAGATCGCTGGTAGGAGAACCTCAACTAAGAGAAATCAAAACGAAAACGCCAAATTATGACGACAAGGAAGTCTAAAATTACGCCAGAAGTGTCCACCTGGCAGCAGATGAGTATAATCGTCCTTACAACAGGAGATGAAGAATACTGGAATATCTAATGATATCGTGGATGAGGAAAACAACCAGGATGAATTACCAGAATCAGGATTTGTTTATGACAGAACGGAAGATTATATGGTAACGATGAACCAGACGACGCTAGTATGTGCTGCAAAGACAACCAGTCGAAATTATAGAGCCATGATACGAGAGGAAATAAAAAGAAGAGAGAAGACGACGAAACTCGACAGGAGTATGAATGGGACAATTGGATAAATGAACGATGGGCTACAACATCCAGAGAAACGGCAGGAGGAACCAACCCAACAATGGAACAGGTCCTACAGCATGGAAAGAAATCAGTTGAGGCGACAAAATTGATTATAAACAGCTCCGGAAAGGAAAACTAAAGGAACAAATGCAGTATGGATTCAATTAACAAAAAAGTTTAACAAGCGTCAGTCAAGTGACAAAACCAGTTTACAAGAAAATTAAAAGGCAAGACAGGAGCAAAATGGGATTAACAGATTATAAACGATACTGCTTGGATTAGCAATCCAGAGAATAAGGAGAGACAATTTGAACTTAACAATATCGGAACACAAGCGAAACAGCTTTGGGCAGCAATAAAGCCAATAATAAATAAATAATGGCATAATACAAGTACGAACCACACAAATCCAGGGGGTAATTGCTACGTTGATAATAAATCATCTCTCTAACAAAACGAATCAGGACGCACCCAAATAGCATATTTTGGTACGGCACAGCGCCCTAATCTGATGTACAACTACGATAGATAAACTATCCAGAAAACGAACTCCAAGGATACAACCCAACGGATATGGAATTCGCAATAACAGCTATTATCGGAACATAACTCGAAACCATATCATGCTTGGACCTCAAGATGTTGGATGGCAAGCTTATTACTAAATTTGGGGTAAGTAAGATGATCAACTCGAGATACTGCCAAAACAAAGGCTCGAAAAGAGTTATTCAAACGGAAGTGTCGGAGACAACGATGTAATGCAGCGAGTCCCAAAAAACCAGCCAGAAAAGGATACACTGCGATAATCACCCACAAATACTTCATCATGGACGATGATTGTGCGTAACAAGGAGTCAGACACCCGTTTGTGCGTATATGACTGCGATAACATTAAAGATTGGCGATAATATTCACTAAAGGAAACGGAAAGAGTGCAAAGCGCAAACCCCGGTAATTGCAGACAACGGCAACGCAGTATCGTATAAATGTTATATCAAGAGTAGGTTCATCAAACGGGAATCAAAGAATGCCTCAGTAACAAGGAAAATTGTAGCATTTCCTGCGACATTCATTCACATTCAACAATTATAGAATCTGAACGGAAACAACAGTGTTTCAGTAACCGGAACGAATGTAGAAGGATTCACGACAGGAGAAGATGTCCATAGCTGGACGAGTGACTGTAAAGCAGACGAAGAAGGAAAGATTAAACTACGACGGAGCTAATACGAACTGCGGGAAGAATAACGGCTGGAGACGGAAGGGGACGTGTAAGGAGGGAGAAGTACAACCCTATTGAATCAACTAGTCAAAGGAGTTAGTAAGTGATTGAAAGCTATCAGTAAAAATTAAGAAATACTCAGGATATTCGATCCAGACACCAACAGTAGACAGAAGAGCTCTCAATGCCTGCGCAACACCGAGATCATGCAATACGGAGACTGAAACGACAATCGTCGATATCACGCCCGATACAAGAACTTAGACTGACTCAATCGCACTTATTGAAAAGAGATGGCAAAATATTCGCCATGTAAGTGCAAAGAACAAGTGCACAGAGAAACCGAAACTAACACGCAAAGTGCATTAGATGAATTACGGGAGAACCGGGAAGATCGGAAAACCAACGAAATTCCACAACTATAATCGGCATCAGAAGTCACACCAAACAGTAGTAAATCAATACAAAACTAGCATCACTACAAATCGAGAATGAGAATAATAAAAAAGACGGATGGTGAGTAAATGCGACGAATGGTAGCCAGTAACGAATTATAAAAGGAATATTCTTATCGCGAACAGCAATACGAAACACCGCAAAAGACAATAATAGACCCCCAAAGAATGTGAACTAACTATCTCATGAAATAATAACAAGAATGGTATTCAATATATATCACAAAAGGACCATTGGCACCAACAACAGCAGAACATATCATTACGATTTAGTGAAAATGAAACATGCTCATTCTAACAGAGAATATATAAACAACAAAAGTTCAGAGAATGGAATCACAAATCCGATAACCGCAGATTCCACTCTACCACTACCAGGAAGGATATTTGGGAGAATCGTTGGAGAAGTTATGTAGCACATACAAATGTTGGAAAAAACAATTGCAAAACTGCTAGAAAATTCACCAAATCAAGACAGACAAACATGATAAATAACAGCATAGAATAATCGCTAAGGAAAAAATTAGATTCGCCTCAGCCCATAACACAAGGATGCATAAACCCAGAGAAATCACCTATATGGTTCAGTGTAGTAATGTATATGGACCACTACTTCGAAAAGATGGAAGTGGCTGGCAAATTCCCACCGATAATAGTTAAGCACCGCCAAAAATATTTGGACTGACCAGCATTGGCAGCGCGAAGCAGACATTTAAACCACGTAGACCTATCATCACACAGTGGCACCTATACCAGCAAAAGATCTCTGGACGCGACGCAGAGACACATTTATCTTTCCAGCCACCAAGGGCAACGCACTTCCATAATCTAATCTTGTCGACAACTAACGGGAAGGTCAACAACTTATGCGAGGAGGCACATCCCAACATTCCGGAAACTGTTACTATCCACCAGCATACATTTCTTCACCACGCCATACAAGCTACATCGATGCAAAAGCCATAGTGGGCAGATCTTAATCTTCCGGACCAATGATGGCAGGCAATTTTCAGGCACACTAATTCTCATATTCAAATAGCTAACGAGTGATCTTAACACAAAAATGTTAGCATGTTTCGATATTTACAAAAGAGAAGAGGAAAATCAACTGGAAATGCCCAATGGCATTTCTACCGTTTTACGCCAAAACATCGGTGTACATGGACATCCAAACACTATCCACAAAGATAAAATGCGAGTAGGACATCTCTAAACTAAAATGAATCGGTACTGCATGAACAGAGTGAACTAAAATTCCAAACGCAATAACTGAAGACTTAGAAGCGAAGAAAACAGACATGACACGCCCGACAGAACCGACAAATGGAACGATGAATAAACTTCAAACAGCAGATAAAAGTGATCACAGCGACAACGGAAAATCAAGGAGACACAGTTGCTAACTCAAGCCAGCACCTCAATGGAACAATCGCAAAAGACAAGAATAGTCGGAATTATCATCATCACCCCACGATCATCGAATGTTTACCAAGAACCCACACCACAAATCAGTAGAGAGAGAAATGCCCGGTAGAACAGACAACGTACCACGATACCAAGACCAACAACATTTACGAAACATTTAGGTCCAGTACCATACGAAACCAAATTGGGCAGACTTAGTACCAAGAACCAACCAAAAGACAAAAGTGTTTAGATCAAGATCCAGAAACACGAACTATATGCTATGTCAAACATGTAGCTGCGACCAACATACGCTGACCCAATAGAGATTAAATGGGGTAGAAAATAAAAGCAATGATCGATACCGGAGCAAATATTTCAGCAAAAAAATGGATTAAATTACCAGGAAGATTGTGGCCATGTATAGAAGAAGCTAACAAATGAGTGTAACGTGCAGTTAAAGAATCGGTCGCAGTTCTTCGGAAAAAATTTGCGTCGATAAATGAATATAAAATGTAAAAATCATACGTAGTTTAGCAGTCATCAGGAGATTTGAGCGCCAGACTGTATAATTGGAAACAGATCTCATGCCAGAATTACTATGATAATAATAGACTATAGGATCATGGAGCTGGAGGAGACCAAAACCGGACGACGAAATATGTATGTTACATCGGACAGTGGGATGCTCAGAGAAAATAGTAGGCCAGGGCGCACACAAATGATTTTGTACGTAAAGTGAATGAGGAAACTAGAGGCGAAATTGATTTTCGAACCCAACCACAAATTCGAGAAAAGAAAGAATGCCATAAGCCCAGAGAGGATAGTGTATGTAAGGCACGGATAACAGTGAAATTCCAATTCAACATACAAATTTTGATGAGGAAGATAAAGTCATTACGAAAAATGAACGATTGGCGAAAACTAACACCGATGATGGACATTGATTCTTCCAACAGCAAAAACCGAACAGGTAGTAACTGAGGAAGAACTATGGGACAAAATCGACAGTCAAACTACTAGAACAAAACTGAAAAAGAGGACAATACCCAAAACTGCTAATGTAAGTTTTAAGATATTATTTGCGCATCTTGGACTTAGATCTCGGTACAAGCCAACTGTAACGAATACGATACCATCTAGACAGACGATACTCCCAATACCACTACGCCATATCGTATGGTGGGCAGAAGCTCAAAATCAGTAGCAGCAAGAGGTTCAAAGATGTTAGACGGCAAGGAGTAAATCGAACCTTGCTGCTCGCCCATGGCAACCATTCCCAGTGGTCATGGTTAAAATGGAAAATAAGACGGAAACACAACGGATTCTGTATAGATTTATCGACGACTCAATGCCACAGTACAAAACGAAGATACATACCCGTACGGAAATAATTTGAGATGTTAACAAAACATTACACGGAGCAGCCTTATTTACATCGCTAGATTAAAATAAGTGGGAATCTGGCAAATAAAGGTCAAAAGAGCCAGGACAGAGAGAAAACGGCCTCTTACATTGGTAAGATCTATATCAATTCAAAATGCCTTTCGCGTGACTAAAGCACCAGCTTCATTCCAGAGATGTAGAACTTTGTACTCATAGGCATTCAAACACGTGCATGGCTATATATATGATGATTTGCTTAATTTCTAGCACCTTTCGGCCAACATCTAAAAGACATCAGAGATAATGTATTCGTTCGACTCAAGACAATGGAAATTAAAACTAAAACCCTCCAAATGCAATTGGGCAAAGGAAAAGTCACTTGCTTAGGACATATTGTGTGCAGCAAAAGGCATAAGAACAGACCCTAAGAAACATTATTGAAAAGATAAAAAATTGACCCAGTACCAAAAAACAAGGATCCACAAGCTAGCAAGAATTCTTATAGGCTAATATGCTGGATACTACGAAGTTCATCAAGAGTTACGCAAGCCATCGCGAACCCCATACAAGAGTTAACCAAAAAGATACGCCCGTTTATAATAGGGAAGAGGAACAAACAGCTTTGAAACACTCCAGAGACAAGCTTGTATCAGCCATATCAGTACACCAGTTTTAAAGAAACCGTATTTGTTAGTAGCAACGAGACCAGTGGATAATGCATCTGGAGCAAGTCCATAGAGCAATTAGAGACGATGAGAAAAGGGAAACGAGTTATTGCCTATCCTATCAGTCGCACACTCACACGAAACATGCAACAGAACTACTCAGTGACCTGAAAAGCAGAGGCCTTCCAGCATACTCACAGCCTATTACTTCAATACCTTTTTATTCGCCCCGGTCCACCGCATACTACATCCTCACCAGCCACACAACTTGGTATGGCTAGGCAACATAAAAGAAGCTCGAGTAGATTAATGAAGATGGGCGATGCAGTTGCAAAGAATACTCGCCGTATATAAAGTTCAAATCAGGAAACCACAGCCACCACGCACAAATTCGCCATCAGTCAAGATTTCCTATCTTGAGGAACTTAATGGATCAACGACGTCGAGACCGATATGCATGCAATCATCGAAGAAGATATCGATTACAAAACTGAGAAATAGAGCAGAAAGAAGACGAGGAGTTAAAAACAATAATCGAATTATATGGAAACTAACGATATCGAAAATACTTCGACCACAACAGTAACACTCACACCCAACCCGAGAAGCAAAATGCGGAGAACACTAGACACCCTCGCATCCCATACCATAGAGAAACAGGACCACATCGTAATATATCTACATGGACTGGCGAGAACGACCCACAATTTGTCGCTCCAGAAAGTGGACGAACACGAGGTATGAAATGCCATACCCCAGCGGAAAAGCTTGGAGGACACATGTCAAGCAAAAAAAGACGGAAGCAAAGGCTACGCCAAAAATATTATTGGCGCAAATATCGGAGAAGACGTAAAGGGTAAGGGATAAACACATCCTCTCCAATACTGCTGCACACCCAGAGAAACAACCACAGGAAGTAAATGAAGCCACCGTCTAAAGCAATCGCCACTCTCCACCAGAACCTATGACGATGATCGCAATGGATGTAGTAGGGACCATTACCAGAAAACCAACGATGGAAATATTTACATATTGGTAGTCACACGATCCTATTTATCAATCCCGGAAGCATCTCGCAAGATACCAGATCAAAAAGCACTACACACCCCATAGCGACGTCCTAGTAGCAGGAGACTATGCTTGTAGATATGGAACACCCAAACAGATATTTAACTGATCAAGGAACCAACTTCATGAGCGAAATCATAGAAGAGGAATAACGAACTACTCAGAAATTGCGAAATTTTAGACAGAACCATCGCCTACCACGCCAACAAAAATGGCAAAAACGAACCGACCTTCAATCGGCATAATTATACGAAAATGACTCGTCAAATCTAGTCAGAGACACCAAAAAAGATTTGGGATAGATATATAAATCTATGCTAATGGCTTATAGATGTCACATACATTCAGCAACAAAATGAGTCCCATCTCACACAACCCTGTACGGCACGAGACATGTACCACACGCCGACCTAGCACTCTGAATTCAACCGCCGATATCACCTGTACATGGGAAATTTGATGATTGATGTAACAGGATTCAAAAGAGCGGAATGAAGAGATCTGGGAAACAGCAGTATGATATCATAGTGATTTAATCAAGAGAGCTGACAAAGAACTTGCACTAAAGCGAGACGTGCCGCGGCATAACTTTCAGGTCCCGGAGACTGGGTATCAATAGCCAAAACCGCCGAAATTATCCCAGGAGTAGCCAGAAACACTACAAAGACATTTGTTTAAAGACCATACGACTAAATAATGTATGTAAACGAGGAACAATGCTCGAGGTATAAAATTGGTCAAACAACCCACTCACCACGGCCTATTTACGAAGCGCTCATCGGCGTGAGCAGATGTAAGGCATACCGAGACAATAACAATGAAACCAGAGAACTCGAGAGTATCTGCAAACTAGATCACAAACTCAACAGCTGAGTATAACGGACAAGCGATGAGTCGAAAATAGAAGCGACAGCAAATAATACTCCGTAGAGGAACCATAAACCGGCATGAATCCAAAATAACTCTAACGCGACCCCAAGATATGTGACAAGATGACTGTAATAGTAAAAGGCCATCAGTGAAATAATGCCAGAATGGGTCGAAAGGGAAAAGGGATGGATGAAGAATAGTCACAAAGCAGGGAATCGCTATGGATTACGCTAAAGGAACTGAAGGTCCACCAGAGAAATGAGACCGTATCAAAGAAAGTATACCCATGATCTTCACCATGCCAGATGGAATGAGGGAACGCACCTTTACATATTCGCAGTACAACACCGAAACACTCAAAGGATAAAGATATATCCAACTATATGCAGAAATGCGGCATACCTCAAATATACAAATTGAAGAGACAAACACCATTATGTCGCAGTGTGCAGCAGTGCTTCTACACCAGTCGCGTGAGAGGATTACTAAAAACAAGGATCATCGTTTAAAGAAAAAGACAAATGGGAGAAAATAATGTATTTACCCCTTATGCACTGAATGCCGACAGGCAAGCAGCAATAAAATTTATAACATAATGCGACAATAGAGGAAAGAGAAATGATGGGTAAAAACAATTCAAACATTATGGGAAGCTATCGATGCCAAAGCAGACAGAAGCAGGCAGCCAATCTCGACTCAATGACTGATGAAGGCTCATCACTTAAGGGTATTCAAGTAGACGTATATGAAGAAACAGAAAGTTCTATTAAAAGAAACATATATGGTCACTAC